>VWZX01000240.1:315032-670381 GCA_013399015.1 Galbula dea | reverse complement strand
AGAAAAGAACCACAAATAAACAATAAAAGAATGGAAACAAAATTACAGAAATTTGCAAAGTTTGACAAATGGTGGCCAGGAGTTGCCACAAGCTAATGGCTTGCAATGATTAATAAGAGTAAAAATAATTGCATTTCATTAAGATTGATGACACCCCATTTAACCTCCCTTCTCGTTTCAGCCCTAAAGTGGAAAGAGATGAAGTTCTCATCTATAATAGCTCCTGTAACATTACCATGGAAACTGAGGCAGAGATGGAGTGTGAGGGAGCTAATCAGCCAATTACCACCAAGATTACTGAGATACAGGAAAAGTGGGGCCAGAACACTCAGGTATAATCAAATCTTTTTTACAGACTGATTCAAACAGCTTAAAATTAAATTTGTGATATTGTGTACATTTAAAAGGGTGGGGGGGAGATGAAAAAAAGAAAAGAAAACAATTTAGGCTGAGCAGCAGCAATATATAATATTAAATGCTTTCCAACTTTGAATTGCAGTTCTAGTGCAGTGGAGCTGAATTAATGGTTAAGTCTGGTTAATCATGTATTTTAGGAGACATCAATGAGCTTTATTTTTTTGGGCAGTGTGTATCTATTTTAACTCTCTTCTTTTTTATATAGAAATCCCTATTCTGTTCCAGAAGTGTTATTTTGTGTTACTTGAGCAAAAATCTTAGCCATGGGATTCAGCTCCCTGGCAGACACTTAGCATTCAGCATTTGTGCAGCTCTGGTTAGATTTGGTTTTTGCCCCTCTTCAGTATCAGAAGTACAGTCTTCTCAGTGCTGTGTGTGGGTATAGCAACAAGACAGACATACTCAAGGGTTCATGACAAAAAACTCTGAACTAACATCATTGTAAGGCTCTATATCTAAAAATGTTCATTGCAAACCTAAAATATCCTTTTAGAGCTCATTGCTGCAGAGTTTTGGGGGGATTTTGAGCTGAGTTGTGCCACCTGTGTGAAGGAATGCAGAGGGGGTGGCTATTTGGTGAACACCAAACACCCTTATGTCACCATCCTTTCCTAAATGAGCAGCTGCTAAGAAGTGCTGGAGACCAACCCCAAGCAGGGCAGTGCAAGTGGGAAGGTAACACACCTGGCTCATGGTAGAAACCAAATAGTGGATTTTATCTATTAAATCAAATTATCCTGAGGTCTTAGTATGGTTGCAACCTAGGAAACTGAAGTTCATTTGCTCAGCATTGATGTTAAAGCCATTGTGGTAATTTTAAACTCTATCTGCAATGACATTTGCTTCACTCCACCCTCCCACCCCAGGAGTAGCTGCAGTGTCCTGGTAGAGTAGTCTTGGACTATTTCAAGCATCACAGATTCACAAAATCATTCAGGTTGGAAGAGACCACTTAGACCATGAAGTCCAAGCATCAGCCTGTCACCACCATGTCACTAAACCATGTCCCTGAGTACCCCATCTGGATGTATTTTAGACACCTCCAGGGATGCTGACTCCACCACTGCCCTGGGCAGCCTGGGCCAATGCCTAGCAACTCTTTCAGGGAAGATATTTTTCCTAATATCCAACCTAAACCTCCCCTGGTGCAACTTGAGGCCATTTCCTTCTCAAGACCTTTTTACTGGCAGTCTCTGTCTATTTGCCCTGCCAATCTACCTTACATGTACATTCTTACTGGAGCTGAGTATCCTAAAATCCAGTTCATTTCCTTTATTCTGCTAAGCCTGTCCTTGGCCTGTGAAGTTGATAGTTGATAGTTCTGCTGCCAGACACATGCCCAGCTAAAGGAGAAAACCAAGACAAGGAAAAGAAATTGCTAGATGGCAGTTGCAGCAGGGTATTGCTCAGGTGTCTGATCAAATGCTAACTACTCCCTTCATTCATATTTTCCTTCCCAATGTGATAAAGGCATCTCTACAACCCTGGGCTGCAGTGCAGAGGAGCTATTACCTACTGCTGGCTGTGTCCTAGGTCCTGTAGTCTCAGCAAGATGATGACAGGTTGTCTTTTGACTCAGGTGGGAGCAAGAATAGGCAGTAGGAGTGAGATTTGTCCCTGCTATGGTATTTCTGCTCAGAGTGGGGAAAATCAGGGAAGTGTTCTGAATGAATGAATTTATTTAGGGAGAGGCAGGAAGAAAGCAGCAGTGCTTTAAGAGCTGGGATTTGCTGCTGCTTAATGAACCCAGTGGGCACTTGGAATCATTTTATCCCTCTTCCCAAAACTGGCCTGGGTGAGCAGAGGTGGCTGAGTGGGGAGTTCAGATAAATGGGTTCAATTTTGGTCCCTTTCTAGCTGACAGCATCCTGTTAAGATTTATGACCTGGTGCAGCATATGCATGCTTTGCTGTAGAGGTTTAAATCATGTCATATGAACTGGCCTTACCTTTCCAGTGGAAATAACAGTCCCCAGGTTCAGCACCAAGCAGGGAAAGGCATTAACAGCACCACGTGCCTTAGGATAATGGTGCTATTAGCAGGAGGCATGGCTCTGTGTACAAGCAATGGGGCTGCATCTCTTTGTACTAACATCTGGCACTTCTACTGCACTCTCATGCAAGGATCTCAAAGCACTTCATCAAAAAAGGGGCTTGATCTGTAGCTGTTCTCAGCAGAGCTACACAGCTCAATGTTTTGTTTTTCTCCTTGCTCTTCTGCCAGCTGAAGGATGCCTGGGCAGGTTGATAACTCAGTAGTGTCCTGGTGCAAGTGGACTTTGTGGGAGGGTTGGGATGGTTAGATGATGCTGGAGCAGGATTAGCTCTGGGGTGGCACTGGAAGTAAAAAGAGGAATTGCAGAAAGGCTGACAGAGGCTTGTGTTGTCAAGAACATGGAGGAGGCATTGGCAAGAAGCAGGAACAACCTTGGTTCAGTGCAGAAAATAAAACACCCCTTAGAAGGTTGATTCTATGAACTTGAGTCTAAGGGATGCAAGCTTTAGGGTGAAGTCATTTTTCTTTAGTCTTTATGAGACACTAATTAGGACCTGTCCATAATTCTTAACATAATAAGGAAGAGATGAATGGGATTAGTTGGGATTTGCTAGGTTGGAAATGAGGCTGTGAATGGCACAAGGTATTGGAGCTATCTTCTGATGGGAGAAAGCTGGGCAGAAGGCTCCAGAAATGCCTGGGAAGGAGCGTGGTGGGTGTGTGAGAGATGATAGAGATGATAGGTGACATGATATTCCCAACAACAGGGAACCAAACTGCAGTGAGGTGGTGACCTCTTCCAGGTCTGATGCTTTCAGCAGCCCTAACAGTTGCAACTCATCTAGAAATCAAACCTGAGCCATGTTTGTTGGGTTTTAAATAACAAAATGCTGCCAGAACCAGTCCTCCATTTTTTTCTGGTCACATCCAGGATATATTATATATTATTTACACTACTGTGGTTTTCTCCCACTGTCTGTTTGAATTGCAAGTGCATAGGTATGCCAAGGACACCAACATTATCTGAAGAGATTAGTGAATGCCACAAATGTTCTTTCTGAGGGAATTAATGAGATCAGTTGTCCTTTGACCTTCTTCCATTGTCTTAGAAGTACAGGAACTCCAAGGACTAGAAGACCATTGTACCCAGATACAAACTCCTTACAGCTGCATTTTTACCCCTATTTCTTTAACTCCTTTTTTTTCCTCATTGATAAATATGTACCATGATCTATCTTAATGAAAATTAAGAGCTGAACTCTAGATGCCTTCATTTTTGGATGATCTGCATGTGATGGCTAAGGGAATTCTGCAGGGAAGGCACCTCCCCCACCTCTGATTTCAACAGAACTTTACTTGAAAATTAGGCTGTAGCTTTCACCAACACCTAGAAGGTTATATTTGGAAAATGCTGGTTGTCCTGTTCATGTTGTTGTTCATGATGCCCCTTTGAGTCAGTTGCTTGAATTTGCTGTTCAGGTTGAGTCCATTTTGGACAGAATCCTCAGCCAGGGAAAAGAGCTGTGTTTTCTGGAAGGTGTCACAGTATCCATCACTTAAGTTTTGTCCCTTTAAATCTTGTCTTGCTGTGATTCTGAGGTGTTGCTTGCATGGTTGCAGTCAGAGCTGGGCACTCAAAAACTTTGAGTTTCAAGTTGCTGGCTGGAGATGTGTGAGTTGCATGGCAGACTTCATCATGAAATTTGAGCTCACTCACTTGGATTTTTCCTGGGATCTGGGTCCTTGCCTCACTTTGTGTTCTGAATATTTTCCCCTATTCTGATTTAATAAGGCCATGGGAAGCAAGCAGCAAACCTCTGCCCTACTGTTGCATTCAGCATCATTAGTGTTGGTGACTTGCTCTGCTATTATCTAAGGAAGAGCTGCAGAATTATTCTTGTATCACTATATAATGCAATTTAACTTACTGAAAGGAAAAGGGGAGGAAAAAAAATAAGGGGAAAAACTCCTGCACTGATTGTCTATCCCACAGGACTTAATTAGTTCACAGTTTCACTCTACACTGGATAATGGGCAGATATGAATTAAATAATACAAGGGAAAAGAGAAGTTCTAATGCTCACTCAGTACCTGTCCACTTCCACTCTGGCTGCATAATGAGATGTCAGCTAGCATGACACTGATGAGACATGCAAAACACACTGATAACACACAGAAGGGATGCTCATGGGAAGGTTTGACCAGGCTCTGATGTCTCCAAACCCATTATGCTTAGTGAGCCTTCAGATTATTATTCCAGATCACTGGACCAGACCTAATCATCATGCAAGCATGTTGTTTGAGCAGGGTTTCCCTGATCCACCCCCCTTCTCCTCTACCCCAGATGGGTGATCTAATGTTCATTGGAGGGCAGATGCCACCTATATTAAGTCAGTTGTAGGGAAGCAGAACTGGTAGACTAGTGAAGTCTCTGCAAGCCAACCCTCCAGGGGTCCCTGTTAAGAAATAGAAGGCTAATAAAAAAATAACTTGCTAGATAAAAATGCCATCCTGGATTATGGCTCTGCCTGGGTATGCTGTGCTGCTTCTAGTTTGTTTTCAAATAGGGCATTAAGGGAAGGTCTTGAGATTTAAGAAGTAGCTTAGAGTATTGAGGAGCTGTGGATTCTCAGCTTGATGATTGTGATACTGGGATAACTGCTGAGCTCACTTCTCAGGACAAAAGGAAAGAACAAAACTCCCCAAAGCCTGAGTCTGAGGCATGCACAGTCACCAAAGAGAACCTTGCTGTTCAGCTTCCTCTGAATGTAAGCAGGACTGGCTCTCCAAATCCCTTGGATTCCTCTGCAGATCCTAGAATCCCTCTCTCCTTCCCTTTACCCCTGCAAGGATGAATCCAAACTGCTCTGAGTGAGAGCTCACAACTGAGCCCTGGCACTGCTGAGCTAGCTGAGATGAGGCCATCAGGTTGCTTCATCCTCTCCCTTGGTGCAAGGGAAACAGCCCCACCTACCCTGCATCCCTCTTTAGTAGAGAAGGATGCTAAAGGGTGCTTCAGAGGGGTATTTAGTCTTCATCCTCCTTACCTTGATGCTGAGAAGTTTACAGAGCTGATTGCAGATGGGTATGTTGTTTGTTTGTAGGGGTTAGTAAAACAGCTCCAGCCTTCCCAATTGGAGGGAGAATTATAATAAAATAGGATATTGTATAGAATCACAGAATGTTTTGGGGTGGAAGGACCCTTTAAAGGTCACCTAGTCCAACCCTCTTGCAAGTCCAACCTCCCAGATTCCTCTGTATCCCCCTAGATACCATAAATCCCCAGATGCCTTCACTTGCCCACAGTGACCACATCTCACAGAGGCTGGGCAAGAGTTCTCTTTGTCTACAGCTAACTTAGAGACCATTCAGGTAGAACCTGACATTATGGTGCCTTGAGCTTTGAGGATGGCTTCTGGGTGCTTTGGCAGTACAAATAACCAGGTCACACAGGCCAGCCCAGCAAGCCCACCCTTGTCTCAAGATCTTCTCCATTTCTTCACCTGGCTCTCTTTCTGGTCCCAGAAAGAAACCAACCACAATTTACAAGCTTCACAGAAAGAAAATGGTGGAGTCCATCCAAATCTGCTCAAAATAAACCCAGCAGGTCATTTTTGGGGGGTGGGTGCTAACAGAGCAGAGAGAGGGACCATCTGCAAGGTTGTTAAGATGGAGAGAACCAAGATGGGCTCCCCAGTAACCACAGGCAATGTGAAGAGATAAATGGTTGACCTGAGCCTGTGTCAGGCTAGGATTGATGCTACTATCAGCCCTAGTGCCTTTGCAATGATTTTTTAAGAAATCTCTGATAGAGTGTGTTATCTAGTTACTGGCATGAGGGCAATGGCCTGGAGGCAGTGAGGAGGAGGGGGGGAGGAAGGAGGAGAGAGAGAGAGGAGGGAAAGAAAGGAGAAAAAACCACAAAAGGTCGTTCCAGGAGGACAATCTCTGTTGGACTAAATGAGAAAATAAGGGCTTTGCTCTGAAAGGGGGAGGGAAAGAAAGAAATAATAGGAAAAAGTGGCTGTAGGTGTGTGAGAAAAGGCCAAGCAAAATTGCTTCTTTCTCTGGTTTCCTTTTGTTTTTCTTTTTTCCTTTTGTTTTTCTTTTTTATTGTTTTTAATGGGATCAGCCTTGGGCTGCAATGGGAAATTTAGGAGATGTGCTTGGAGTGTGACTTTTGTTTCATTTTACTTTAACTTTTTGTTCCCTGATTGGAGGTTTAACTCTTCCCTCTCCTGCTGTCAGATCCAAAATGAAGGACTGAACTGTAGCTCTGTAGCTTTTTTTTTCCCCCCCTGTTTTGAACAGCCTTTTAGTTTTTAATTTTCAATGTCACCATCTTTCTAGTCCCTGTGAGGAGACTGCTTCCTAAACTGTAGCTGCCTTTTCAGGGAGTCCTCTTCTCCCTCTCACCCAGAGTGCTGCAGGAGAGGTGCATTGGAAGCTGCCCCCAGGCTGGGCTGGTGTTGCCCCCAGGATGAGATGCCAATCCCCTGTAACCCACAGCACATCAAAGCCTTTTCACTTGCATTTAAACACACTCATGTGAAATTCGAAGTGAGCATGGCTCAGTTTAACAAGAACCATTTCCATCTCTCCCCTCTATACATTCCTGCTCCTTACCCTTAAGAGAAAGACAGATTCAGAGTGAAAAGTGTCATTTTGGAGGCATTCCTCCAGGGAATAGAAAGCAAATCTTTCCCTTCCTGCACAAAGAGAAGGCTTGAATTAAGGTCAGGAGGGTGTGTGGAAGCCTTCCTGAGGGATTGTGGGCACATTTTCCCTCTGCTCCCAGGCTCTTGCACAGTCTTGCTGCCACTTCCCTGCTTAATTATGACAGAGACCCTAGTTGGCTCCTTCAGCACTTTGACAGTTTTGGAGGGGGAAGGGTTATCTGAGTTGAAAGCATGGCTCTGGTTCTCTATCTGTGGGACTCACTCTTGATTTGGGGGAAGAGGCTGGGAGTGTTTGATGGCTGAGTCCATGCTGGGATGTGGCTCTGGGTGAAGTCAGAGGGGAGCCTTTTCCATCTCCCCATCTTGAAGTCAATTGGAAAAGGCCTGAGCTGTCTTGTCTTCTGCCTTGGTGTAGGTGAAGGTCTTGCCTCTCCTTAGGTATGATGTGGGCTGAAGACACTTTCAGTCACTTACATGACTAACACAAGACTCTGCATCACCATCTGACCTTGTGTCCTCCTCCAGTCCCAAGCAGCAATGCTGTGGACTCAATGCTCAACATGAGTTTTCTGTATAGCAAGGTATAGGCTGACATACAACGACTTCCCAAATGTTTCTGGGGCCTGGTGTGGCACCCAGGAAGGGCTGGGCATGTGGTAAACCTCTTTTGAAAGCTGGGGGATTTCAGAAGTGTAGACTTGGCCAGAGTAGGACCACTCAAGGGGCCCTTGACTTGGTTGGACTATGGATGCAGATGTTGTCTTCAGGCTGCTCGAGCACCACCAGAAGCATATGGCCAAGACTGAGAACTCAGTTTGGCAGTGATGTTGGAGACACCTCCTGGCCTGAAGCACTGAAATGTCAGATCTGGAGGTGGAGTAGGTTTCCATTTAGACTTGAGCAATAACCAGAGCTATTTTATCTTAGTTTAATTGTATGTTTTCCTGGTCTTTAAGTTTAAAGACACAAATCCACACTAAGGCCCTGACTGACACATGAATGACTATTTCTGAACAAACTTTAAACCTTCCCCTTGATGACCTTGTTCCCCTGTTCAAAACTGTCTGGATTTAACCTTCCAGAATGCTGACCCTACATCTGTGTTGTTATGTGTCAGATCTCATGGTGGCTCCATGTTCCCTCAGGTTACTCCTAGTTACTGGTGGTTTATGCACAGACATTTATTCAGGAGGAAAAACTTGTCCTTCCAAGTAACAAGTGGTAGGATAAGAGGAAATGGCTTCAAGTTGTACCAGGGGAGCTTTGGGTTGGATATTAGGAAATATTTCTGCCCTGAAAGGGTTGTCAAGTCCTGGCACAGGCTGTCCAGGGCAGTAGTGGAGTCATCAGACCTGGATGGATTTAAAGGACATGTAGATGGGGTGCTGAGGGACATGGTTTGGTGGTGACCTAGCAGTGTTGGGTTAATGATTGGAGTTGGTGATCTTGAAAAGTCTCTTCCAACCAAAACAATTCTATAGTTCCATGATCCTACATGTACACAAAGCCATTGAGTTCTCAGGGGCATTTACTCATTTGGATAAGCACTAGCAGGATATGGGCCAGTAACTCCAGAGGGCTGCTTAGCATCAACCATGGGTTTCTCAGGAGCAGGTTCTCCTTTTTTTTGGTCTCTACAATGTTTCTGGTAGGTTCTAGACTATACCTGAAACCAGTGTAATGCCTCTGTCATTTATGGCATTTGTGTGAGATGAATGCTGGATAACACCACTTCTATAGGGATGTAGCTCTGAAGAGTTGAGTCTGGTACCTGGCCTGTCCCCTAGCTATGGATGCAGGATCAGGCTTCCCATCTAACCCAGAAGAACCAAGAAGCAGCTTTGGATTGAGTGTGTGTGTATGTGACATGTTTGGGTTTACATGTTTGTAAACAAGTTACAACTATTTATATGTTTGGTCAAGTAATAAGCTACTGGTAGCAAGGAAAAAATGTCTTGTATCATGATTTCTTCTGTGTATAGGCTTTAGAGTAGTGAGTAAAGGATGAGTAGTATTTGCTGTGTGTCTTTTAAGTTTGTTTTTCCTCTGGGTTTGTTACTGTTGCTTGCTAGCACAAGGATCTTTTCATAGCCCACACAGTGTGAATGAGGTGTACAGCCAGAGGACAGATGAATAGCTGCACAATTTCTGTGCAGAGGGTGTTTATTAAATCAAAAAATAACTAAGAGTATTGCTGTAGGAGAAGGAAAAAACAGCATATTCAAGCACTGCCACACTTCATCTCGTAAAGCCTTCCTCTGTCTTCAAGGAAAGGGTTAATTTTATGTGGTTGCCAGTAAAAACCAGCTGTTTGCATGATGAGTCTGTAATAGCTGGGTGATAGACTGACTGAACAACTGCTTGCTAAACCCTGGCTACTCTGATTGGCAGCTCCATAAGTGGCAGCCCCTCGTGTCCAATCTGTCCTTGTGAATAGCTGCAGAGCAAAGGACTTCATTAAGGGATCGGGAGGCTACCTCGTAACAACCTAGCAAGTAATGATGACAGCAATGGGAGGGAACAGAGGGGACTGAGAGCTCTGTGGTCCCTGTGAAGAAAAGCAGACATCCCAGGGCAGGGAAGCATCAGGTGAAGTGGATTTTCTAAACACTTGCCTGTGAATGCTGTGTCTTCTCAATAAAGCCACACTTCAGCCCATCGATGGCTTTAACCAAATATTCCCAGTTCACTTCATGGGTGGTGCAGGGCTGGGAGCTGTTAGCTCATATTCAGTTAAATTTCAGATGTCAGAGCTCATTAGGGGTGATTTTAGCCAAAGACAGGTTTGTGAGGAGCTTGGTAAATTTGACTTCCTCAAATAAAATTGAGGAAAAGAGATTGCTGCTTTGCTTATTGATTTATTTGCCTGCTTTCACACATCTTTGGGGCTGTGATTCTGATCAAGGGTCAGGCTCAGCTTCACCCACTTAGGGATTACAGTTCTCCCTCTTCCACACACACTCTTTCACTCCTTAATTCTCATTTATTTGCCTTTTCTCTTCTTGCCTTAACCTGCATTTGGTGAGTGGAAGATGTAGGGTTTGCTCTCAGTGTTGAGGAGAGCTTTTCCCTGAGCTCACCTGCCAACCCAAGTGGGCATGCACAGCAAGGCAGCATGGCTTTAGATGTTCAGGCTGACCTATTCAAAGATGAGCTGAGGTATGAAACAACTCTGGAGTAATTGTAGGGATGACTCAAACAGGTCTGTCTATGTTCACCTGTTCCTGAGACTTAGCTCTTTGTTGTCTTGAGCCTTCCTGTGCCAAATGGGTTGGTGCAGAAGTCATTGGGCAGGCAGTATTGCTCTGCAATGGACAACTTACTGGGGTCAGCACAGGGGTGAGTCAGGGAATGGAGCCACTGGAGGTAAAAACATGACTTCAAAGCTGAGATGGCCCAGGCAATGCTGCAGAAATGGAGATTTCCCATGCAGGAAAGGCTGCAGGTGCTGGTCAACAGCATAGCCTCAAGCAAATGTTCATTTTCAGCTTTGGGAGAGGTGGTTGCTGGATTGCCAAGTACCTGCAGGAGTTGAAGGCAGCTACCATTAGATAAGCTTCTCCAGGTGGTGACAGCTAGCAGTGGATTGGTCTTTTGGGGTTTGAACTGAGACACTTCTATCTCTGGTGTGTACAGCCTCATTTGGGTATGTCCCCATGGACTGTACCCATTTCTTCCCAAATTCAAATCTGCCTTTGAAAAATGCTGCTAGGCACCCATCTGCATCCTTATCACTTGAGTGCTTTGAGATACTGGCTTAAGGATGTGCCATCAAGGGTCCTTGGGTAAAGAGACTCTGGATTTTATGTCTTGCCAAGTGATTAACAGGCAGACAAATGTGTTTGTGGGAGGTCAGAGAGTGAAAGCCGTGGAGTGTGCTTTAATTCGGGGGATCTGCATTGCCAACAAAGATGAGCTGTCACAACCCTGCAAGACAGAGGGGTGGCTTTGTAGTTCAAACAGCAGCAGTTTGTGCTCTCAGCTCAAAGGCCTCTCAGTTCAGAGGGCAGCATGTTGGTCGAGAGGTTTGCTCTCACGCTAGACTCTCATCTTGGTGTCTGATTAAACTGAAGTTTGGCCTAAAAGCTCTTGAAGTGACAAAGGTGGTTACTGTCCCATCAGACTTGTGATGCTGCTTTCCAGTGAAGGCACAGTCAGTTAGGGCATGGCAGTTCTGTACCAAGTGAATTGAATGAGCTTCAGCTGCCTTCTGGCTTGTGTTGCTGTCTGCACCCCTGCTGAAATTGTCTATCGTGTGCTACTGTGAGCTCAAACTGCTCAAAACCCCCCAAAACCTAAATAAATGGATGCAGTGTTCCACTGAGAACCAGTTCTAATTTTAGCTGCCTAAATTAAATGTATTAAAGTGTACATATCTGCTGTAGACATGTCCTCACAGGGAAGGTGCTGGGATGCATCAAGTATAGCATAGCCAGCAGGTTGAGGGAGGTTCTCCTCCCCCTCTGCTCTGCCCTAATGAGGCCACATCTGGAGTCCTGGGTTCAGTTCTGGACTCCACTGGTAAAGAAGGACAGGAAACTTCTGGAAAGGGAACAGAAAAGGGCTACAAAAATGATTAGGGGGCTTAAACATCTCTCTTAGGGGAAAGGCTGAGAGAGCTGGGGTTGGTTAACGTGGAGGACAGAAGATTGAGGGGAGAGCTTATCAATGCTTATCAATACTTAATGGGTGAGTGACAGGACGATGAGGCCAGCCTTTTTTTTGTGGTGCCCAGTGACAGGACAAGAGGAAACAGGCACAAACTGGAATGTAAGAAGTTCCATCTAAACATAAGGATGAGCTTCTTTACTTTGAGAGTTGTGGAGTGCTGGACAAGGCTGCCCAGAGAGGTGGTGGAGTCTCCATCTCCAGAGACATTCCAAACCCAGCTGGATGCCATCCTGTGCAACCTGCTCTAGGTGAACTTGCTCTGACAGGGGGTTTGGACTAGATGGTCTCCAGAGGTCCCTTCCAAGCCCTAACATTCTGTCATTCTGTGCATGAAGAAGGTTCTCCTATGTTTGCACAGCTCCTTGCTCTGTAGGATCCGAGGTTTTATCTGTATTTATTGCAATTACACAGACACCCTTGACTGCAGGGAAATAACACTGGTGTTCCCAGTCTTCTAAATGCCACTTAATGCTTAGATTCCCATTAGGACTTGGCAGATCTGCCTCAAAGTGACAGTGCAAACATAGCCTTTGAATAGGGCTTAACATCTTCCTAACCATCATAACCCAGTGTTACCCTATTGCTTATATGACCTTTGCTGTACAAGTCCCATCTTCACCTTTTTACCTTTCTGGCAGATAAGTGGTTTTTTTTGATGATGACAATAAAGATATCACAAAGCACTTTTATTCTTGGTTGCCCCATCTGGGCTGTGCAGTTGATCCGAAGGGCCAGCGTTCCAGTCAGATTGTGCTATCAGATGGAGCTGGCTCTATTTCCTGCATTATTCTTCCTGGCTGGACTACATTATGCAATTATGTTTGCATTTAAACCTGAGCACTTACCTGTAATGATGCTGTACTTGGGTACATGATACATTACAGCAGTAGATAATGCAGAGAGATAGGCTAAGAAAGCATGTTGTTGATGTGCTAAGGCTAAACAGGACATTGCATTTGGAAGCAGGCTCTGAAAGCTCGCAGATTAGGCAGAGCCTCTTAAAGAGCTTGCATTACTGAAATAACAGGCCTGAAAACCTCTCCCTGCTGGGCAGGTACAGGATGGAAAAGGGCAGGGTAAGCTTCTCCAGGGCTGCCCTTCAGTCTCGGTCTCAGAGGTCTGCCACCGGCTCTTGCTGGTTGCTGCTACCCACTTCTGTAGGAGCAGGTTGGTCCTAGCTGCTGCTGGGAGGCCAAATCCTGTAGCCTTGTGGCATGAGGAGCAGTGATGCAGCTTGGAGCACTGACTGTGCTTCTGCTGCTGGCCAAGTTTCTTCCATCTGCATTACACCTGCTCTTCTCTCTAATGCAGACTCTGACCAGTTCTTATGGACACACACTACCATACTCTGCCCTAGTCAGGCCACAGCTGGAGCATTGTGTTCAGTTCTGGACTCCTCAGTTGAAGAGAAACAAGAAACTGCTGGGGAGAGTCCAGCAAAGTTACAAAGATGCTGAAAGGATTGGAGCATCTTTGGGAGGAGGAGGAAAAGCTGAGAGCCCTGGGGCTGCTTAGCCTGGAGAAGAGAATGCTTAGCAATATCTGCAGGGTGGGGTCAAGAGGCTGGGTCCAGACTCTGCTCAGTGATGCCCAGGGACAAGCCAAGGGGCATTGGGCAAAAACTGGAACCCAGGAGGTTCTATATCAACATGAGGAAAAACTTAGCTACTCAGAGAGTTCCAGAGCCCTGGCCCAGGCTGCCCAGATAATTTATGGAGTCTCCTTCTCTGAAGAGATTCCAAAGGCACCTGGACATGATCCTGTGCAATCTGCTCTGGGTGTCCCTGCTTTAGCAGGGGGGTTAGACTAGATAATCTCCAGAGGTCCCTTCCAACCCCTACCATTCTCTGATTCTATCATTCTGTAATAGATGTTTCAGTGGAACAATCCTGTGATGACAATGAAGTGTTCTTCAAGATATATCTGAACCTCTTAATGAAATCATGAACAACATTGTAGTAAGAGAATAGAAGATGTGTCCAATTACAGTCACTTATATGGCCCTGATGTGTTGGCTGAGATGTTGTGGATGCTTACATGGCAATGTTAGTGTTTGTCCTTGGATTCTGTGGTTTTGCTGTCCATATGCTTTATTTTATGCATAAGATATACCAACTTGTAGCCCACATGCAGCACTCTCCCTCTTCAAGTCCAAGAACTTTTCAGTCTTTACCTGGTAAATCACTGCAGACCCCATTCAAGCAGAGGTTTGCAGTGGAGATGATCTCTGTATCAGTTCACTTGTGTTCCCTATGTCCCTGGAGGAGCTGTGTGAAAGCCAGGGGCTGGATCCCACATCAGTGCTCTGACCTCCAGCCTACCCTTGCAGCTGATTTAGTACTCTCACAAAGGCTTTTTTCTCCTGTCTAATCCAAACCTCCCATCATCATCCAACTCCTCTGACACTGTTGAGGTGGACCAGCCTCATTCCTCCCACCCCATTTACTGTAGAGCTCATTCAGAAATCCTTCTTGCTGACACACAGGCACGTAATTTGATTTCTTTTTTCCTGCAGGTGGCTGGAAAATTGTTAAACTAATCTCTGCATTTGCAATATTTGCTCTCAGATTAGCTAAAGTAAGTCAAGATCATTCAATTGGGAGACAATATTTGCACAGTGCAGCCTGCAAAGGCCAACAGAGTCACCAGGCTGGGTTGTTCTGCTTGTGTAAACAATGTGATGTTGCAATTTTCTCATTGCCATTTTTAATTTGGCTCAGAAGCCTTCATCCTCTGAGGAATCAGGGGTTTAGAGAGATGTGTAAATGATGTGTGCCCCTTACCTGTGCTCTGGAAAGGGAGAACCAGTCACGTTGTAGTTACACTGGAAGATTGCACTGAATTCCCCAGAGTGTTTCCATGCACAGGGCTTAGTGCAAGGTGGGCTTGTGGTTAAAGCTCTTCAGGGGGATAGCTTCCCCTGAAATCAACTGTCTCTGAAGATTCTTCTGAATTAGCAATGAGTTACTGGAGAGAAAAGTTGCATTTTGTGAAACAGAGCTCTTCATGTGCTCCATGACATTTCCTCTGCTTCCTTAGTGTTTGTGGTTGAGATTTCTAATTGTAGGCTTGACCTCCCACCATAACCCTCAGAAGTCCCTGACAGACCCAAGAGCAACACTTTGGGACTCACATGAGTGTGGTAAATACATCTGGACCTTCTCATGGGTCTCCTGGTTTGTGTAATTATGGAGTGGCTGAATACTGCTCATATCACAGAATCACTAAGGTTGGAAGAGACCTCTGAGATCATCAAGTCCAACCATCAACCTATCACCATAATGCCACTAAACCACAGCCCTAAGGACCACATCTCTGTTTTTTGGACACCTCCAGGGATGGTAACTCCACCACTGCCCTGGGCAACCTGGGCCAATGCCTAACAACTCTTTCAGTGGAGAAAATTTTCCTGACATCCTGATATTGCTCCCTTGGTGCAACTAGAAGCCATTTCCTCTTGTCCTCTCACTGGTAACCCAGGGGAAGAGACCAACCTCCACCTGGCTCCGACCTCTTTTCAGTGAGTTGTAGAGAGAGGTAAGGTCTCCCCTGAGCCTCCTCTTCCTCAGACTAAATAACCCCCCCTGTTACTTGGTGTTTTACCTTGTATTTGGGTAAGCTTTGTTGCCTGTGCACAGGAAGCTGACTTGTGCTGTATCTGGGACATGCACCCCCTGACAACAGCAATGTCTTCTCAGTGCCCTGCCTGTGAAAGTGCCATTAGATCTAACTAATACACCATGGCCTTAATTAAATACCTCTGGTGCAAAGAGCCCTACCTTCTGTGCTTGGAAATTGCAGTGATTACTCCCCTGCTGGAAAAGCCTTTTTTTGGTGGTTGGGTTTGGGGTTGTTTTGAGTAGTTTGGCTGGCTTAGTTGTTGGAGGTCTGTGTTAATTTATTATTATTATTATTATTATTTTATGGGTTTTATTTTAAACTTATTTCTTTGTCAGGAATTGAGCTGTTTCTCATGCCATTGTCCAGTTGCAAATTGGCCTGAGACTGACTTGTGCCATGGGCTCTGACCTCTGAAACTGCCCACTCATTTTTCTTCTGAACTAATCAGCTAGTTGAACTATTTACAGTTGGCTTTTGGGTCTTCTCACTGCTTTTGTGGCTGCCCCTGTCTGAGTAATTAATGGCAGCATGGCTTGTTTATGGTCTTGAGTTACTAATGCTGTTGGCTGCAAATGCATTTTTACCTCTGGGACGTGCCAGTTTCCTGGTTCTAGTCCCACCTCACCAGCCCAGGTCAATTTTTTGTGTGTAAACAGATTTATCCTGTAATAGTTGGAGAGAGACTGGGGTCATCCATCAGTCCCTTAGAGAACATGCCCAGCCAGATTCTTCCCTTCTTGTGCCTGTGCAGCTCAGAAGTCAAAAAGATTCCTGCAGGACACTTAAAATTTAAGGAAATAAAAAGGAAAAAGGAAAATTAATCCTTTCTTTGAGACAGTCTCAATTAGAAATTAAGGCAGTGGAGAGTTTAGCCATGTGCCCAGCCCTGATCCTTGTTCTCTCAATGCTTATGGGAGTCATTAATGAAGGAAACCCTATGTGGCTCTCTTGGGTAGGATAACACCACTCAGAGATTACAGCTGGAGTCAAGGGTAAAGAGAATTTACATAGCAGGTGATGCAGTTAGTCATAAAAGGCTTTGGCAAAGGTTTGCTGGGTTATGTTCCAGGCCTGTTCTGTCACAGCCAATCATGCCAAACATGCTGGTTCATAAGGGAAAACCCAGCTTGGTTTCCTAGTCCTTCTGGAAACCTGTTACAGACTCTCAGTGAATAGATAGTCAGAAACTTACTGCTCATTTTCAGCCTTAGTTTATTCAAAGCTAAAGCCACAGCTGGAGTCTTGTGTCTGCCTAAAGGCTGGGGGTCCAGAGGATGGGGCCAGACTCTGCTCAGTGGTGCCCAGTGACAGGACAAGGGGCAGTGGGCACAGATTGGAACAGAGGAAGTTCCACCTAAATATAAACTCTCTTTGCTCTGGGGAGCCCTCAGCTGCAGCGCTGGGGCCAGCTCTGGAGTCCTCAGCACAGCACAGACATGGAGCTGGTGGAGCAGGGCACAGAAGAGGGCACAGAAATGATCTGAGGGCTGGAAGCGCTCTGCTGTGAGGCCAGGCTGAGAGAGTTGAGGTTGTTCAGCCTGGAGAAGAGAAGGCTTCAGGGAAACCTTCTTGCAACCTGTCAGTACTTGGTTCCTTGCCTGGAGTGAAAAATGGCCTTTTTGGAACAGGAGGAAGTTGCCTAGAGTAGAGAATGATTCTTAGCATTCTGGTTTCCAGCTCTTCCCTGCCAGTTGGTGTTTATTTGGTCCACTCTTCTGGGAAGCATTAGGTGGTGCCTTTTCTCCTGAGGCTCCTTGGAGAAGCTCTAGGAACTTCATTGTTAGCCTTGACTAGCTTCAGCTTGGCCATTCTGTCATTTCATTGCACACCCAACTAAATTCTACTCATTTCTGTGTGGAAGTCTAAATCCACATATTTGTCTACAAAATCAAGGTGCTGCACTGTGCTCTTGGTAGAAAGAATATTTTTTTCTTGCTGCTTATCTTTGTTTTTAGACAATGTAAGGTATTTTTTGTCCTCTTTGGGATGAGCCTATTCTGTCTTTCCCATGCAGCTCTAAGTCTGCCTTCAACCTCTCTGTTAGCAAAATCCTTATATGCTGCTGGGAATGAATCTTTGGGTTTTGGTTTTGATAGAACAAAAAAGAGAACAGTTTTTACACTGAGTGATGTACTTCACACAGGAGGCTGCTCTTGTAACAGCAGGATGAAAGGGTCTCCTATCATGCTGGCCATACAGAGGAAGACCTCTCCATGCCAGTTGATATTCTGTAGCTTTGCAGTTGTGGGGAGCATTTTCCAGTTAACCTGGCAAAGGGTTAGAGAGGCAGGGAATAATGCCAAGAGACAGGTTCAGCTTCTTTGGGCACTGGGCAGCATTTTGCAGGCTAACTTCACTGACTGTAACAAAGACCATGTATTTGCATCTCTTTCAAGCATGTGTAGGAGGGAGGAGCCTGCACCAATTTGTCTATTTTAATTATAGATGTTCTCCCCACCTTCCTAATTGCTCCTTCATTAAGAAGTAGCTTGTTGTTTCTTTTTCACTTGAGAGCTAAAAATAATCAACTCTGGTTTGTTTCTGTAAATATTTATTTTTCATTCTTTTTCTTTTGTTTCTGGGTTTTCTTTTTTTGCCCTTGAGGAGATAATTATTTCTATTGTTGCATGAAGATTGTGGCCAATACAGGAGGAATAATTAGAGCAGATGGCTGAAAATGCTTCCTTTGTAAAAGACATCTAGTCTAATAAACTACCTCCCCTCCTCTTTTATCTCCTGCAAAGATAGGTTTTTCTTTCCTTCAGGTGGCTGGGGGTGGGGTGCAGGGTGTAAATCTTTTCCTGATGTATTAAAGTGAGAAGCTGTCAGGAGTTCACAGCCTGGCAAGTGAGCTCCCTGTATCCATCACTGAAATGAAAGTGTTTTCCAATGTGGCGTGGAGTCCTGGGTCTACAGCATGGGGAAATATGTGCTGTACTCCATCACTTCAAATGTTAACCTTGTCTCTCTGTGGTGGCTGAGGACAGGAACACTTGCTCTCTGTGCTTGCTGGTTAAATGGCAATCTGTCAGCACCAAGGAAAAAGGCTGCCTCCTGGGCGTCAGTCTCTGCAGCGCTTGCTGGCTGCTGTCGGTGCTGAGAGGGTTGAACCTTCTCCTGCTGGAGACCCTAGGAAGCAGCTAAGAGAGTTTTCTGCCTGTGCTGGCAGCTTGCTGTTGTTCAGGAGGTGTATTGTGCTCCATAGCTTGTTGGATGGGGCTAGAGGAAAGGATAAAGCTGGCTGTCGGGAGTGGGTTTGGTGGGAACACTCTCCTGACTTCAGATTTCTCTCTGTGGTTATGTGGTAACAGGCACCCAGGGTAACCCAGGGCAGCATGCAGAGTCCATGTTTCATTGCACTGCTGGTTCTTGGTTTCATAGATTGGTTTTGGGTTGGAAGGGACTTTAAAAGGTCATCTAGTCCAACCCTCCTTCACTAAACAGAGACATCTTTGCTCACAGCCCCAGACAACCTGACCTGGGATAGTTCCAGGGATGAGACATCTCCCACCTCTCTGGGAAACCTGGGCCAGTGCTTCACCACTCTCCCTGTAACAAATGTCCTCCTTTTATTTAGTCTAAATCTCTCCTCTTTTAGTTTCAGACCATCAGCCCTTGTCCTGTCACAACAGGCCCTGCTAAGAAGGTCTGTTCCCATCTTTCTTCTAGGTCCCTTTAAGTACTGAAAGGCTGCAAGAAGGTCTCCAAAGGAGTTTTAAATTTGTCTTTCACTGATCAGAGGGTGAAAGCTCTTTCCTCTGTGTCTGTAATGGCTGTTGCAGTTCTCTTTTTAGGGACTGTACTCCAAAAAACCCCCAAACACTGGAGCAAACAAATAGTAAAGTTAGCAGAAAGTGAGATCACATGATCTCTACTGCTCCTAAACAGGAGTTTCTCAACTTTTTAAAGCCCAAACTTTACATTTTGGAGAAGAGTGAGGTAAAAATCACCAGATAAACATGTGTGACACTGCCAGAACAATTGCTCTTTACAAAAACTGAGACCAAACATTGAAGGAGTGGTCACCTCCCATCCCTTCCCTTTGTGACTTGTTTGCCAGCCTGCATGGGAATGCCAAATGCATGACTGTTATTGACTCCTTTGTTGCAGACTCTGCTGCTGTTTCTGAGCCTGGTAGTCATAGGCACAAGCTGAGAAAGTGGCACTGAGACCTCCTGTCCCCAAAGGCTGACATAAAGGCAACCCCAGGCTGGTTGACAACAGCAGCAGCTACAAACATAACATGGAAAGAAATCTGCCTAAAAATGGGACAAAAAGGTGCAGCAGGGAGAAAAGAGATGATGTGCTGAGTTACAAGGAGCTTGTGCAGGTTTTTTATTGTATGCTATTAAGAGATTGTTTTATCCTTACGGAATTCATTCATTGCTTTGGAGCTCTGACAGGGAAGGAGTTGGTGCCCCCCAAAATTAACCCATGCTATGGGCTTAGTGCTTGAGGTCTAGGCTTGAAATGAGTTGTGCATGACACACCAAGTAGGTGTCAGAGGTGGGAAGATACTACAGGACTTTGCCCATTGAATTGTCCTGGCACATCCTCTCCCTTGTCCTCATGTTTTTTGGTAGCCCAGGAAGAAAACCAGGCTCCTTAGGGATTCCCAGTGCTTGTGATTTCCAACTCACCTGATGTTTCTGCCTCTAGTTTCCAGGTTTGATTCTCTGTTGAGTTAGTGTCATCTGCTGTCCTGGACTCAAAATGTGAAATGGTGCCAGGGTGGCTTTCCTAGGGATGTCTGATATGAGGGCACATCCTGCAAGTGTTTGGGTTGACCATTTTAATGTTCAGTTCCTACCCTACTTGTGTCCCTGGGGAAAACACCAGAAGAGTTTCTTGCCTCAATCTTGCTACAGATTTCCATGACCCTTGCAGGAATACAGCATCTCTGTGGTCTCACTCCTCCTCTTAAAACTTGTTGAAGTTGGCCAAGTTCAAGGGTGAGCACTGACAGTGACATAGATGGATGCAGATAGGTTATGGCCTCATAAGCTTTCTTTCCTCCAAATTACCTTTCCAGCTCTCTGGTATACACTGAAGCCAGAGTGGGAAGCTACCATTGCAGCTACTGCAGCCAGCCAGCTTCAGCTTCACCATCCAGGGCTTGTTTTATGCCAACTCCTCTTTTTCCCATCCAGACATTCAAGCTCTCTGCCTTGTGCTGAAGCTGGGAAAAACACAGGAGGAAAATGCCCACTGCCAGCAGCTGATGTGCAGCTTTCCTTAGCTCTCCAGGTTCCTCCTGGTTCAGTCAACAACCATGCACAGGAGATGGGCACTCAGCCATGACCCTGGTGCTTGCAGCTGCTGCTGCTCTTCAATTTGCCTGAGAAGTGTTTAAATTAAACACCATAAGTCAAGTGTTGGCTGCCAAGCAAGGAAAACAAAAATGGAAAAGGAAAGAGTTTTGATTCTGTGAAAAAAATAGTGAGGAGGATGTTCTTATCCTGAATGATATGAAGATGTATGATATGAAGATGCATGATGAAGATGTTTAGATCATAGCCATACAGCCCTTCAAGAGGCAAGGTGGCTGTCTCACTGCTTTCACTTTGGGATCTCAATTGACTCAGTCCATCTCAGTGGTCCTAAGAGCATGCCCAGCCTAGAGGACAGCAAAGTTCCTCATGTCACCATTAACAATAATACAATCTGTCTCTGTTTAGGTTGATAGTGGCAGGACTGCCTCTTTCTCTGGACACCTATCACCTGGTAACAAAGCCTTTGGTTTCAGCATATCTGTATCTTTTTTTGAGCTACATTCCTAAGATAATTAATATTTATTCTTTTCCCAGATGGTTTTAATCATTTCTTGTACCTTAGTACACTGGCATTTATGAGCTTTTATGCCAGAGAGTATTGGAAGACTTGAATGGGTACAGAATCTTCTAAGAAGTGATAGCAGAAACCTAGCAAGGGTAGCTTAAACATTTGGATTATCTAGAGAGAACATTAAATGAAGAACTAAGGTGTCTTCTCATTAGAAAGGGGAACCATCTTAAAAAGAAGGCCAGTAGAATTCAGAAGAGGACTTTATTCTTCTTCTCTCTTGCAAGACTTCTGTCAACATCTGACTAAGTTTTTGGTGCTAGCAAGAACAACCTGGAATATTCCCTATGCCCTTGCTTTCCCATTAGAGTTACCTGGAGGCTTCTAAGTGACTTCAGAGTGTTTAAAGTGATGCCTGAGTGACTTTAAGCCATTGAACAAACCTTCTCAACAAACTGTTCTCTTGAATCCCATCATTTCCCATCTGCCTCCTGCAGTGTTTTCCTGGTGCCATTAGGTGAGTTTGTGCCAAACAGGAATTAATGGGATTTGTACTTTTGTGCTCCAGTTGGCTTGGTCAGCAGTGTATCTGGGAAATGTGTGCCTTTCCAGGAACTCTACCTTCCTTTGTCCCCTGCTCTGAGTGAGAAAACCAAGTTTAATGAGTTCCTTTTTCTTTCAGTGGATCTATTGTATACCCTTGTATATAATCTACTCCAAAGCACAAGCAGTGAAGAGTAATTCCTAGCCTCTCTGGAAAGACAGTGGGTAGAGATAGCTATCCTTTCAGCTGCAGATTTGTCCTAAATCTCTGAAATATATATGTTTACAAGTAATGAAGATGAAACTTGTCCTATTACCCTTAGAAAGCCCAGAGAAATTGCTCTCTCTCTAACAGCTGTGTACAGATGTGAAGCCTTATCTCTACTTCTGTAATGACAAAGTAGTTCACTCCCTCTGGTGCCAGAGGTTTAGCTCTCCAGATGTTTCCACTGCATGTGTGTTAATGCAGTCCCAGGCATCAGTCTAAATTGAGGCAAGTGATTCCTTTTGTGGGGAAATTGTAGGAGGGTCAGAGAGTAGAAAATATCAACATCTGTACCCTCTGGACAGGATGAACATAAAGCAGTTGTATCACTTAGCCTGGGAACAAACCCCCCTTCCCTGGTGTAAATAATTAGGGCAGCAGGCACTGTATAATAGTTCTCTGACTGCTCTAGGTGCTGAGGGAAGTGTGTATAAAACATCAGGCACATAAAGCTAAAATTGACAAGAGCACAGAAAGAATAACTATCAGAACACCATCAGTATTGATTCAGCTCAACTGCAGCTCTGGAGCAACAGCTTTAAAGCACATGGTGTGCTCTGATTGAAAATGGAGTCACTGCATTTTGCTTTTGTGCTAAGGTTATCCTTTCCACTGTTGTTTTAGGGTAGTACAACCCAGTGAGGACCAGAACTATTGCCATGTTTGGTTCCCTCCCCTCTCACTTAGGATCAGACTGTTCTTGCTAGTTCACACCTGACTCCAAAGGAATAGAATCACAGAATGGTTTGGATTGGAAGGGATCTTTAAAGGTCATTTAGTCCAAACCCCCTACAGTCAGCAGGAACATTTTCAACTTGAACAGGTTGCTCAGAGCCCCAGACAACCTGACCTGGAATGGTTTCAGGGATGGGACATCTCCCACCTCGCTGGGCAACCTGGGCTAGTGTCTTCCCACCCTCAGTGTAAACAATTCTGAAAGGAGAAATGTCTCTCTAAATGTGGATGTTAGTGGTAGGAGAGCCTTTGAAAATGCCTGTAAAACAAAACATTGCCCTTCTAACAAGCTGGTTTAGCTCTGAACTCTTCAGGCTAGTTTTATGACATTGCCAGGAATTAATGTGCAGTTCTGCTTTTCAGGAGGCAGAGAGAGACACACACCAGGAAACCTGCAGACTTTCAGCAGCCAGACCTGCAGAAAGCCCCTCATTACCCAGACCAGAATGAGACATGAGGCAACCCCCCAAATCATGACAGGCATTTCTGCAGGCTGAGAACCTCTCCAACCCAAACAACCTCGTGCAATGCTACAGGCTTGGGGCAGAATGGCTGGAAAGCTGTTCGGGGGGTGGGTGGGGGGAATGACCTGGGGCTGTGAGTCGATTGTGGCAGAATACGAGCCAACAGTGTGCCCAGGTGGCCAAGAAGGCAAACAGCATCCCAGCCTGTATCCCAAATAGTGTAGTCAGCAGGACTAGGGAGGTGATTGTTCCTCTGTACTTGGCACTTGTGAGGCTGCAACTTGAATCCTGGGTTCAGTTTTGGGCACCTAACTCTAAGAAGGACACCGAGGTGCTGGAGTGTGTTCAGAGAAGGACAATGAAGCTGGGGAAGGGTCTAGAGCAGAAGTGTTGTGAGGAGCAGCTGAGGGAAGTGGGGTTGGTTAGCCTGGAGAGAAGGAGGCTGAGGGGAGACCTTCTCACTCTCTCCAACTCCCAGGAAGGAGGTTGCAGTGAGGTGGGGGTTGATCTCCTTTCCCAAGTAACAAGTGACTGGACAAGAGGAAATGGCCTCAAGTTGCACCTCAAGGTCGGGTTTAGGTTGGACCTTAGGAAAAATATCTTCCCCAAAAGTGGTCAGTCCCTGGCCCAGGCTGCCCAGGGCAGTGGTGGAGTCACCATCCCTGGAGAGATTTAAAAGACACATAGAAGTGATGCTGAGGGACTGGTTTAGAGGTGACCTGGCAGTGCTGGGTTAATAGTTGGACTGGATAACCTTCAAGGTCTTTTCCCAACCTAAACAATTCTATGATCCCTCCATCCCTTTGCTCTGCCTTGGGGTCTGGCCAGGAAGGTAGCCAGTGTGGCATTGCCATCTCCTACCCCTTGCTCTCCACTAGCTGGTTTCCTGAGGGGTGAAAAGGGATGAGCTTTGAACTTAGCTCTGCTTCTTTCTTTCCAGCCTGCCCTGCAGTTCTGTGGCCGGTGGGACGAGGACTCCAGCTGGTCTGCTGGCCACCAGCCGCGAGATGGCGATAACGTCACGATAGAAGGTGGCCAAACCATGCTGCTGGGGACCACCACCAGCATCCTCCACCTGCTGCATCTCAAAGGTCTGCAAGAAAGGGAGGGGATTCAGTCCTCTTCTTCCTCTAGGGCTGGAGTTTTTTTCATGGCCGTGATCTCCCTTGCCCAGCTCCTGCACTGAAGGAGACACCTGCTCAGGCAGATTAGAGTCTGCTCTCGGTGGTTGCCACAGGAGGGTGTTGGGGGACAGGGGAAACATTTAATTATTATGTATGCAGAAGGCATCATTTATGCTGTTTGAGGCCTAATGACAATAGGAGAAGGAAGAGAGGGGGTTTTTTTTGTTCTTTTTCTTTCCCCACGCTGCTGCAAACGCTGCTCTCTGGAGTGGTGTTAGGTGACAATGGCCACGCTGATAGCAGTAACCTACTAGGGTTTGTTTGGCATCTTTGAAGCAAGCAGGTTGCAAAAGCCTTTAGAAACTTAATGATGTCACAGAATGACAGGCCACAGTTACCAAATGGAATAAATAATCCAAGTTTCTAGAGCATGGCTGCTGAAGAGGAAATAACCAAGCAGAGTTCTGGGGGGAAACACTAGGTTTGTAGGTTCCCTGTAGCTTGGGGTGGATTCAGCAGAAGGTGCAGCTCTATGGGTGTTAAAGTAAGAACTCAAATGAGTTGCAATTCACTGCCAGAAATAGTCCTCCCTGGAAGTTAAGCCCTGGTTGTGAGAATTGTTGTGGACATGCTTGGTATTTAGTGAATAAGTGGCATTTAAGTGAATAGTGAAAATGCTTGCTCAGAGTGAAGCCTATGTGTAAGCCTGTGCTGAAACAGAGCTTAGAAAGTGGGAAAAGGAGTTTTTATATCACAGAAGCACAGACTGCTTTGGGTTGGAAGAGACCTTTCAAGGTCATGTAGTCCAACCCCCCTGCAGTGAGCAGGGACATCTGCAACTAGATCAGGCTGCTTGGATTAAGGACCTGGGTCATCTTTGGTGGTTAAAATGATTTTATATGAAAAGGATAGTAAAAGTACTGGGTTTACATTGAGGTGATGATGAAAAATAGGCATTTGATAGTTACCTTTTTCTATTTAACTTTGAACAACCATCCCATAAACAAAAAACTTTGCAAGTTTATCCTTATTGTGAGAACATTTCCAAAAATGATTGAACTTCTTCTAGATTCAGAGATTTCAGAGGAATCCTGGGCAAGCTGCTGTGGGTGACCCTGCTGGAGCAGAGGGGTTGGACTAGACGATCTCCAGAGGTCCCTTCCAACCCCTACCATTCTGCAATCCTGAGAGCCTGTGTAATTTCCCAGACCTTTGGGTGTAAATCTGGCTGAGGGTTTGGGGACTGTCTCTGATTTTGTGAAGAGCTAGGGCACAATATTGCAATGGAAACCCTTTGAATTGTGAGCCTACTCAAAGGCATAGTTGATCTATGAGTCAGCACTCGTGAAGCATACGGAGGTCTGATTGAATTTAATGAAGTCTGGAGCAGTATCTTTATGGCTTCAGCTCATCTGACATTCAAATAATTTCTGCCCTTTATCATGTTTTCCAAGAAGCCTGGCTTATAATGTAGATTCAGTTAGGAAAGCAGCATTAAAATAGTCTAGATGCTACTTTTTTCTGCATTGCTACATGCTAAACAGAGGGACCAATTGTTTTAGAAGCAGAAACCTACAGGGTAATTGTTTATCTGAGCTTCATCTTTGCTGAAGTTTCCCTGTTGCATCCACTCCAACTTATTGAGCTTCTGCTAGCTGCTTAGCCTTAGATCTGGAATCAGCTCATGCTGAGATCTACTCTGATAGGAGACTGAGATTTTCCTCTCCTTACCTTTCTTTAAGTTGTCCACCTCAGGTGAGTGGTTTAGGCTCCTGTATTGGTAGAGAATCACACACCATCAAAGGCTTGTTAATCTAAGGTATTATAGACACCTATCTTAAGATGAATTACAGTGAGGTGATCCCCTTAGAGCAGCAACTGCTGAGTCTGTGAGCATGTCAAGTAATTGACAGTTTGCCCAGCTGCAAGTTGGACATGGCAAAAAGGCCCTAATCTATAAGGCAAGTGTAGAGATGATTGAAGCATCTGACTGAAACATCCCATTCTTGCTCTAGCTGGAGAGTTTTTCATAGTTGGAGCTGGGATTAAACTGTAGTTCTGTTTCCTTTGGCTTTCAGGACTCAGCATCAAGCTGTTTGTGTACTCACAGGCTGAAAATATAACAGACTTTGTGGATGACAAGAAGCTGTAAGGCCACTGAGTCCACTCTTGGGTGAGGATTCTGTGCTGCTCATTTTCTGGTGCTCTATCCAGCAAACCCAACACATGTTTACAGGCTCATTTCCTGAAATCCCACTTTTTTTTAAGGACACCATTAGGATTTTGAATGCTGCCCCTGTTTTGTCTTCTTATGATGATTTCAGCACTC
Source organism: Galbula dea (assembly GCA_013399015.1). NCBI lineage: Eukaryota > Metazoa > Chordata > Aves > Piciformes > Galbulidae > Galbula > Galbula dea. The sequence continues at coordinate 643,757 of VWZX01000240.1, read as the reverse complement.
TAGGAATTGTTTAAAGAGTAAACCACATAGATATGGTGCTTGGGGACATGGTTTAGTGTTGAGTATGGTAGTGTGTTGTGGAGGGTTGGACTTGATGATCTCAGTTTAGTGGTGAGCATGGGTGTGTTGAGTGGATGTTTGGACTTGATCTCAGAGGTCTTTTCCAGCCTTAATGATTCTATGATTGTATGAATCTCTTATAACAAGGTGTGACCTAGGGTAGAGAATCCTGCTCTGGCAGGGGGGTTGGATTAGGTGGTCTTTCAAGGTCCCTTCTAACCCTTAGCATTCTGTGATTCTGTGACCTTAATTTGCCTGTATTAACATGTAGGCATATATATATATATATATATGTATATATATATATATTTATATAGGTCTGGTAAAATCCTGACTGGGCAGAAGATCTGGAAGCCAAAGCACCATAGAAATAGAATCAGGCAGCTGGGTCCTGCTGCCTGTCATGAGGGCTCAGCAGTTTCTACCTCCTCCTCAACAAGCAGAGCATGGGCATGTGGTTACTGGCAGTTGCAAGTTTAATAGCCAGACTAAGAAACTGCTCAGACAATACTGATGGGAGAAGAGATAGAGGATAGACAGATCCTAGATAGCTCTGTATATTCAGCAGATTGCAGTTATTTTTGTAATCCCAACATCACAAGGATGGGAATATTTATGATAACTCAGGACAGATGGAAATTTCCTTTGCACAGAGGAACTTTGCTGGAGGAACTCCTTTGTGTCTGGTGGCTTGATATCTCAGACATGTGCAATGGCCTTTGTCTGATTTTGCAGTGCTCTAGGGAGGTCTGGAGACCAAAGGAGCTTCCTGGACTTTCAGGAATGCCTTGGGAATGAGTTTTGGGGTGACACTGCCAGTAGGCCCTAGTGGGTTGAAGATCCACAACTGAGCTGCTAGCTTTGCAATGGCAGTTTGGAGATGGCCATCCTTACAGGCATGATGGAGAAGTTTGCTTTATCCCCTATCCTAGAAAAGCCTCAATATCACTTGTAACTGCTCTTCCTATCTCCTATCATTTGGATCTTGCTGCATCTTAGCAGTCCTCTTGAAACCAACATCCCAGTTCCCCCCTTCCACAGTCTGACTTCAGGCTGAGGTGTTCAGAAAGACCTGATCAACCTCATCTGTGGTTTTTACCTCTAAAAACAATGCATTCAGATCCCAAAGTACCACAGCTAACCTGGACTTCTTTTTTTTGAAGCCATAAGATCCCAGAAGACAAATACAGAACTGACAAGCCCCAAAGTGGGGGCTTGTGACATGCCACTTGCAATTATTGTCTGATTTTGGACCCATGTCACAAGAGCAATGCTTATCCCTCAGCATTTTGAACTTGTAATCCATGCTCAGATCAGACTGTGGCTAGAATGGGTCTTGTGAGTAGACCTCAGAAGGAATAGATGATCCATCCTTGGAACCATTTCAGGTCAGGTTGTTTGAGGCTCTGAGTAATCTCTTTAGTTGAAGATGTCCCTGCTCAGTGCAGGGGTTTGGACTTGATGACCTCCTAAGGTCCCTTCCAACTCTAAGCCTTCTATGATTCTACCTGCAGAGGAGAGAATCCAGGTAATGGTTTTGCATCACTTTTTAAATAGGTTTTGATGTCATTAGCAAAGAACATCAACTATTAACTGGTCCCCCTGCATGAGTAGCTGTCAAATAACAAGTGCTTCAGTCACTGCTGATAAAGGTTGGGTTTGAATTCACTGGAAAACAGGAACAAGCTTCTCCCTCTCTTTTCCTGTCTATGGCATCAACCAGTCCTTAAATGCATTTTAAAATCCCTTGTCAGCAGGCAGAGTTGGAAACTGCTTTGTGTTGTGGTGTTTTCTGTGCCCATGTGGGGATGTGCAATGTGATCCTTCTTTCTTTTTTTTTGCAGGCAGTTTCTAGTTCATATTTTCTTATTTTAATCAGGCAGAGACATTACAATTAAAATACCATAAAAGTGATTCTGGCACTATTGCAATAAGCCTGTTTTTTAATTAAAGGAAGAACATGGGATGTACAAATAGTAGCAGCTAATGGGAAATTTCATCCAATGTATTGTTTAATTGAGATTTAGAAGGAGGAAAAGTCAGCCCTGTTTTTCCCTGTCACTGGGGGATATTTCTAGTGAGGTGTACATCACAATACTTGCAGTCTCAGAGCCTTCAAGTCCTGGCTGTTTTCAGGGGAACAAATGAAAGCATCATGGAATGGTTTGGGTTGGAAGGAACCTTTAAAGGACATCTAGTCCAACTATCAACAGTTGAAAGGCATCAGTTCTTTAATTTGTTACTGTATTTTGCCTTTTTATTCAGTGTAATTCAGTAGAGTGCAACTCACAGAGATGGACACTCCTGCAGGAAGGATTTTAAGGCCCAAAATTTGCAGCAATTTGATGTTCTCCTCAATTCTTTAGCCAGCTGCAACCCTTGGTTGGTGTTTGGGTATGGGCTGCAGGTTTCTCTTTCCTGTCATGTTTCAAATGAGCTTACAGCATGTAAGTTAGATTTCCAGGGCTCTTGCTTGCCAATGAAATTGATTTTCTGCAAGTTCAGTAGCTTTTGAGACTCCTCTGGGGTGTTGCAGGATGAGCAGATTGGTGGTAGCTAATCTCAGCCAAGGAACTCAGAGAAACTGGGCTGGAAACCAAGGCAGCATTGTCCCCTTCCTCTGCTTGCTGGCATGGAAGGAGCAGTTGTGCTCCTTTCAGGGAAGAAGATGTGGCCTCTAACCATGGGACTGAAAGATCTAGTGAGTCTCTCTCCACCTGTCCTGGACACTAATCAGGCCCTCATTAAGGTAGCAGCTTCCTACCATTAGTAGATCTGTTCTGACCCACTTTTATCATAGAAATCAGAGCAGGTTGCCCAGGACCACCTCCAGCTGCCTTGGGAATCTCTCCACACAAGGAGACTCCACAACCTCTCTGGGCAGCCTGGGCCAGGGCTCCAACACCCTCATAGCAAAGAAGTTTCTTCTCATGTTGAGATAGAACCTCCTGGGTTCCAGTTTGTCCCCATTGCTTCTTGGCCTGTCCCTGCATGTCATGCATGGCATGGGTTAGTCCAGGAGACCTCATCCAGTGAACAGTTCTTACATTATCTTTCCAATTCCTTCTTTTTGAGGGTGATCCTCACCATTCCCCAAGGACTTCAGAAGATAAACCTCTCTTAACAAAGCCAATTCTGCCAATGGCTTGATGGTGCTGTACTTATTCACAGACTAGATTATAACCCCTACTTTATTATCAGGTTTGTTTCCTAAATATTCCCTTTTATTTTTATTGTTTTCATTATTAGATCTAGCTGTTTCTCCCCTCCTGTAGGACAGATGAAGTTATCTAGTTTTTCTCTCTTTCTTTTCCTTCTTTTATTCTTTCTTTGTCTTTTTTCTTTTTCCTTTTGTTATTTTTTCCTTTTGTTATTTTTTCCTTTTCTTTTTTCCTTCTTTTTTCCTTTTCTTTTCCTTCTATTTTCCTCTTCCTTTTCAGTTTCCTCTTCCTTTTCTGTTTCCTCTTCCTCCTTTCCTTTTCCTTTTCCTCCTTTCCTTTTCCTCCTTTCCTTTTCCTCCTTTCCTTTTCCTCCTTTCCTTTCCTTTTCCTCCTTTCCTTTCCTTTTCCTCCTTTCCTTTTCTTTTCCTCCTTTCCTTTTCCTTTCCTTTCTTTCTTCTCTTTCTTCTCTTTCTTCTCTTTTTTCTTCTTTTTCCTTTTCTCTTTTTCTTTTTCTGTTTTGGTAAAGACAGAAAAAGAAAGACTTCTTCTCTGGGCAAAGAAGTGGAGGCTAATTGCTGGGTTAATTGAGAAGAATGGTGCTTCTGATCTTCTCCTAAAGTCTCAAACAGCCTTAACATGCTTCTCCCCACCCCCACCCTCACTCCACCTAAAGAGCCCCATTGAATTTGCACTTTACTGTACAGAAGTGATTCTGGGCTTAATTGTATTTATTTTGCTTGGTGGGGAGGCCACCATAACAGTAGTTGATTGATTTTTATCTCATCACCCTCAAGGTCACATGTAGGACTTTGCTTTCCTGTGCAGCCATAACAAACAATTTGAGGGTCACAGCCAAAGGTTCAGCTGAGCAATATTCTTGCTTTCTGCTTTCAGAGAAGAGGTCAAGTGCAATAAAAGAAGGAAGAGTAACTTTTATTTTCTTTTTAAAAGAGGGGGAAGACAATCTTGTCAAGGAGCAGCTGTATATTTATTCTGACCCAACTGAAAACACAGAGCTAGAGAGAGCTGGGGGTTGCAGGGACAATGTGCAGCCTTTTTTTGACAGAAGTGTTTGTAAGTTTGGCTAGAGTTTGGATTACACTTGGTAAATGGTTCAATGGATCCCTGCTAATGCTTTCCTTCCTGTGAGGCTGCTCTTTTATCTTCAGCAGTTGAACTTTTCACACTTTATTTTCTCCCAAAGGCTGAGTGCCTTTTGGCTTTGTTCTGGGGAGAGTTCAGAAGCTTTGGAAATAGCCAGGGGACAATGGCATTATGGTGTGACCATGACTGTGGCTGATGTTTAATATGATTACATGTCAGCACAAGAGAGACATGGATTTGTTGGAACAGGTCCAGAGGAGACCACAAACATGATCCAAGGGCTGGAACAGCTCTGCTGGGAGGACAGACTGAGAGCTGAGAGAGGTTGTTCAGCCTGCAGAAGAGAAGGTTTCAAGGAGTCATTCCTGTGTCCTTCTGGTAATTAAAGGGACCTTTGAGAAAGAGGGGGACAGACCCTTTAGCAAGGCCTGTTGTGACAGAAGAAGGGGTAGTGGTTTTAAACTGAAAGAGTAGAGAATTAGGCTAGATAGAAGGAAAAAGTTGTGTTTTTTACAGTGAGAGTGGTGAGACCCTGGCCCAGGTTGCCCAGAGAGAGGTGGCAGATGCCCCATGCCTGGAAACATTCCAGGTCAGGTTGTTTGAGGCTCTGAGCAACCTGATCTAGTTGAAGATGTCCCTGCTCAGTGCAAGGAGGTTGGGCTAGATGACCTTTAAAGATCCTTTCTAACCCAAACCATTCTATGGTTCTATGTTGGGTCTGATTGCTGCTTCTAAGGGAAAGCCAAAGAGTCCAATCCAGCAAGTGCCTTCTGATGGTCTCAATGTTGTCAATCTTTGCACCATTGCCATGTGTCCTTTGGTTGCCATTGCATCTAGGGGTAGGGGGCAGGGCAGGAGGAGATAAATCCCAGATCCTTATGGGAAAGAAGCATTTTCCCATGGCTGCCTCAAGGTGCATTGGAATGGCTGCAAAAAGAAAAGGACTCAGGAATCTCCTCCCATCAATTCCATCATCCCTGTCATCCCATGGCTAGGGAACAGAAGGGTTTGTATGAGGAATTTGATATTTCTTACTTGTTTTGTAGAGAGATTGAAAATTTTGGATGGAGAAAATGTGGCTGAAACTAGGGAAAACTTTGGACAATGTTGTTTCAGGCAGAACTGTACTTGTTGCAGTCAGAAGATAGGACATCTATGGCTCCCAGACTTCCTGGTTCAGTGGTACAGCAAGGCAGCAATTAGAATACTCATGAAAAATTGTGTGAAGAGAACCAGAACCAGAAATGTCTATATTTCAGTAGGAATAGAACATAGGAAGTCAATAAAAGAGTCCTTTTTCTTCTTCTTCTTTTTAATATTAGGAATAAGATAAATGGTAGTGATTCATAGCTCCATTTCTAAATTGCAGTGATAAAATTATTAACACTGATGCTATAAGACAAATGTATTTATTAAATATTTCTCTTCTCAATATGGGAAGGAACAGGATGGTAAATTATACTAGAAGAAGAAGATGGACCAGCAGTCCATTTATTACTGAAGAATATTAATATCATCAAGATGCTTAATAAGGAAATCACATTCTTACATCAACAGTTTCATTCAAGAGCTTTAAAAGTGCTGATAGAGGCATCCTGTGGGCACTGCTTCATGAACTGGAGACAATTCCTTGCAGGGAAAGTCTTCAAAATCTTATCAACCAGTCTGAATGAGGTCTGAGATTTGATTTTACCTGTAACTACTTTCACAGAAAAATGCTTTTTTTCTCCACCTCTCTGCAGGGAAGTGCAGGGGGACACAAAGATAATCACCATCTGAAAGCTCATCCTTGACAAGGGATGATTGGAAACAAAGCAGAAATTGGGAAGAGTGAGGGAAATTAGTTGTTGGAAGAGGTGATCATAGGAAATGGTAGAGTGATGTCCCCAAGCCACTTTAGTGACTGTCTGCTTTTCCAGAGGGTGGGCAGCAATCACAGGCAACTTGGCTTCCTCCACTTTTTCAATAGCCTGATGTGCAGAGACCCTCAGGAGATGTGATCTACCAGTCCCTTCAGTCTGCAAAGGAACACCCAAAGGAAGACCATTGCAAGCATTATCCCAATTTTAACATCTTTTGTATGAAGAAATCTTCATGTTTCTAGAAGTCTTAGCTGTGTCTCAGCATAACAGTCAGACCTCTTGTGTTGTTCTGCATCAAACAAGCTACTATTTGGGCTGCTTTATCCCAGAGTATGGAGTATAATTTGTAAAAACACCATATAGCAACTTTACCAGAAATCCATTTGTATACAGAAAAACATGTCTAGGGAAAGAGATAATTTACACATAGGGGAGTTGATTTTTTTGGGGGAGCAATCCCATGGTTCCTAGTGGTTGTAAGCAAGAAAATGTGGGATTTATCTCTTCCATCTCTTAAGCATATTCTGTTAAAGTGTATGTGAAAGCTACTGAACTCTAGAAAGAAAATATTTAATGGGCTTCAAATAATATTCAAATACTAGGTTTGTTGTAAGCCTAACAAATTAGGACTAAGACTAAGTTATAAGACTTTGTTAGAAGACTAAGAAATCAATGAAGCAATGAAAGCCTCTCAGTGCAAGGCAAGGAGATGAAACCTTATGCTTTGAGGTGAAGCTAGCTTCTAATTAGGGATTAAAATGAGCCTTTCATGGGATGAAGAGAACATCTCACATCCAGCTAAGAGAGGGTAGTTTCTTACACTGTATTTGAAAGCATCTGGTTTTGAACAGCAGCTGGAAGGGTATGCAGGATTAAATCAGCTGCTGATCTAAACAAGTTGCCAGTTCTTACTTTCCAAAGCAGTTTTCCTTCCCCACATCCTGTCAAAACCAGCTTGTAATCTGAAAAATAATTCATGAATTCAGTAGTAATATTCCCTTTTTGAGATTTAGAGAGTGAGTAGGTTAAAACTGGGCTTTTCCAACCACAGTTCCCTTGCACTGGGACTGGAGAGACTTAGATGTCTGCCCAGATCCAATTGTTTTGCTCAAAGTCTAGAAAGGCAGCCTGTGCTGGAACTGGGAAATGGACTGAATGAATAAGGTCTGGAAAGAGGTGATCAATCCACAGGGAGAAGTACAGGGAAGGTGGATGTTTTGCAGAATGCAATCATATTTTACCCTTGATCTCATCATTTTATTGCATAAGCACTTGTTGCCCCATCTCTTACAGTTCCTTCGACTGTGAGAGAGTGATTGACTCTTAGAGCCATGGTTGTGTTTTGTTCTTCTCTTGTCTTTAGGTGGCAAACTCCTCTTCACTGGTCCAGGACCTGTAGAACTGCATGCTCATTACATTCTGATATCTGATGGAGGAGAGCTCCAAGTGGGATCCCCTGAGGTCCCTTTCCCTCACAAAGCTCACATCTACCTCTATGGAAGCTTCCATTCTCCATCATTGTTTCCCTATGGGGTCAAGTTCTTGGCAGTGAAGAATGGAACCCTCTCCATTCATGGTGAGTACATTTTTGCTTCTCTTCAAGAGAAAAGCACAAATGACTAGAAGAAAACAAAAGAACACAGCAATGTCTTTGAAGGAAACAAAAGCCAACAAAACAATGTTGGTCATGAACTTGAATTTCTATTTACAGTTAAGTATTTGTTCAAATGAGGGTTTGGGGCCAGATCTTTGCATTCACCATCAGACTCCAATTTCTGCAGTATCTTATACACAAAAGCTCAGTGCTGGACCTCCATAAAAGCTCTCATACTGAGAGCTGAGTCACTTGGAAAATCTGGACCCCCAAAAGAAGTTAGGAGCTGGAAGGGACCAGGTATCAAGTAGTTATAAAACCCTGGTTGTCATCTAGGTGCCTAGAAGATGTTTGAAGTGGTGCATGTCTGTCCACAAGTGAGTCTCTATCACTTGGAAGCTGGACCTCAAATCTGTTGTGAATCATGTGAGTTTGCTCTGCTACTAGAGTGGGGTGTCCTTCTCCCTTCATCTCTCTCCCTAACAACTGGGAAGTTTCCTCCCAAAAGAGGCTCTTGGGCTTTCCAGAAAAGGGTAGTCTGCCAGGTAGGTTCCATGGTGAAGCCAATGCCAAACATGCTGCAGTTAGTAGCCTGTGCCAGCTGGGCTAAGGATGATACTTCAAAGCACCAGGAAAGTGCTCCTGGAAGTGTGTTTCCCCTTCCTATTCCATCTCTCCATGCTGTGCTGGCATCCCAGTGCCAGAGGACTGCCTCTACCATTAGATGCACAGTTGGTATCTCTCTCTTCTCCTGGTGCTTCATGCAGCTGCCCCTGCTCAGCACAGGTTGTTGTCATAAATGACAAGTCCAAAGCTATGCAGAAAACTCTGTCAGTGCCAGGAATCTCAGCTCTAGATGCCCAGTCCTCTGCTCAAAGGACTAGAGCTCTACATTCCTACCAAGTGGAGAAGTCAGTGGACTTAGAGGACAGAAAATGGCTGTAGGTTAGCAGATGCTGTGGCACAGAAGTAGTTAGATACAGAGATTTTTGGAAGGCTATGAACTTCAGGTATAGAATGGCCATTTCTTGGTGTAGCAGATTGCATATGGAATTCAGGTGCAAGCAGCATGAATCAGAATATTAGTGCAATGCACACATGTCAAGCTCTTAATTAATAAGTTGTTTTTAAAGGCAGTATGTGTCATAGAGAAGAGAAAAAACCCCCCAACATATATGAATGCCTCATCCCCCTCCCTGCTGTATGTTGTTGTGTCTCAGCCTTCACATTGGTAAGAGTTTGTGTCCTCCAGCAGGGTTTGAACTTACCCCCTCCTGGCCTACAGGCAGAACTGTGGGTAGCTGAACATCACTGACACCTATGACTGTCAGCCAAAAACAGTCAGACCCCAAGGGGCACAATCTGAGCACAGACAGGGTACAGTGAACTGTAATCCTGCCAGTCCACAGGAGCTGAGGGAGGTCAGGAGAGGATGGTTTGTTGGAGGGGAGTTGGTGAGCAGATGCTTCTCTGAAGGCTGGGGAAGGTGCTCTTGGCAGTAGCAGGGGAGGTGGGCTGCACTACTCCCAAAAGCCACATCAGATGCTCTGGACCACTTTGCTGAAACACAGGGAGGTTAAATTACTTAGTGCTTGCAAACAGCTTTAATAATGTCAGTAAACTGGCTTTGCAGAAAGGGAGAGTGTTTTCCTCCCCTTTCCCAGAGGGTCTCTGTGAAGAAGTGCTGTTAGATCATCTGGGCTGAATTGAGTGTCTGTTACTGGCCATTGAGTTTCACATAGTTATCCCAGCCTTGAGCTCAGGAGCTCCCATCAGATTAAAGCATGCCTTCCAGAAAGGCTTGGTCTTTGAGGACATCAAGAGGAACAGAAACCAGTATTTTATCTAGAGGTTTGTTCCAGGGGATTAATTTAGTTAATCATCTGTGTTGTTTTGGGGGTTTTTTTTATATTTCTTTTTTTGGAGAAAAGTATTAAAATGCCTGATTTGAATTTGCCTGATAACAGCTTTTGCTGCTTCACTTTCTGTGTCTTCTCCTGGTACTTTAAAGTCTCCTTCCATTCTTGGTTTGACCCCTGTAAGTCAGGATTTTGTCCTTGGGTTGTCAGCACTTTATTATAGAAGCCTTCTCTTCTTCATGCTGTTTTGTTTCCTAGCAATGTAAGAAAAGGCAGTAACACCTCCTTGTAGCTCTGCTTCCTGTGCTGCTTCTCCTTTCCTTTCCAAGCCTGTATCATCACTGGCTTGTAGACTCTATCCTCATGGACAACACACAAAATCATACAGACAAGCAGGGCAGAAGGAGATTTAAGTGTTACCTTGGCATTATGATGGAAGAAAGTAAACCCCAGTATCCATGTCAGTACCCTCAAGGCATTTCCCACTGCTATTTCATACATTTTACTCAATCCCATGACTCCCAGCAATTCTTCACTCCCCAGGAAAGCAAGAAGGTGAGCTCTGGAACCCAATTATTAGCTAGATGGAGTTATGTGGAGCCAAAGATGGCTTGGCCCATTAGGGGAAACAGCTCTTCTTTTCAATTTCTCATCAATTCTTATTCAAATATTCTTATCAATTTCTTATTCAAGAAATCCAGACTAGTTGTGCAGTCATTTTTAAGCTCCCTTCTACCTACAGTCCCAGTACATGGCTGCAAGTAAAATTCATTCAAACTGTGTAATCTGCAACTTAGCATTTTAGCAACAGAAGCTTGCTAGAGAACAAGACCACAAAGTTCTTTTGCTGGCTTCATATGGCTTCCATGAAACAGAACTATGCTGTTCTGTCTCCAATTTAGCACCAATGTGGCCTGTGGTATAGAGCAAAACCCTTGAGCATGACAGCTTCTTTCAGCCTTGAAAGGGGCTGACATGCTTAGTGATATACATTTGGGGGATACATATATATATATATATACACACACACACATATATATGTTATCTCAAATCAAAATCATTAAATAAGCAGGCTCCCAAATTCTTAGCTGTCTTGGTAAAGACAGGTCTGAGGCCATTTGAATTTCTTCTCTTCTGGGAAGGTTTGGAGGGGGGGGATGCTCTGCAGCCATGGGTTGAGTTCAGATTGTTTAGTAAGTGCTGTCAGCTCCTCACTTTGATATGTTAATATGACTAAGGGTTTCCCACCATTCCCTGGTGAGTGGCAGTCCTTTGCTCCACTGGTTGTAGCAGATTGGGAAATTTCACTGTTGCCTTTGGCTTTAGCCAACTCCCCTGCCAGTCAGAACGTGCCACCCATAAACTGCCTGTCAATCAGGTGTCACTTTGCAGGGGGGTTGCAGTCAGCCAGGGCAACTCCACTTTCTGACAGTGTAATTATGGCCCTTGCATCCACAGGAGGGACCTGAGCAGGGCTGAGAGAGTTTTATTGATTGTTCAGAAGGGAAATTTATCACTGTCTCCAGCTCCATTCATCCTTTATTCCCTGGGAAATGTGCCTGACAAGCTTCAGGAGAGAAGTTGAGCCTGGTGGCCTTGGCTGTTCTTGCACCTTTGTCCTTCTCAGGGAAACTGGAGCAGAGACACCACTGCTTGCTGAGCCAAGAGCAGGGACAGGGTGTAGAGGTGGCATACATGGAGATGCTGCCTCAACAGCTGAGGACACCTACCCTTTCTTTGGGACAGCTTGATTTTGTGGTCCCAACTCTCTTATTGCCACAGATGAAGAAATTCTAAAGACCTTTCAGAAACATAGAATGGTTTGGGTTGGAAAAGACCTTTAGAGGTCAGCTAGTTCAAACTCCTGCTGCAAGCTGGGACACCTGTAAGTTGATCAAGTTGTTCAGAGCCCTGTCCAAGCTGATACTGAATGTTTCCAGGGATGGAGCATCTATTACCTCTCTGGAGATCCTGTTTCAATGTTTTGGGTGTGGTTTTTGTTTGTTTTCAGTTCTGTTCCATGTTTTAGCAAGCTTGTGTAGATGAGGTCATTATTCCATTGTGTTCTCTCAAAAGAGTTTGTGCCTCTGCCCCAAAGAAAACCAACACTTTTGCTGGGTGTTTAGCTGAAACTTCATCAGTGCCAACACTCTGGTGATATGGGACATGAACATATGAGCCTGTTCCCTGCATTTTGACTAATAATGCATCTCCATCTAGGTAGAAGACACTACACTTGAGATTTAATAACATCTTGCATTCACTCTGTGCAGCTGGGGAAAGCTGTGTGGTAAAGAAGAAACCTCAATATCCAGAGAGTTTTGGGTTGATGCTGTACTTATATAGAGTCAACATCATTAAAACAGAGATGTCAGTGATCTTTTCAGTCCTCTAAAGTCATGGATAGTCCTGCTGCTATGAATGCACCTGTACTTGCAGTGAATGCTGACTATGAACTAAGAGATCACTGAGGCAATTCTGCACCTCTTCTATCCCTGCCTTCTCTGCACCAAAACAATCTTGCACATTTCCATGGTTAAACTCAGTGCTTTTTATCAGTTGAACTAATTATTAATTTTAATCCCTTTTAGTCAAGAGTAAACCACAAAATATTTGTGAGCTGTGCAGTGTGCTCTGCAGAGCCTGTGCATTCCTCAAGAGATCAAACATTTAATCAAATGCTTCTTGCTCTTCCTTCATTAAGCAGTGTTATGTATCTGTGCTGAGTTAGAGATTAAGAGATCACAGACAACATGAGAGAATTTGTTCTGCTTTACTCACATATTAAGAAGAAAAGCTTCCCAGGGGAAAAAAAAAAAAGAGAATAAAGTCAGTAACAGGGGGATTCAAGATAGGGTGCAGAGATCTGCTAGAGACAAGATGTGGTTTTATACCTCTTTGAAATGTTCAGCCATTCAATACATGTTATTTTCCACTCACCACTGATTTGCACACCCCTCTTCCACCCTGAGTTCAGATCCTTTTGCCCTCTCTGGGGTCTCTCCCATAGCCTGGTTTCCCTTAGATGCCAGTTATTCTGTGAGGTGGTTGAAGGAGGCTTTTTGCCCTCTGTGACAACATTTTGCCTTTCAAGACCTTGACTTTTAAGATGATTCATTAAAGCAGATGGCTCTTGAACAGAAGGCTAGGCTGCTTTGGATCCCCTTGGTTCACCAGGGGTTAGAAAGTGCACTTAGGCACTTCCCATGGAGTAACTAATGTACAATGACTTGTTCCTTCACTTTCTTATTCACAAATGGAAGATGACCATTAGATTTTAAAGACCTAGCAGATGGGGGAGCTGGAATAAAACAGAGAGCTGGGTTCAGGCTGTCTGTCTGTCAAGCTGTGTCTTTTGTAGCTTGCCCTTCTTGTTAATAGAAATGCATCTATCATCTCTGATGTAGGCTTAACTCAGTTACTCTGTATTTTGGTGCTGAGCTTAATGAGGAAATGCAATGTAAATGGTGCTAATGAACAGAATAGAACAATAGAATAAATATGATATCATAATATAATAGATATAAGCAGAGTATAGCTAATATATTAGCTTGTGTTTCTTGCCAGAGGGGAGGTCAATGTGTTGCTGCAAATGTGTGGGATGAAACAGTCACCTCTCTTAAACCTTTCAATAGAACTTTGAAATACTCCTTCCAATTCTGGCTCCAACTACAACCAGGAGAATGATGGGAGGAAGAGAAGCAACCAACAACAAAATCAAGGGGAATTTGCATCCCAGATGGGAGAAAGCTCACAAAGTTTGGCAAGCTGAGAAGCCTGGACCAAGATCTGGGTTTTCACAGGGCTGAGCCAGGCAGGGACCCTCCATTTGGGCTTATCTTCATTTTTCCCACATTTCTAATTCTGTTTCATCACTTGGTGAAGATGTAGTGAACTGATCTTAACCTTTGAATGGTGATGCCACCCCATGTATCTGCTCCCAGAGGTAGACACTCCCCATCTCGTTTGGCAGTGGTGTGGGAGAGTAACAGGCAATAACACAGAGTGTTGATAGCTTTGTGGATTGCATGGTGCTCTTGAAGCAATTTGTTCCTGGTGTCAGTTTAAAGAGGTTTTCCTGTGTGGCACCTTTGGTTGTGAGCTTCTGAGGGTGCTGCTGGATGAAAAACTGAATATAAGCCACCAATGTGTGCTTGCAGCTCAGAAAGCACTGGCATCCTGGGCTGCACCCAAAGCAGCATAGCCAGCAGGTCAGGGAAAGGGGATTGTGCCTCTGCTCTGCTCTGGGGAGACCTCAGCTGCAGTGCTGGGGCCAGCTCTGGAGTCCTCAGCACAGCACAGACATGGAGCTGGTGGAGCAGGGTCAGAGGCCACAAAAATGTTGTCAGGGCTGGAAGTTTTCTGCTGTGAGGACAGGCTGAGAGCTGGGGTTGTTCAGCCTGGAGAAAAGGAAAAGTTTCTTTCCTGAAGGGCTGTCAAACCCTGGCACATGCTGGACAGGGCAGTGGTAGAATCACCATCTCTGGGGGGTTTAAAAGACATGGAGATGTGGTGATGAGAGACATGGTTTAGTGGTGAGTTGGCAGTGCTGGGTTAATGGTTGAACCTGATGATCTTAAAGGTCTTTTCCAACCTAAAGGATTCTCTAATGCTATGACATCAGACAAGCTATGGCTTGAGCCTGTGCTCAAATCCAATCTAAAATACCCAGTGTGATGTTGAGCACCCAGCACCGAGGCTGCTGTAGCTTGCTTCTGCAGCAGCAGTCAAAAAGCTGTTAAACACTTGGGTGTCCTGAGGGTTAATGAGCAGTTCAAAATTAGAAAGGACCTCCTAATTACCTCAGGGCATGAAGGAAAAGCTTTCTGCACTGGCTGTGTCGGGAAGTAGCAGGAAAGCTGTCTGCATCTCCCCGGGAGCTGCTCACACACAGCAGTGTGTCCTGCAGGAGTGCATGGGGGTGGAAAGGCATCTTCCACTTTCAAAGCAAAGCCATCCCTGTCTGTTGAAGATGCATAGTGGGGAAAAAAAAGGCTCCAAACTCCTCTCATTGCAAAACAAGCTTAGAAACATTGTGCCAATGCTTAGGGGTTATACCTGGGATTGGTATTGCTAGAGAGAAAGTGTGAGCTGGAAGAGTTCAAGTCCAGAGGGCTGAGGGCTCATGGCTCAGGTGGATGCTTTTAAACACATATGAAACCAGAAGGAAGCAGATCTCATTCTTCCTTTGCTGATTCCCTACACTCTGTGGCCAGTGGCTGGACCAAGCACTGCAAGAGTTGAGGTAGCTGTGACATGCTGGTTCTGGATTAATGGTTGGATTTGATGTTCTTAAAGATCTTTTCCAACCAGAATGATTCTGTGATTCTATGACTTCTTTTTACAAGATGTCTTCATCAAATCCAAGTTCATGAAGGAATTTATCCAGGTCCTTAATTGAGGATCTTGGACTTTAGGGTCCATTTGAGCATGGAGAGCTGCAGCAGCACAGCTATGCTATGCTATCCTGATTAAGGAGGCTTTCTGGAAAAGATTTTTCTATTCCTTTTAACTTAAGGAATTTTATACATTATTATTTTGATGGTTTATTCTAGTAACAAAAGCAGCAGCAAAAAAAATCTCTGTGCTGGATGTAAAAATACATTGTAAAACAATTAAAAACCCCCCTCTTTTCTGAAGTACCCATTTGCAGTGGCTTTCTGGCCATTTATCACTTGGAGATTGGGGAATTTCAGGAATGGTCAAGCTAAGTGTGAGCAGGCAATGCAATTGGGATAGGGAAAGGGAACAAGAAGGGATTATGACAGTGGAGAGGAAGCTGGATCCCTTAGGCAGTCTGATGCCTGAAATGCTGCAGTAAACAGTGTTGTGGTGTTACTGGAGTCTATGTGGTGGTGGTGGAGGGTTTTTGTTGGATGGTTTGGTTTTAATTTTATTAGTTTTATTTTTATTTATATTTATAGAATCATAGATGTGTAGATTTGTGGGGCAGCCTCTGGCCAGGGCAGCTGAAGGCTCCTTGGCCAATGAAGTGCTTCTCTGGGGCAATCTCTTTTCTTTAATTAGGAGATAACTCTCCTGTGCTTGTCCTGGGACAGAGAAACTCCTCCAGAAGGTGTTTCAGAGTGAATAGGCTCTCCAGGAGCCTATGTTTCCTATTGACTACAGGGTGTGTCAGTGAAATCCCTCACTCATCTGGACTGTTCAGATGTTAAGTGTGTACTTAAGCACTTTGCTTGCTGTAGGACTAGGAGAAATCAGTTAGTGAAGTCATCTAGTAACCCACATGGATTTGTAAGATGTCTTGTGGCAGAGGCTGTAAGAAATTAAACTGATACTATTTTTCTGCTTCCCTGCTTGGCAGAGAAAAGAGACTGGAATTGCACACATCAGAACTGCCTTGTTCTTAATAATTCTGCCAGGTCTATATGAGACTAGATAGAATCATAGAAATGTCAGGGTTGGAAGGGACCTTAAAGATCATCTAGTTCCAACCCTCTCTGCCTGGCAGGGACACCTCCCACTAGATCAGGTTGCCCACAGCCCCATCCAGCCTGACCCTAAAAACTTCCAAGGATGGGGCTTCTACCACCTATGTGGGCAACCTGTTCCAGCCTCTCACCACCCCCATGGTGAAGAACTTCTTCCTAAGTCTAATCTAAACCTACTCTCCTCTAGTTTGCATCCATTCCTCCTGGTTCTATCACTACCTGACCTCCTAAACCGTCCCTCCCCAGCTTTCCTGTAGCCCCCTTCAGATACTGGAAGGCCACAAGAAGGTCTCCTGGGCACCTTCTCCTCTCCAGACTGAAGAACCCCAACTCTCTCAGCCTGTCCTCATAGCAGAGGTGCTCCAGTCCTCTGATCATTCTCCTGGCCCTTTTCTGGACACATTCACATCTTCCCATCACACTTCCAACAGGAGAAGTAAACTAGGGTCCTGGTGCCAAGATGTTCCTTATGATATGATTTGTGATTAAGTAACTCTGGTGTTTGCATTTGAGTCCCATGCATTTCTGGGCTGTCATTTGACATCAGAGTCCTGATCTGCTCAGTATTTAAAGGTGTTTCTGTCAAGTCATCCAGTGAAATGTTCATTTCTTTCTTTGTCTACAGCAGCATTTGGAGTCTAAAGGCCCTGTCCCTTTAACATGAAGTCCCTTCTGCTTTAGATCTCAAGATGTGCCTTTTTTTCCCCAATCTGAGTTTAGTTAATTATTAAAAATGAGTTCAATAATTAAGGAGTTATACAGATTCATCTATTTTTCAATACTTTTGAGTGTTTCTGCTTGCAGTACTGGGTTTTTTTTGGAAGAAATAATTTACCTCAGCTGCTGGCCTTTTAAACCTTCTACTTTCAGCTAAGTAATTTATGTACCTGTTGCAGAGTCCAGTCCCAATCACAGAAGGGGTTTTTTTTAATGAACCCATCATGTTTCATCTGAAACAGAGTTTGTTTTGAAGGGGAAACAAGAAAGAAGGCTCTGGGCTTCCAAAAGGTGGTCCTGAAGAGACAAGGGTCTTTGTTCCAGGCAACCCTCTTTAGGTATTTATGATCTTTGCAGACACCTCACTGATTCTTTGAAGGACAGAAGTTGGAAAAGACCTCTGTGAAATGAAGGTGGCTTCCCAGCTGAAGATCATTCTCTCCTGAGATGTTCATCAGCACATTTTAACTCCCCATATAAAAGTTAGGTGTAGGAGTACCTGTGAAGAGTGGTGTACCTTATCCAGCTAGCCCACCCTTGGTAGATAAGATGAGACCTGGAAACATCTTCAAGTAGCAGAAACAGT
This sequence comes from Galbula dea, assembly GCA_013399015.1. NCBI lineage: Eukaryota > Metazoa > Chordata > Aves > Piciformes > Galbulidae > Galbula > Galbula dea. Next base: position 626,362 of record VWZX01000240.1, on the reverse strand, counting down.
TTGATTTGACTGTATGCTGGCCATTTACCTGAGTAAACTTAAGTTTACCTAAGTTTTTGATGGGGTCTCATCAAAACCATTGGGCTAGAAGTCTGTTACAGTTAAGGCAAAGAAGCCTCAGTTATGGTCCCTTTTTGGTGAGCTAACCAGAGAAGTATCACTGACTAGAGCCTGTGTGTCATTTGTGCTGCTTAGAGGAGAGGGCAGGCAGACCTGGAGATGTTGTTGGATGTGGGAATGAAAATGGGAAGCAAGGAAAGAGGAATCTGGTAGAGCTGGTTTGATATTTTTGGGTTTGATTTGGGTTTTTTGTTGGTTGGTTGGGTTGTGTTTTTTTGGGGGGGAGAGAGGGTATGTTTGGTTTTGGTATTTGTTTTCATTTTGGTTTTTTTTCCTCTGTTTGTTGTTGTTTGGTTTGGGGTTTCTTGTTTGTTTGTTGTTTTTTCCTAATGCAAGTATTCTAAATGTGTAGGAAATTGGAAATAGACCTTAGACAGACAAAGAAATATCCCAGCACACTTACATCATCAGAAAAAAGGTAAAACAAAACTGTGGAAAAGGAGCATAGTGAGAAGTCAAAAAATAAAGGAACAAGAAGAAACCCAAAACTAAACCCAAAAAAGGCTGTTTGGATACCTTGAATACTCTTCTTTTAAAGACAATAATAAAAAAAAGAGATTTTCCTTAAAAATATTTGTTTCAGAGCTTGGAAGTGGAAAAAAAAAGCCTGAAAGAAGGCTTTTCTATCAGAGTATGTTTTAAATGCAGAACAATCTCTTGCACCTCTTCAGGACATGAGTTGTTGCCCAGCAGTGTTTTTAGAATGGTTGCTGTAGTATGTGTGTGACAGATGTACACAACAGGAGTCAGTTGTGTGTCTGGCCACAGATGCACTCCAACACACTCACTCAGGCACACAAATCAGTGCCATAAACAAAAATGTCTGGAGCTGGAAGAAAAAGACCCCAGAACCCTGTGTGCTGCTCAACATGCAGATGGCTGCTGGTAGTCGTTGGCTTTTATGTGGGTCCTAAAAATTCACTCCATGGAAGATGGTAAATGAATAAAGATGATGAGGCTGCTGCTAGTGAAAGAATGTACATAGGTGGATATCTGGAGGATTTTTCTGAGCCAGCTGAGGCTGTGTTGGGGATGAGGTCTCACAGGGAACCTCTTTGATGTCTGTGCTCATGTGTGGTGCAAGGTGGGTTTTGGCTGTGTCTACCTTAGAAAACAATGTGGCCCAATAGAAGCAGATTTGTGGAGAGAAGTATTTAGATGCTGAGGATGCAGGGTCTAGGCTGTGAGCGTTTTAAGGGATACTGCAGAGTCATTCTAGCCTGGTTCCTTTAGCATCTGAGGTGACTATTTTATGTCCTACTGGATGACAGCATTAGTTTTATCTGAAGGAAATCCATTTGAGGCACTTGGAAAGAGTTTCATGATATCAGCTGAAGCACATTAAGTGATTTGCTTAGCTGTAAGTTAAGGAATTTCAGTTCTGATTTAAGAAAAAAGAAAATGTAATGACCCAGAAGTATCTCAGCTAGGTTTAGATGCCCATCATCTCCTTGGCAGACAGAGCAGGTGCTCAAAAATGTTTCAAGGGTATAAAGACTTGAATTTTCTCTCATGCTGCTATGAATTCTTTGAATGGGAGATGCTAATCTTCTTTATTTCAGTCTTCATTGGGGAAAGAATTGGGACACTAGAGTGTGAGCAACAGAAAGTGAAATAGGAAGTGGAGAAGGAGAGAAGCTTGCTTAAAATAATTTGAGAATGATTTACTGGATGCAACCTCTACCCTCAGTGATTTCTGGTGTTATTACTTTTCTATACTACAGCCAGGGAGGACAGCAACTTGCTGTGGGCTAAAGGTAAATTATGATCTATTGCAAAGGAGAGAAGGAAAACCATACTAAAGGTGGGTGTGTGAGGCAGTTGCTCTCCCCTGATGGTGTTCAGCATGTTGGGTCCCCCTGGACCATTCTGTTCCAAAGTCTGCTAGGGAAAAAGAGATGTCAAGAGTTAGAGCAAACTTCATGAAGTGGAGAAGGGAGGGTGAAATGGCAAGAGGTTTCATTGCTGGAGTGTGTTGCACACAGGCTTGGTGGTATGTCCACTGCAGAGGAGGGGATTTAGGAATCTGCAGTTGCAACCTTGCTGTTGTCTTCCAGTGGTGGCCTGGGGTTGCTGGTGCAGGGGCTCTTCATCTTGCAGTTGTGATGAGCCCTGCACTCACACTGCCTGCCAAACCTCAAACCCAGCACTAGGGATGTTCATAGGATCAAGCCACTTAACCCAAGACTTCTAAAAATGACCTCTTTGTTTTGAATCCTCCATTGAAGACCATTTCAAGAAGACCTCATGTTGGGTGGCTGAGCAATCTTCAGTCACTCTCAGAAGCTTTTGAAACTGGTGACATGCTTATAAATATGTGGAGGGTGAGTGTCAGGAGGATGGGGTCAGGCTCTTCTCAGTGGAGCTCAGGGACAGGACAAGGGGCAATGGTTGTAAGCTGAAGCATAGGAGGTTCCATGTGAATATAAGACAAAATGTTTTCCCAGTTGAGGTGCCAGAGCACTGGAACAGGCTGCCCAAAGAGGCTGGGGAGTCTCCTTCTCTGGAGAGATTCCAAACCCATCTGGAGGTGCTTCTGTGTGACCTGGTCTAGGGAATCCTGCTGTGACAGGGGGGTTGGACTAGATGTTCTTTCGAGGTCCCTTCCACCTCCTAACATTCTGTGATTCTGTGATGTTTGCCTTTCAACATGTTACTGAAATGTTACTAATAGAAAGATAGTTTTGAGAATGCAAGTTACTTGTGGGTGTAGATCCACTGCATGCTGGTTTGGACATTTGACCAGGGAATCTGGTGGTTCAAAGTGCTTTTGGCACTCCCAGAAGGATGATGGTCCCTGCAGAAAGTGCTTTTTCTCCATTGGGTATAAAAGGTGTTTAAGAAAAGCCAGTTTCTTGCACTGCAAAGTCACTTTGGGACAAGGAAACTGAACCTCAGCTCCCACTACCTGGTGAACACATTTCTTTCTGGAATGGTTTTTCAGATTTTTGGGGCCAATAAAGCAAAAGTTAGGAAATGAAGATGTTGTTTGAAACATGCAGCGTTTCTGATCCAAGCAGATGTGCATAAATCCTCTTTTCTAGCATGAATCCCATATCTCCTACACAGTAGCAAACCCAACTGAATGACTATGAGATGATCCAACTGAGGCAGAGTCTTCTGAGCATTCCACTACTGGGTTTCTATGTTACTTGGCTTGCTTCTTAAAAAAATACTTTCTTTTTTTCCTTTTTTTCTTAGGCTGGATGCCCAAAGTAGCTTTCACACACTTGAAATCCTCAGCTCATGCTAATGACACACAATTACTGCTCCAGGAGCCTGTTGACTGGCAACCTGGTGATGAAGTTGTGGTGGGAAGGACAGGCCTTGAAGATGCACAACAGGAAGAAGAAATAGCTGTTATTGAGTCTGTGAACAACATGGAGCTGTATCTTAGGTCACCACTCAGGTATGCTTTCAAGGGCCAAGGGGATTTCTATTGCAGAGAGCTAAACCAGGGGAAAATTTGGTCAAGGTGATGATTTGCAGTTTCCTGTGGGACATAAAAATGATCTAAATCCCTTTAACAAAAGTAGTCAGAGAGATTTCAGTTCTGCCTTCCCCCTAAAGCCAGTGGCTCCTGAATGTTTCTGACTATGTTTAAATTCTGTGTCATAACCATGAACTCAGAAAACCTTTGAAGCAGAAAACACTGATGGCCAGTGCAGTCCAGTGGTCTCAGCAGAGGGCTGACAAAGAATTTTCCTGCATAGTTAACTTCTTGAGAAAGTGTAGGTTTTTTTTCCACAAGAAGTGTCTGACTTCTCTTAAAATAAAACCAAACCCAAACCAACCAAACCAAAAACTCACCTCCCTTCTTGACTGATTTACTTAAGATGATTAACAATGCACTCAAAGTCAATTACTTCAGTTTGGAAATACTGCTTCTGTGTTTTCAGTGAGCTTTATGCTTTTTTTTTTTGCCTTCTTGGACAAACTGTACTCCTTACCATCATCACTTGGAGCCCCAGTGTTGAAATATGTTAGCTGTTTGGGAGGCAACCCTGTTCCAACTCCCAAGAAGATTAATGGTTTAGTTTTCAGAACTATTTGGAGCTAGAGGAAGAAAGTACTAATGTTTTTCACCAAAAATATGTTTTGGGAAGGTGAAGGAGATTCAGGACTGAAATACCTTGGTGTAAACATACATGATCTCAGGGAAGACCTTGTCTCTTTACAGCTACCAAAAGGGAGGTTGTAGGGAGGTGGGAGTTTGTCTCTTCTCCCTGGTTACCAGTGAGGACAGGAGGAAATGGCCTCAAGTTGCATCAGGGAAGGTTTAGATTGGATATCAGGAAAAATTTCTTCACTGAAAGAGTTGTTAGGCATTGGGCCAGGCTGCCCAGGGCAGTGCTGGAGTCACCATCCCTGGAGGGGTTCAAAAAACATAGAGATGTGGTCCTTAGGGACATGGTTTAGTGGCATGGTGGTGACAGGTTGCTGGTTGGGACTCCATGATCATAGAGGTCTCTTCCAACCTTGATGATTCTGTGATTCTGTGAAAAATGATGGGCTTGAGAGACAGAAAAAAGCAGAAACCAAACACCAGTGAAAGAAAAACTTCTAGCCCCTTTATGGAGACACACTGGATATTCCACAGTCCACAGTGAGAAGAGGACTCAACCCAGCTNGAAAAATTTCTTCACTGAAAGAGTTGTTAGGCATTGGGCCAGGCTGCCCAGGGCAGTGCTGGAGTCACCATCCCTGGAGGTGTTAACAAAACATAGAGATGTGGTCCTTAGGGACATGGTTTAGTGGCATGGTGGTGACAGGTTGCTGGTTGGGACTCCATGATCATAGAGGTCTCTTCCAACCTTGATGATTCTGTGAAAAATTATGGGCTTGAGAGACAGAAGAAAGCAGAAACCAAACACCAGTGAAAGAAAAACTTCTAGCCCCTTTATGGAGACACACTGGATATTCCACAGTCCACAGTGAGAAGAGGACTCAACCCAGCTCTGAACTTGGGCAGTTGGAGTCATCTGCTTAGGGTAAGCATCATTCTTGTCATCTGGTAGGTGCAGATGCTTTTGTGCCTTTTTTATGTCTCTCCCTAGGTACTCCCACAGTGTTGGAGAAGGATGGGTGAAAGGGCAAAGCCTTCCTCTGAGTCCTGTGGTGGCACTGATCAGCAGAAGGGTTGTTGTTCAAGGCAATGTGACGGTGGAGAGGGTGTCACACCTCAGACAGTGTGCAGCAGCAGGTGTCACAAGAGGTGAGGAGGTCTTTTCTCCCAGAAATGTACTGAAGAGGAAAAATACTCCACTCAAATCACCTTGTGGGATCACTGCCTACCAGAAATCTTTCTTTACAGGCTAGCTTTGAGACATACCAGCACCAGGAAAGTGAGTTTATCTTTCCAAACATTGCTTGACATTGAAGTGTGAAGTCTTGGGAGTTGAACTGTGTTTCATTGTCATCTCTCCAATGTATTATTTTCACACTGTTGTTTCAAGCCATCTTGGGAAAGACCCTTTAGTTTTGCCTGAGCCTAAGGGGATAGAAAAGAAAGTATCTTCTGCAAGCATGCTTCAGTGTACATAATATATTAAATTTTTAATTGTGTTTACTGTTTAGTTGCTTTAAGAAGAAGGAAAAACAAAACAGCCCAATGCTGTTTGTACTCTTTAGTGTAAAATATTGAGATGTTGTTCAGTGTTTAGGGATATCAAGGAAAAAAAAAAACAACCCAGGTAATGGTTTCTTGTGGCATATAATATTACTGGTGAAATGGTGCTGGGTATCTCAGTTCTCCTTTAGTTTTACCTATGTGAAGCACCATGAAATTTGACAGGTGGCTTCATGATTTACACCAGCTGATGAGGAAGCAGAATCAGACACAGTGATTCCAATTTGAGGAGAGTTAGGTGAGCTGGCAACCCAGTTGTAAGGTTTCCTTTAAAAATAAAATGCCTTTGGCTTTCAGACTGTGACACAAAGCTTCTTTTGATATCCAACAGCCAACTGCTTATATTACTCCTAGATTTATGGTCCATTTTCTTTGGAACTCATAAATATAAGCTATGAAATGTGCTAACCATTTGAGGTTTTTTTCTGAGTTTAAAAGGACAGGAGGATTTCTCAGAGGAGTCACCAGAAGATGAGTGGGCAGGGGGTTTTGTGTTTAATTTACCTTCTTTTGTTTTAAAGAAAGGGAAAAACAGAAGAACAACAAATAAGGGGCTTTAGAAAGCATAAAGAGGCAGTGCTGGAATTTGAAATCCCCTCTGCACCTCCACTAAAGAAGCCCAAGCTGCACATTTGTAGCCTGAATCCTCTCAGACCCATGTATCCTAAACATAGACCCATGGAAGGATGCCCTTCAGGAATGTCGATTCCTTCTCCAGCCCTAAGATTTACTTTCCTTGTCTTCCCACTGTGGCTAGTAACAGTTCCTCACCCATCCACAAGGTGAGTGGGAAGAGCAAGAGTTTGAAAGAGATTTCAAACTGCCAGTTTAATAATCTCAGCTTAGTTCTGTACATCTGTGCCCAATCCTCTCTTCAGGAACCTCACCTAAGGGAAATCAATGTCAAAATCATCTTCCTCATGCATAGGACTATCTAACATTGAACACAAGGAACTTNATTATATTTTATATAATCTAAGAATGTCCAGACTCTTAGAGAAAGAACCATGGGAGACTTTAGAGAGAACATCAAATCTGTTTGCCTGTGGCTATTTGTCTTTGGGCCCATGTTTAAGATCACTGCTGGAGATGGAGTCTCACTGAGCCACTGTGGTGGGTCTCATGATGTTTCCTGGGGCACTCTGCACATCCCATGGGCAGAAGCAAGACTGACAGGTCCTACTGGGTTGTATTCTAGGTGGCTTTCAGTGTTTGTACCAACGAAGTGAGAGGCAGCTGGGGGCTCGGGACCTGGGGGCCATCGTGATCGTGGAGACCTTGCGGGGAGAGAAGAGTCAGCTCCAGGTGGAGGGGGTCCTGTTCCGCCACATGGGCCAAGCATTTCAGCCACACCTCAGTGCTCTGACTGTCACTGGCAACACACAGATGGCAGGTGAGATGTCTGCACTGGAATGATCTCAAATGTCCACCTTTTTCTGCTCAAAGCTGGAGCAGATGTCCTCTAAAGCATGCTCAGCTCCCAAGTCAGTCGACACACTGGGTTCACAAATGCAACCAAACCTCACCAGCAGTCTAAGCCCAACTAAAACTTGCTGGAGGGCTTTAAGCTGCTTCAGTTCCAGTGCATCTCTGGACAGCTTCTTCCTACAATAACATTTCATTTTTATGCCACACCTCTGAGTTGATGTGCTACTCTCATCTCTGGAAAAGAAAGCACTAGTATCCTGTTGAGGAAGCTGGAGGTGACTCAGGGCAATTTGTTAGCAAAGGCCAAACATGAGTTCTGTCACCTGCAAGTTAAAGAACATATGAAGTTCTTTTGACTTTGTCACTGCTAAGTGCAAAATATTCCTCTGTGGAAGTGTCAGCTAAACTTCTGAAGGCTGGTGTTGGTAGGAATTGATAGGTTTGAATGAAATGTTAAGGGTACAAATGGGACCTTCTCCTTCAGCTAACTCACACATGTCTTCCCCATGTCATCTTCATCACTGCATTACTCAGTGAGGGTCTGGGCTTTCTGGTGGCAGAAGGTAACACTAGCCATAATACTGGAGAACAGTGGGCAGATAACCATGCTTGGCTAAACAAGGTGTAGAAGATACCTGCCCTGTCCTCATTTCCCCTCTCAAGCATTCCTCTTCTCCATCAATCCCAAATCCAGTTGCCTGAGCTTGTAACATACTTCACTCTTGTGATCCTACCCTATCCTTTCACTGCATCTCCTCCTCCTTCCTCACAGTAGTGGACCATCCCCATCAACCCACTTCAATGCTCAGGATCCCTCTTCTCTACTGTGCCTATCTCAGCAGCACCCAGCTTTGCCTGTTGGCAAAGATCTGCCAGGTGAGGAAGGGTGGGCAGCTGCAACTAAGCAGTCTCCTGGGAGCCCAAAGGATTAATTGCATAGCACCAAAGGATATGGAGCTCATTTAAAACTCTCCCAACCTTCAAGCTGCAGTCTGGTGTTTGCTCATTTCTTTCCAGACTCTTACATACGTGGCTGCTGTGTTTTGGACTCCTTTGGCCAAGGACTTCGTCTGGCTGGGATCTCAAACCTCAGTGTGGACAGGAATGTGTTCTACAACATCTCAGGCCATGGGCTTCTACTGGGTAAGTGAAGCAGGAAAACACCTGTCCTACATCTAACAGCAACATCTGCTGATCATCACCTGCATGAAAATGTCTTTGGAGGGAAGAATGACAAATCCTTAACTGCACCTTGAGAACTTTAATCACATCTTCCACATTTTCTGGTCTCAGTGAATCTGGAGTCTCTATTTCACCATGCAACCTCTGTTTCTTCAGGGCAATCTTCACTTGATCTGGATCCTTTATTTTTGGTGTGCAATTAGACTTTTTTTAGGGGATTGAAGTATCTGTCTTGGGAAAAGCACCATTATACAATATTGAAGACCCCAGATCAGTTAAAGTTACCTTTAACTTTAGTCATTTGATATCAGAGATAATGGAGTGTAAGCATATGTTAAAAGTTAAGCAGGGGATTTAGGATTTAAATAAATAGGAGCTTGGAGCAACAAAAATGTTAAATAACAAAATATTTCTCCTAACTAACCATCAGGAGACTGACTTGCAGCATCTTCTGCTGGGATCTCACGTTGCCTGAGTAACTAAAGATGTCACATGATTTTTGTTTTCCATCAGAGATGGGATAAAAATAATGACCAATTTTAAGATAAACAGAGTGGAAAAAAAAAGCCTTCAGTCCTGATCCTGCAGTTCCACACACACAGCAGGTCCCTGTGCCAGGTCTTGCACATAAACATAATGAGAAGTGATAGATTATGACTCAAACAGAGGAGACTATAAAGCAAGAGTGATTGTACACATCTTGCAGATGAAGAAATCTGGCTCAGAGAGGTGCAATGGCTTGCCCAAGGTGATTCACAGAACCCTGTGGCTGTGGGGAAGTAGAACAAGGTCTCCAACCTGCCAGCATGCCTTGGTTTATTCATGCTAGAATATGTGTCTGAGTTGAGGACTCTGGGCTGAGCTGAACATTTCCACTCAAGTCTCAGCCTGAATACACCTTGCCCCCAAGATGTCTCAAATGGCTTCACTGTCAGCAGCTCCAGAGGGTCTGATGTATGAATTTATAGATCATTTTGTTGCCTGTGAAGGAATATTTATTATAGCTGGTTATTTTCAGCTCCAGAATTGGACTCCCTCAGTGATTTCATCTAAACCTCTTATTTCCAGGGAGTTTGCAAGACAGTCATAAAAAGTCGCTCTGGGCTTAACAGTAATTGACACACCAAGACCCTTTATATGACCTCAAAAACCTATATGGCTGTCACAAGGACTTCTTTAGGATCCTGTTCATGCTCTGGTAGTAGCATTGTTTGTAGTAAATACAGCCTTGAAAGGAAATATTTCCTAAATGGATCTTGTTCCAAAACTGGACAAAGGTTCAAAACACTGAGAGGGAGGTTAAAAAGAATTGCTGCCACCCCCAAAACCAAAGAGCACAGACTTCCCTGGCAAGTGGCTAATATCTGGGGAAATTTATGTTTGATAATAAAAACTAAATAGATTTAATTTGCTCCTGATGTGAGCCAAACAGATGATCCACTTTGTATGTGTTTCTTCCACAACACCAGAGTAGGGGAACTTGTGATGATGTGTCCATCTTCAGGCTTGACCTGTATACAAGTGTCCAATTTTTGCCTTTGAGTAGCACATTTCTGTATGGTGCAGTTTAGAAATGTTTCTCTTCTGTTTTTCTTCCTACTTCAATACTGTTATTAGATCTGGGACACCCCATGACTGAGTTGTGTGATCAATTTTTTGATTGATTTTTTTCCCTCCCCCTTTTTCTTCTCATACATCATTGCTTACAGGGCCAAACTCCCCTCTTCTGTGCAGAGTTGCAACCAGGTGTTTTTTAACCTGTTTGGCAATCTTCTTACATGTAAGTAGGGCAGTGGATGGAGACACAGGAGATAGCTATAACTTTGAAAACTATTACTGCCAGAAGCATGCCTGTGTGTGCATGCATGAGCCACTTCCTCACTCTGAATCCTTCTCCTTTTCCAGTTGTAAATGTGTTTTATAATATTCTCTTTATTCCTTTGCTCCATAAATCTGCAGTACAGTGTGGCTGGTGTTATATCCATGTATAACACTTGGTAAAGAGCCTTGTGCATCTTGAATTGCAGAATCATGGCCTCTATTGCCTCTTTGTAGAATAACTATTGTATCCTTTGCCTAAGTGTTTTCAGCTCTTTGTAGCAGAAACTGGTTTTTATCACATTCAGAATGTTGGCCAGATATTGCTTGTGGTTTCCTGACATTTCTGAAGCACAGAACCTTCCCCTGTCCGTGCTGTGCACCACTGTGTTCAGTAGCCATGCCAGTCTTTGACCATCTCACAGCCACCTTCTACTATGCATTAAACACAGGTTTCTAAGTCCTTTACAAACAGTGATTTTGCCAGGGGCAGTTAGCAGGGAAAGCTAATTCCCCCATGGTCCATGGCAGGAAAAGAGGCAGGGCAAAACCTTGTAAGTTCTGTGACATGCTTAATCATAGAATGGTTTGGTTTGGAAGGGACCTTTAAATGACATCTAGCCCAAACCCCCTGCAGTCAGCAGGGACATCTGCAACTAGATCAGGCTGCTCAGAGCTCCAAACAACCTGACCTGGAGTGGTTCCAGCGATGGGACATGTCCCACCTCTCTGGATGGCCTGTGCCCATGTCTCACCACCCTCACTGTCAACAATTTCTAACTTCTATCTAGTCTGAATCTCTCCTCTTTTAGTTTCAAACCATCACCCCTCATCCTGTCACAACAGATCCTGCAAGCAAGTCTGTCCCCATCTTCTTCTGGGCTCCTTTAAGCACTGAAAGGCTGCAGTAAGGTCTTTCTGGAGCCTTCTCTTCTGCAGGTTGAGCAACCCCAACTCTCAGCCTGTGCTCACAGCAGAGGGATTCCAGCTCCTGGATCATTTTTATGGTCTCCTCTGGACCCATCCCAACATATTCCTGTCCTTCCTGTGCTGAGGGATGCATCATAGAGGGTTTCCAGCTATATGTACATGTTTGTTTATTTTTTCTTTCTTTTTCCCCTTTATTATTTTTTGTTTGCATTTTTTTCTTTGAAGGAGAGGGACTGGAGGAAGGGAACAGAATCAGTAACAACATAGTGCTTGGCCTTGCTGGAGCAGAAGGTTTATCTAACTCTGAGATACTGTCACCAGCAGGAATCTACATTAGGGCTCCTGCCAATCACATTGAGGTAAGAAGTTCAGGTGTAAAATACAATTTTCCTTTCTAATTAAAGATATCAGAAAGATGTGGAGCTTCATTTATCTGGGAGATCATAGGCACAACATTTGCTTCTGGGCTGAGCTGCCAGAAACTGCTTGTGATAAGATATTAAAACAAGTGCATATTAAAAGTGAAATTACATTCATGGGAAAATTCATTGCCAAAAATTTTTATTGCACTTGAGTGGAATGAAATATTGCAGTGAGATCCTTCATCCTGGGATGCTTGTTTTATTTTCTAATCCTCATGGATTCATAAAATCTGGAAAGAAGTTTAGGCTCAGCTTCTCTAGAAGTGTTTTCCTATTTCTGCCATTATATAGAAAAAAGAATCTCAATTTTAATGGACAGGTGACAAACAGACTTAAATCCAGCAATATCAAAGGTACCTTTCTCTGGATTTAAAATGGTAACTTCCTTACAGTCTGAGATTTCCATTCCAGGGTGAGAAGGAGAATGTGTTCCCCATCCTATGAAAATGACATTGGTTTGAAAAGAAACAAAACTTCTCTGTTCTAAATAGTGCTAAAACATCAAACTCTTAAAAAACTAACAGCCTAACAACCCTCACATCAAAAAGTTGAGCTCAGTAAACAACCTTTTAGTCATTAATTCTCTGATGCTTTCTTTTAGTTCAGACTTCTTTTTGATTGTCTTATTCAAGTCACATTTCAGAATAAAGAGCCACTTTGAAGTGTTTCATGGGGAAAACCAAATGATTTTCAAGTGATTTCAAACCATTTTCCCTTCCCAACTGTTTTAAGACTGGGATCTTCTTGCAATTGACCTTTCTTACCACAGTGTCAGTTGTGACAAATGCATGCTTTAATGTAATAAATAAGTAAATAAAAATCCTAACATGTTCTATTGCCAAATTATAGCCAATTACCAAACCAATTATTAACTGGATGTGAAGCCTGAATCTCTCCCTGGGCTTCTGTTCCCAGGGGAAAGAATTGCACCTGAATTTAAAGGTGAAAAAGAGACCAGCACATTTCCTATGTTAGTAGGAAGGCAGCAGTACTCAGGAAGAAGGAGAGGATTTTCCTGCAGTTCCCTCAAGGGCATAGCTATCATTTTTAAGACCATCAAATATGGTTAAAAGAAAAACAACAAAAAGGCAAAATCACTTGAATTTCAGCTCTGCTAACTGCAGAGTTTTGTACTGTCAGGCACTGACTTACCCTGGAGCTTCTCTGCTCCACTGCCAGTGGCTCACCTTTGGAGGAGGTTTGCTGCAATTATCTCTCCAGGTTTGTGTGAACTGACTGGGCTTGGTTTTCACCACATTTGTTTAGCTCTCTCTGCTCACAGGTATGCCCAAAGCTGCATCTGTGGCTGTCTACCCAAACATCAGGGCTAAGCCTGCTCTCCAGAGATGTGCTACTCAAGGCAGAAGAGCAGATGGCCCCTGAAGGCTTGCCGGCAGACCTCCTTGTCTGCAGTCACTCTGAGAGGGGTGTCTGAGGCATTGAAGCAGCCAAAGGAAAATGTGTGGAAGTTGCCTAGCTTAACATTGTTAGTAGCTGCACTTGCTGTTTCACAGTGCCAAGCTGTGCTCAGCAGAAGACAGGAAAGGACAGAGAGAGAGGTTGTGGAATCTCCCTCTCTAGAGAGATTCCAAAGGCACCTGGACATGATTCTGTGCAACCTGCTCTAGGTGACCCTGCTTTAAGTAGAGGGTTGGACTAGATGATCTCCAGAGGTCCCTTCCAAACCTCTACCATGCTGAGATTCTGTGATCTTTCTATTACTGGTTTTAAACTTTCAGGCTGCAATCTTGAAGGCAAGAATTAGAGTTAAGCTAGACAGCTCTGGGTCCACACTGTGTCCCATCTTCTGTGCATGATGGGTTAAGCTTTCCACAGTGAATCCTGCAAGAATATTTTCATAACTACTCAATTTACTTGGAAGCCTAAATTTGCATTGGTGTCTGAAGAGCTTAAATTTCCTTGCAAATCAGTGGTCTCCTAAACGGTGCTGAAATTGGGACACAGCAGTCAATCAAACCTGAGACTACAAAGACATTCAGAGCCCCAATTCCCACTGGTTTCCATTCCACTTAAGCTCTTAAATGCATTTGTGAATCAAGGTGTTAGATCAATTTTTATACTTTATACAGTGGAAGGGCAAAAGGATTATGACAAGGTTAGCATTTTTTTTAGCATAAAGTATGGATGCCCTGGTTATAATGTTTTAGTATCATAAGACAATGTCATCAGCAGGCTTGTTTCTTGCTTTCTAGATACTATCACCATGAGGAACTGAAGATGCTCCTCTTTGATACTGGCTTTTTTATCACTGAAGTGCATCCCCTATGTCCCTCATTTGATTTTTGGGTACAAAGGGGAAAAAAAACCCCACAACAAAATTCTTATATCTTCTTCTCTTGGTTCTTTGGGACCCAGTGAGTCTTGGATCTTTTGTAGTAACTCCCTGTTCATAAACATTCAAGGCCCTTGGAACACAGAGCAGCATGCAGTGCTGGTGCATAACAACATACAGACTGGGTTTAAGAAATTCAACAAGCAGCCTCCCTTTCCTTTCTTGCCATGGTGCTGAGGACTGGGAAACAACTTCAATGAATGAAAGGGGTGGAGACCAGCCCATGTTTCCATGTCAGGGGAGTGACTGATGGTCACGCTGCTGATAAAGGAATTTGTTTCCCAGTATCACCCAACCCAGGCATTCTACACAGCACCAAAGAGGTGAGGCTGCATCTAGATGGCATAGATTGTCTCTCACCACTTCATCCTTACTGAGATCTTTACTAAAACCCTTTTTGATGTGAGTGCAGGTTGAAACACACTGGGCTTTGTACCCACATCCTGCCAGGTTCTGAAACAGGGAGTGCAGTGCTGGGCACAAGTCCAGGGTTTTAATGTCATCTATAAGGTCATAGAATCAGAGATTCATTAGGGTTGGGAGAGACCTAAGATCACCAAGTCCAACCCTCAACCTATCACCACCATGCCACTAAAACATGTCTCTAAGTACCACATCTCTTTGTTTTTTGAACCCCTCCAGGGATGGTGACTCCACCACTGCCCTGGGCAGCCTGGCCCAATGCCTAACAACTCTTTCTGGGAATAACTTTTCCTGATATCCAATCTAAACCTTCCCAGGGGCATCTTGAGGCCAATTCCTCTTGTCCTCTCACTGGTAACCTGGGAAAAAAGACTGATTTCCACCTTTCTACAGCCTCCTTTCAGGTAGTTGTAGAGAGAGATAAGGTCAACAGTTGGAGTCCCAGCTATGTAAAAGAAATTCATGAAATATTTACATTAGCAGCATTGTGCAGTTAAGAGACACTTAAAAACGTCAGGCACTTTATTTTACTGACTTGAGCTGCATACCTCCAGGTATTTGACATGCTCAGGGAGGTAATTTCTCTCTGGAATTTTGGTTGCATGGACATTCGTAATATACTGACTTCCACAAAGAATTGATTTCCACACAAAATTCCCTGCTTGCCTAAAACCCCTGCCCTCCAGCCACTAGCTGGCTGAATAAATATGCAGGTTTTCTCCTTATGAATCATCTGTAGAACTCATGGTTGGAGTCACAAGTAAAAAAGATCCTGGAAATGATGTGACTGGACTGCAGAAGTGTTTTGTCAAAGGAGAAAGGTCTGTGGCTGCACTCTCACAAAAAGCAGCAGTTCTACCAGGGGACAGAGAAAGCAGAGCTTTGGGTATTGCTGCTTCTTTGGGGTTTGACAGATGTCAGAGATCACAACTGCAGGGAACACACTTGGATGGGTCAGAAGAAAGGAATTGGTAAGTGGAGGCTTTCACCCCTAGGTCACCAGGCTCAGCTTTGATTTGCACCATCAGGGACCACAAAGTCATTAGTGTTTTAACACTGTCCTGTGACCTAGGAGTGGTAGTGGTGGGTGTCAGTCCTGATCTTAGAGAACAATCCCTTCTTATAGCTCATCTTAGACTCCCCTTGGACAACAAGATCTCTTCAGAGAGCAATTAATCTTCTCTAAGAACAGAGCAGAAGAGTTGCCCTCTGAACATGCCTTGTTTTCTTCCTGGAAAGGGAACTTGCATTTACCAGCCTGTACTTCAGCATCAAGTTTTTACACATCTAAGGCAGGTGGGAGGGATCATGTCCAATTGTGCAAGGGAAAACATTCCTTTGCAGACACTATCCCAAACCAGCTAGGTTTGGCTACTGTCCAAATGAAGCAAATAAGAACAGGGGTTTTTTTCCCTTAGAGTAGAAAAGCTCCTAACCTACTGTATATAACCCACATATCCCATTTGCTGCAGGTTCTGTAGGTACCAAACTCCTAATTTAAAGCCAGGCAGACTTTATATTCACTTATTTTTCATCTCTTGCTGTGATACAAGGAATGTAACTCCATAATGTCTTCATTAAGACATATTAACTGACAATAACTCACAGCACATCTTGCCATGGTTATTCACTTACCCTGTTAAAAAGAATCTAAAATGAGTCATTTACTGCAGATTTGAGTAAGTTTAGCTGTTCAGCCACTGTCATGATGTGAAGATGTAACTCTGTTTTCTCTTGACCTTCAGGAGGTCTCACTTTTTGATGCCAGTGTTGTTTCCTTTTGCTGTATTATTTGCTTTGGGAGTTATGAGAAAGATACAGACTGAGAAGAAAATCAATAAACAGAGTAGTTTCTGGTTTACCTTTCTTTCATGTCATTGCCTTCCTACTTAGAAAACATTTTATGGGGACAAGAAGTTTTCCACATACATTATTTCTCACCTACTACATCTTGAAGAATTATGGCAAAGCCATTTTGTCATCATTTGTTTCTATTGCTTGGCCAACCCTTGTTGCCTGGCTTGAGAACAGGAGGGTTTAAGACTAGCCCAAGGACAGAGTGAAAACAGGACAAGATTGAGGACACAGAAACAAGGCACCAGCTTCTACCAGCCAGACTTACCAGAATTTGAATGGACCTCAGCTGGGATTTTGAGGTTTTGCTTAAGTTTATTTTAATTTTCAGAAGTCTGTGGTAACTGTTCTTCACAGTCCCATGTGCTTCTCTACAGGGTAACACAGTGAGTGCTGCTGGGTATGGCTATTTCTTTCATCTCTCCCCTGAGGGACCATCCAAAATACCTCTCCTGTCCTTCAGGGAGAACATAGCTCATTCCTGCACAAGGTACTTGGGGATTTTGGGTTAAAGAGGTTTTACTTCCATATGCATGGTAGTGCTAACTAGAATTGCAGTGGTAGGCAGAAAACCCTTTCCTTTTCCCTTTCCTTTTCCCTTTCCTTTTCCCTTTCCTTTTCCCTTTCCCTTTCCCTTTTTTCCTTTTCTCTTTCATTTTCCCTCTTTTCTCTTTCATTTTCCCAGCAATTTAATGTTTTTCTCCCTTCTAAGCAGAAGAGAGGAACAGAGAACTGTTACAGATTTGTGATTTTAGATCTCAGAATGATGAATAGGAGAATCTGCTCAGGAATACACTGGAAAGAACCAATCTCCTTTGTCTTCTTTCCTAAACAGGTATGGGTTGCTGGTGCACCCAGAATATTTGCCAGACAGCCCAAACAGAACTGTTCAGTTCAACAACTTCACAGCTTGGAGCAGCCAAGGTGGAGCACAGGTATGTTTGTCCTGATTGACATCTGTGATGCTCAGGATCTTTACAGGAATATCATCTCTATGCTGATTTCATCTTTAAAGGCTGCAAATAGGTCACAGTTATGGTAAAAGCTCTTGTAGCTGCATGCCCATGTCCCTCAGATGGAGGATTCAAGTTTGGTGATAAATCTAGAAAGACAATTGCTGTGAGCTCTTCTTAACTGCTTCGGTGCAGAATCTCTGCTATACTGATCAATAGCTGGGGTCTGCTGTAATCATCTAGCACCTATGATTCTATGATCTGTCTGCCACTTTAGTCATAGGATCAGCATGGAATGGTTTGGGTTGGAAGAGATCTTAAAGATCACAGAATTGTTTGGGTTGGAAGAGACCTTTAAGATCATCAAGTCCAACCTTTAACCCAACACTGCCAGTCACCACTAAGTCATGTCCCTCAGCACCACATCTACACCTCTTTTAAATCCCTCCAGGGATGGAGACTCCACCATTGCCCTGGCCAACCTGTTCTTGTGCTTGACAGCCCTTTCAGGGAAGATATTTATCCTAATGTCCAACCTAAACCACCCCTGGTGCAACTTGAGGCCATTTCCTCTTGTCTTATTTCTTGTTCCTTAGGAGAAGAGTTCAACCCCCACCTCACTACAACCTCCATTCAGGCAGTTGTAGAGAGTGAGAAGGTCTCCCCTGAACCTCCTTTTGTCCAGGCTAACCAACCCCAGTTCCCTCAGCTGCTCCTTGTAAGATTTATACTCTAGACCTAGTTCCTAGTTCAAAATGGCTTGAAGAGATTGTATGAGTTTCTCTGGAAGGCATATTCTCTGCTCTAATCCATCCCACAGCTCTTCCTTTGGAGGTGTCCAGTTTTGCAGTGTGTGTGGTTTTGTGGTGTTTTTTTTTTCTCTGAGTGATGCATTCTCTTTCTGGAAAAGCTAATTTATATGAAAAGAAATGAAACCAAAAGATGGGTTGCAGTTTGGGGTTATTTTTGTGGTTCTCTTTGCCTATGTTGTAATTTTTTTGCATGCTAGTGGCCTGGCATAAATGAATAACTAAATTTATCCTGCTTGTTTCAGTGGACTCCCTCTAGGAACACTCTTCTTGCTCTTAGGTGACTGGAACCAGTACCTCTGCTTATTTTCAAGACATGTAGGTGACCCTGCTGTGCCAGGGGGGTTGGACTAGATGATCTCCAGAGGTCCCATCCAACCCCTAACATCCTCTGATTTCTGCCACAAATATTAACCTCTTTAATATTTTTTTTTGCAGTGATAAACCACCTCAAACCTAGAGCACTTTTACCCTATTAGTGATTCTCAGTTCTTATTTCCTTTCCTACTTCTCTCTTTTTCTATTAGAGTGAAAATAAGCTATCAGAATGTAAAGACTTTTGTGTTATTAACTGAAAGCAGAGGCTAGATGTTAGGGTGAGATTCTCAAATATTAAATATACATTCAAGGCTTTTAGGTGTTTTTGTACTTCCCCTTCATATTGCATTGTAAGGAAAGCAGAATTCTAAACCAATTTTATTTATTTATTATTTCTCCTTATTTTTTTATGCTTTCATATAGATTACTAGAAGCAGCAACCTTGAACTCCAGCATTTCTGGATCTATGCTTGCAAAGATTTTGGCATTGACATCCTAGAAAGCCTGGGGAACACTTCTGTAGCTAATAGCATTTTAATTGGGCACCTTGGGCAAAAGGTAAGCACTGCAGGAATGATTTCAATGTCTCTTGAGTTACACAGCAACCCTTCAAACAGGAACATGGAGAAAGAAGAAAGCAACCTGAAGAACAACCCCTGCTCCATGGCAGCTTGGGTAAAACTTGGGTTTTGAACAGATTGGATAAAGATAAATCATAGAATCATAGAACTGTTTTGGCTGGAAAAGCCCTTTAAGAGCACCAAGTCCAGCCATTAACCCAGCACTGCCAAGCCATGTCCCTCAGCACCACATCTACATGTCTCTTAAATCCCTCCAGGGATGCTTAATGCAGTTTCAAGGTGAGGTTTGGGCAGTGATCTGTTTGCTTAGTCCTCTAGCTGACTTCTACTCCTTGGGAAGATGATGTCTTTTGCAGGAGCACCTGCAACAAACATTGATTTAGTGATAAAGCAAAGAAACTTGGAGCACCAGGACTGCTCTCCCAGCCTGATGGAACTAAAGGTTGTGTTGCTTTTGCTGGCAGCAGCTGAAGAGCTCAGCTCAATGCTGCATTATGGTTCAGTTGCTTCATTCATTCCAGCTGATGAGGAATAGGAGGTTGCATTCTGCAGGGAAATTCAACATCCTTTTATTTCAGCATGGAGTTTTTGAAGATATTAAACAAAAAGAAAAGAAAAGAAACAAGGACTAGGATTTTTCTGTTTGAATTTGGAACTATTAACCCAGTGTATATTGTAATCATGTATATTGTTTACAAAACAACATTTAAAGTAAAAACAGAATTGCATTTCTGTTCCACTTATTGTAAGATAAGTGTTAATTTTTTACCTACTCATGTTTTTTTTTTCCCCTACTCATGTGTTTTTTTCCCTCCCCAGTTTGACATGGTCTCAGAAAAATCTTGGAGTTTCACAGAGCCTGAATTTTTGAGACAAATCTTATTTTTTGTTGTTTAAACAAGCTTTCCTAACAGAAGTTCCAAGATCCCTTTTGCTGTAATAAACAGACACTATTGAACCATATGCAACTGGCTTTAGTGGAATGGTTTGTGAATAATGAGGGTGTAGAAGAGATTTGATTTCTCACCTAGTTAACACTGTGGTTTCCTCTGCTTCCTCACAGCATCATTGATCCACCTGGAACACAGAGTGCTACTTATCCAATGATGAAAAATGCCATGAAAATGCACTAGTTGGTATTTATGCTGGAAATAAGATCTTCTTCCATTATTTCTTTAGGCAGCTGGACAAAGTCCTTTGGGTGCTGCCAGGCTGTTAACAGATTAATAAAAAGGAATAACAAGGACATTTTAGTTACAATTGGCCACTGCTGTTTGTTCATTGTTTTTTATGAGGGCTTTTTGTGCCCTGCTCAGGTTTCTATTGTTGTTTATGAAATTAATTTTCTCCCTCACTGGCAGAAAAAAGAGAGTTTTAACTGAGTTTTCTTTTGAAGCTAGCAGAAATAAACCTCTGCAATGAAACTATTGAAAGTGTGTAGCTCAGATACAATCCTGGCCTCACCAGCTCATCCTTGCAGCATCCTAGGGACACAAAGAATTCCTCCTGGACACCAAAGGGTGGATGTCATTGTAGTTGCTTTGCAGGATCCATGGAAGGACTCCAATGTTGCACTTGTTAAGAGATTTAGAGGCGCTCAGCTGTGCCTTGTTTCTTGCAGTCCCCCAGGGGGGTGATTATCTTTGATTATCTCATGATAAGAGCCTCCTTGTCATAATTTACATCTTAATTTATGTAATTCTCCCTTTAATAATGATGTCTCTTTAATATCAATTAAAACTTTATGACATTAATTTAATGGGAACCTTGGCTATTCCTCTTTGCTAGCCCTTCTGGTTTTTGAAGGAGCTGCTTTGGAGCAAGATTGTTTTCTGGAAATATCAGGGTATTTGAAAACATGAGCTTTGGGCAATTAAAACATTAGTGGCAAGGCTAGATCCAGGGTCTGGAAAAGCCAAGGGAAAAGCTTTTATTAGTTTCCTAGCCATTCAGAAAACCTCTTCCATACTTCCATAAAGCAGCTCATTGCCTTTGTGGAGTCAGTTGAAGGAACAGCCTTTCTTCTTGAAGAGGAGGAGGTTTGAGACAGGTGGCAGCACTAAGGAGGAAATACCTTAATTAAACAAAATACATTCACTTAAAAATGAAAAAGCAGAAATGGGGGTGGTTTGGAAGCACAGGCAAGTGTAAGCAAAATATCAGTAGAGTCTTTCTGATTTGTCAGCAGAAGCCAGAGATTTCTGCTTAACAGTGACTTAGAAGAAGATGATGGCCCAAGGACCAGCAACACCACTCCAGGTGTGTTGGCCTTGCAGCCAAAAGGGTGAAGGAGCTGCTGTGTCTTGCTGAGACTGAAGACAGCACCATCTCACTGAAGAGAGAAACTGTAAAAGCCCATTTCATTCTAGATTTTCAATTAAAGAGGATGTTTATACACAGGGTGGATTTCTTGACTGATTCTCTAGCATGGCTTAGAGAGTTGTTCTGTTTGAGAGTGTTTATTGGCCTCAGAAAAAGCATCACCCATTCCTGCCAGCCCATTCCCCTCCAGGCTACCCACAAACTCTGAGTCTATCCTTCTTCCCAGCCTGTCTCCAAGATAAATGGCTAGAGAGATGTACTCCTCCCTTGTGTCACAGCCTACAGCCACCACAAAATCCAGTTTGTCCATTGTGTTTCCCATCACTTGTGGATTTTGCTTTTCCCTTTCAGGTCTTATGTTTTCTCCTGTCTCTTGCTGATATACTTAACTTCTTTTTGTTCTGATGGACCCTTGAGTCAACCAGAGCTTTGAAGAGAGACTAGCTTGAATGCTTCCCCTCATCCTCAGCCACACAAAAGGGCTTTGCATCTCAGCAGTCAGGTTTTTCATAGGATGATCAGTTTAGTAGAGCAGGGAAATTTCCTGCCTGCTGAACAAAAGAAGGTGAAGTAAAAAGGACTGTAAGAAAATCTGCTTACTGTGCCTTCCAGGTGGATTCTTGCTTCCTAAGGAATGTGCAGCTTCCTTTCCCTTCAAATGTCCAACCTTAACTAGTATGAACCAAGCTGAACCAAGCAAGCAAAGGATCATTGTCCTGAATGTGATTCTATCACATACTGCACCTGGGGAATTAAACAGAGGTTACTTGTCAGAATTTGCAAAGCAATAGCTTGGATCTGGCTTTCAAACAGGGAACACTGGCCTACAACCATGGGCTTGAGTGCAATCACACCCTTATGGCCAGCTGCTGTATCCTGGGCTCCTTAGACTTGGAGATTCACCTGGTGATGTATTTCCCAGCAGTCTTCATCTCTTTATTGCAGGATAGGATCTGTATGGCAGCAGGACTGAAAACCCCCAAAAGATACCAGCTATTCATCTCCAACACAGTCTTCAGGAACTTTGATGTCAGCACTTGCACAGCAATCAGGACTTGTTCTGGCTGTTACCCAGGGCAGGGTGAGTCTGATTTATACTTATTTAGCAGGGTTTCCACTCTCCCTGCATTCTCTCATTTCAGATTCAGATGTTTAGAAGTTGATAGTTTCCACAGACAATCCTGGATAGATATTTCAGCTGAATCCCACGAAGTCCATCATTAATGATGAAGAGTTTTGACTCAGATTTGCTTCTGTAATCCTGTCACTATGTTTACTACAGGTGAATTATGAAGAGCTAGGTTATGAGCTATTTGCATACCTGCTCTCCTTAGTAGTAATTAATTAACAGTATTAATAGTTTTCATAAGTGTCTCTCTTTATGTTTCACAGCTGGGACAGATAGGTAATTATAAAGGTGCTGAGGGCACCGGAGCATCTCTGGGAGGAGGAAAGGCTCAGAGCTCTGGGGCTGCTGAGCCTGGAGAAGAGCAGCCCCAGAGGGGAGCTGCTCAATGCTGAGCAAGAGCTGAAGGCTGGGGGCAAGAGGCTGGGGCCAGACTCTGCTCAGTGGTGCCCAGGGCCAGGCCAAGGAGCAATGGACACAAACTGGAACAGAAGAAGTTCCACCTAAACATGAGGAAGAATCTGTTTACTCTGAAGGTGTTGGAGCCCTGGCCCAGGCTGCCCAGAGAGGTTGTGGAGTCTCCTTGTGTGGAGAGATTCCCAAGGCATCTGGAGGTGATCCTGGGCAACCTGGTCTGGGTGACCCTGCTTTAGCAAGGTAGTTGGACTAGATGATCTTCAGAGGTCCCTTCCAACCCCTACCAGGCTGAGAAAACCCCTGAGCTGAGATTGTAGAGATAAGCATAACAACAATAGTCACCCTCTTTAGTAGGTGCATTTTGCTGATGTTGCTGGTGAGCTGCTCCAGACCCTTGAGCTGCTCTGCCCTGCATGGGCTGACACTGCAGGTTCTAACCAATCTCCCTTGAAGATAGTGTCATCACTTAATTGGAGCCACATATCACACATTTTTTAAGAGAAAAGTAGCCTTATTTTTTGCCCTGGTTTCATTTTCATGTTTTTATACACTGACTTGTTTCTGCTTCTTCTGTGTTAGAGGTAAAATTTCAGGAGTGATGATTTCTTTAACAGCTATAACAAAACCTCACAGAATTTCACCAAGCTCCCACCTCAGGCCAGCCTAAACCTTAGGTGAATTTGCCAAAGATAATGTGTAAACTAAGCATCTTTTTGAGCTTTGAAGAGGTACCTAAAGGCTCTTTGAAGATTGTTCCAACTGCAATTACCTCTTAAATATATTTATATATAAATGCACACTGCCCTGCAATAACATAAGAGAGAAAAAAGACTCCAGGAGGTGAGATCAAAGGACAGGAGGAATAGCAAAATCTGACTCAGAGAGGCTACAACCAAGAAGAAGATAGTCAAACAGTATTACCAATGTGGTGCAGGAACACTCATGCCAAAACTGACTTGTTATGGTTTGTGGGGCAGTGATTTTCAGACATTTCTGCAACTATTCACATGTTCTAAAACTTCCTTTGCTTTAGCCCACATGAATATTCCTCCCTTTTGTACCCCTCTGCATTACAGGAATGAGAAGATCCTCCAGCCACACTTTTCAGCCAAGTCTTTATTGTGCCAGGTGCTGTCTGTATGCACACAAGAATATTTAGACACACATAAACAGTCCTTATCTCTAAAGAATTTATCTTCTACACAAGGCAGAAATGATCTACAAGAATCACTGTTGTGGAGACTGTAGCTTTTTGCAGTGGGACTTGTGAAGAAGTGTTTGGAGTCACTGAGGAGGTGCTGGTAAGGCCAGGAGAAACACTTGGATCAGAGGAGTTTGTAACCACAAGTCCTGTCATGACAGGATGCTGGGCTGCTTGGACCTTGCTGTAGCACAGCAATGGGAGTTCCTGCAATCATCTCTGTTTATTCATTTGTTTTCCTGAATCTCCCCTTCTTGCTGACTCAACAGACACTTTCCCAAAACAGAGGTGAAATCAAGCTAGTCTCTTTTTCCCAGACATGTCTTCAGGCCTATTACCTGCAGAGGTCTTCCTCTGTCTCTGAAATGTTGCTTGTTCCCTCCAGGTGGCTTTACCATGAGAGCTGAACATCTGACCTTCATCAACTCACCTTTCCAAGTGTCCTTCCCCTTTCCTCACTCTGCCATCATTGAGGATCTGGATGGCTCTGTCACAGGGCAGAAAGGAAGTCTTCTCCTCCCTTCCACAGAGATCCTTGCAGCATCTTGCACAGCCAGTTCCAACTTCAGTCAAGCTTCTGGTGGCAGTGTTTGTGCCAGGGACCTTGTTTTGCACCGTATGGCTCTTCATTTGTAAGTAACCACTCCTGAAAGTCAGCATGGGTGTTGCTTGCTGTGTTTTGTACTGAGGGAGCTGGTGAGTCTCAACACAGCCCCAGGGTTCCTGCTTCTCTGCTGGGTCCTAAACTAGGTCAAGACAAAAGCCTGAACAGTGGCATACATTAGTCCATGTTGATGTCCACATGCTGTCTGGCACTGGTTTTGTTCTGGCTGCTTATTCTCTCCCAGATAGTTCCCAGTCATGGTTTGAGAGACAGCAGAAAGACCATTCCCAACTGGCAAATTGGATGTTGGGCATCATGTTTTGGAGAGAGAACTTAGGGTGTTGGACTGCTATGAGAATGATGCATGTCAGGTGGCCTCCAGGCCTGAGGACAACCTTTGATTTATTGTATTTACTAATTTGGGTCTGACCTCCCAAGTTCACACTTCTCTGATGTTCTCAGCAAGCTGCTTCTCTTTCTTATCTTGGTATCTTACCTATACTCTTGATTCTTGCCCAGAGGGAATTCTGGCAATGGTACATAGGCCTTTAAGTGGAGGCTGTAGTGTATTGCTATTTAGTCATTGTTCAAATTACCAGAAGGATAGAAGCTGGCCTTTATAGAAATAAGAATCCAGCTCAAGGTGGAGAGTGATGCTGAAAGTGAGATCAATGACCAAGCCCCAGCCAGTCAGAGATTGAGTGGGTGAATTGCAAACTTTGCCTAGACTTTCTGAGCAGTGACCCATAAAATGTGAGAGAAATATCTCAGCTGATAATGATTGTCTTGAATAATAATAACAACAGCAACTATAATCATAATATTAAAAGGGGGTTGCATTTAACTGGATTTTAAAGCAAGTTCTGAGAGGATTTCCATTCATGCTCACTGTGAGAGATTTCCCCAAATGCTCCCAAAGAGTAAGTGGTCATGAATAGGGTAGATGTTCATGTCTTAGGCAGAAGATCTTTGTCATTTGATTGCACTGCTAAATCTCCTCTCTTTAGTTTAAACCCTTGGTCCTATCACAATAGGCCTTGCTAAAAAGACTGTCTCCATCTTTCTGATAGGCTCCCTTTAAGTACTGGCAGACTGCAATAAAGTCTCCCTGGAAAAACACCTTACAATGAAGGGTACAAAGCCTCCTTCCTGGTATCTCTCCAGACTCCCAGTAAATCATGTCTGCTCAATCTTGGGATACAGATGAGGCTTTCCCATCAGCTTTGGTGCTCCCAGCTGTACAGAATCACAGAATCACTGAGGATAGAAGAGACCTCTAAGATCATCAAGTCCAACTGTCAACCTATCACCACCATGCCACTAAACCATGTCCCTAAGTACCACATCTAGATGTTTTTTGAACCCCTCCAGGGATGGTGACTCCACCACTGTTCTTGGCAGCCTGGGCCAATGCCTAACAACTCTTTCAGGGAAGAAATTTTTCCTGATATCCAATCTAAACCTCCCCTGGTGCAACTTGAGGTGACTTGTTCCTACCTTTCAGCATCTGGCAGCTAAAGGGATTCAGTGGAGGAATACTGTTCAGCCAGGTATTATTACCACTTCTGTTACCCAGGGAGGACACTTGCAAATTCCTGTCCTAAAGATAAAAAAGAAGGGATGAAAAAGGCTTTAAATGATCTAAACACCACTCCTGTTTCTCATCCCCTGCTCATCTTCCCTTCCTAATGCCTGGCTCCACGACACTGAATACAAGTCTGAATCTTTATCCACTTTTTCTTGCTGTTTCAGGTTACTAGTACACAGGCAGAAATCCTGAAGTGCTCTGTCAGATGGCTGTTAATAATTCATGTCTGTCTTATAATCCATGATTTAGAAAAAGGAGGAAAAAACCCAACAAACCTCCTTCCTAAGTAGGAAAAAAAATAATCACATGTTCCACTGAAGAGAAAAACTCTCAGGCTTTCAGCTACCTGCAGGCTTTGCTTCTGGTTACAGTTTCTCATAATAAAAACAAAAGTCTGCAATAATTTAAGAGCTGGGAATGATTCTGATTAAAGGGGTACTGAGTAGAAAACAAATACTATTGTGGTAGGTGACTTTCTGGACCAGTTAGCCATGAGGTCTCAGGCAAATTGATTCCTTTTGTCATCTGTGTTTACCTTGATTCTATGGACTAACAGATCTTTGGACTGATGTTGGGTGGGTGAATGGAGCTTCCCAGAGCATTGCCTGTAGTGTGGTTTGAGTCTTTTTGGACACTGCCACAGTGTAACTGTCAATAACTCATGATAGCTAATGTATTCGATGCACCTTGTTCCTCCTTACCTCAAAAGGTGCTTAAGGAGCACAACTAGGAGTTCATCCACAGCCTTGCTGTTGACTCTGGAAACATTTGAGCCCTGATCTGAAATTTGTCTTCCCAGTACATTGATTAAGAGTTTTTAATTAGTCATATTAATGCCATCCCAATCAGCCTTTTATTTCAAGCAAGTAGCCTTTCTTTGTTATTCACCTGCATGAACTGGGAGTCAGCTTACTTCAAAGTTACTTGGCAGTTGAAGTAGCAGAAGCCAGCTGGTAACCTGTCCTCTTGAGGACTAGGTACTTAACAGAGTAACCCAAGAGGCCATGAGCATCCTCTTCTGCTGCTGCTTCTAGATCCTCTGTCCTGAGTAGCTCCTACCAGCCAGATGACTGTCATGTTCAGCTGGAAGGCTGTCAGTATGCAGCCAAACAAATGCAGTGAGCCAGAGAGGTTTTGGTCACAGGCAGAGCACTCCCAAAAGGACCTGGTAGAGGAATATGAAAGGAGTAGTAAGGGATGAAGGATGAAAAACAATTACTAAAATATCCACAGCATGACCAGAGGATGAGGGGGTGAAGGAAGAAGAAGAAAAGGTTAATTTTGTCCAGAATGTTTGCAATAAAAAGGGAATAGTTTAGGACTAACACAAAAAACATAACTGGGAGCAATTGGTAAAGGTTGAGCAGAGAGAATAAAGATAGGAGGGTGACAGGAAAATTACCCTAAACAGGGCACTCTCTTGGATTCATCTAACCTCAGTAAAGAGACTGAAGAACTGTTGCTTAACTTTTTTTAGTTTCTGATGAGCAAAGAAATCAAAATTGCTCTAGAAGAAATCTTTCTGCTGTGACCTACCAGGCCCTGGCATGTGTGACATAGCAGATCTCATTACTTGTACTTACCACTTGTGGTAAGGTCTGTAGTCCAAAAAACAGGGATGTTATCAAAACCAGGAGTGAAAACCACATCACAAGCCTCTGAGTCCAAGCCTTAAACACTGAACACACAGTTGGTGACCATCAAGGTCAAAGTGATAGAACAAGAGCATCCTCATTTGGATATGAAATTGCAGTGTCTGAGGAGGTTTCAGGCAATAGCAGCAAAGCAGTCTCATCTCCTGTGGTCTGTCATGATCTGGAGTGCTGCATTCTCTGTGCTCCTCAACAAAAACTGTGAGGGGTTTGACATACTGGGTTTTTTTTGCTTCCCTTGACTTTCAGAGATGGACTCCAGCTCCAAAAACCTTAATTGACTCTATCTTTGTGATGTTTAATTTACCAGGATGCATGTAGTGTATTGATATTTTTTTTCCCCTCTAAATTAGTGGTTTGGGAAAAAGAAAGGAAGTTTCTTGAGCATTTCTTGACTCTCTGTCCTGAACTGCTTCACTCAACAACTTCCAGGGAAATGGAGACCCAGCTCCAAGCTTACTGAGCTGCAACGAAAACCTTCCTCACAAGGTCCAGTTGAAAGTTAAACTGATGTGTCACTTAAGCACCCTTTAAAGAGGCTTTTTATGTCTTTTAAAAATGTAATTGAAGCTTATAAAAGTCTTTATAAATTTATATGTGAGGAAGTTATTGAGTAGTCTGAAGCACAGCTTATGCTGTGGCACAGCGCAGCATGGCTGCAGGCTAGATACGGCTGCTTCCAAATGCCACTGCTAACCCATATTATCATGAAAATATGAATCTCTATTAATATTAAAACAAATTTTCATTAAAAAAATTGTCATAACATGATTAAGTGACTTTAAAAGTTTCCTCACATTATGCATAATTTTTACAAGAGGAGAGCATTAGAATAATCAGCAGCCGGGCAGCACCTCGCAGCAAAGAGGACTCCAAACACGTTGCAGCTGTGTGCTTCAGATTGAAGTTTGCCTCTTGTTCCTTTTCCCTTTCCCCTTTCCCTTTCCCCTTTCCCTTTCCCNNNNCCTTTTCCCTTCCCTTCCCTTTTCCCTTCCCTTCCCTTTTCCCTTCTTGCTGTGGAAACCTGGGACTTGTTCAGCACCAGTCTTGTAGTTCAAGCCTTTGATTGCTTCCCCCTTCTCTAGGCTGCTGCAGAGGAAAAGATTAACTTTCTTCTTTATAGCCTTAATTCTTAAATCTGCTCTAATATCCTCTCCTGCAGTGCATGCATTCAGTTCCTGCAAGCCCAGCCGCCACTGAAGGGTTGGTGTGAAAGGAACAGCATGCCCCCTGCCTCCATGTCTTTGAGTCTTGAGGAGAGTTCAAACAGTGACTCTAGTTGTGCTTTTCCTTTGATAGTTACTTGCTGTGGTGCCTTCAGATGAACACACACCTGCTGTGAAAAGCCCTCCCAATCACACTTCTTCTCTCAATGGCTGCATGCTCAGTTGCTCTCTGGTTGTGTTTTCTCCCTGTGTACAGGACTGTTGTTCACACATGGCACAGATTCCATCCTTGCTTGGCCTCAGAACCCAGCCATCTCAGGGGTCTTGTGGTGGAACATTGAAGGCAAATACTGAATCATTGGCTGTTGACTGTTCAGTTAACTAACCCATCAGCTACATGTCAGAGATTCAACTCTTACTGTGCTAGGCTGTCCAGAAAGGTGGTGGAAGTTTCATCCCTGGAACCATTCTAGGTCAGGTTGTCTGGGGCTCTGAGCAGCCTGCTCTAGATGATGTCCCTACTCACTACAGGGAGGTTGGACTAGATGATCTTTAAAGGTCCTTTCCATCTCAAACCATCATGACTCCATAATTCTATGATTCTATATTTATGTCATCACCTAAGACATCCCACCAAAGCACCCAAGAGAAATCTGGTTCCCAGTGGAGCAACTCTTCCTGTTCACCCTGCAGCTTGAGGTATTGGCAGCAAAGCCAGATCCCACCCAGGCTTATGAGTGTAAAAGACAAGAGGTTTCTGCAAACATTCCCCCTCAGTTTGACCATTTTCTGAGGGGTTTCTGGGCACAGAGAGATCTAATTATCTTTGAGACAGCATTTGCTAGCCCTATGTTTTCTTTGCTTGCAAGGAGAAGTCTGGCAAACCTGTTGGATGCTTCCTGTGGTCTGGATAGATGCAAGCCAGGAATGACAGCTGGGGCTGACTATCACAGCTAATATATTATTAGTCCTAAGATTGTATTAATTAGTAGAGGACTGCAAGTGGAGAGTGGAGGTGCAGTAAGGTCCAGAGTACCTGTGTCCAGATTTTCAGATTCACTTTTCATGCTTCAGAATTCTGCCTTATATGGGATAAGTGGAATGAAAAAGTGGTTCTTCTCAGGTCTTTGCTAGGCTTTCACTGCAGAGATGTTGGAACTATTAGATTACCAACCACTTTCCAGCTCTGAATTTGTATCTAATTTTAGTTTTCCTTAAAATACCAAACTGTAACTATAAGAGCTGGGCAACTGATTTAAGAACAGAGAGGAATTAGGAAGCTAAGAGTAGCAAATTCAAAAGCTACTTTAATTGAAGCCATCTTAGCTGGCCAGCCACAACCTTCTCTGCTCCTGGGAGATCATCTCAATTCCTCTTTTACTTCAAACTCAGAAGGCCTATTGCATAGTGGTTACTCAGGCTTAGGGGCAAAGATCTAGTGATTTTTGAAAAGACCTAAGCATGCAAAAAGTCACTGATATCAAGGGTTCATAATTCAAGGCAGATCTGAATCATGCCCTTGGTCTCCCAACAAAGATCCACACATTTACTGAAAACAGATAAAAATTCTTAATTTTTGGCAATTAAAACAAAATGAATTGGGTTTGGGCTCAGCATGAAACCTGTACAGTGTTTGGTATGGTCATAATTTGGAATTAGCCTCCATTTGGCCAACAGTAAATTGAACTGCTGATACAAACATTTGTTGTCCCATTTGAAGTTGGCTGCTAGATTATTTCCTGCTTTACAAGAGGGATAATCATAATGGATTATTCCACAGATGTATCAAACAGAAAGCATTTAGAGCTGAACACATTGCCTACCTCCATACACAGAGATATGGACCCTTAGGATAAGTATGTTAGTGGTAAACATAAATAGGAGAGTTAATATTTGCTCTGCTTGATGTTGCTGATTGGTTTAACAAATCCTTTGTGGCTCATCCATGTTGAGCAGCTCTGCACAATGCACTTGGGCTAAATTACAGAACAGTTTATACACTCAACAATTGGTAAATGGTGGCTCAGACTGTAAAGTCCTAGCCAGTAACCCTGCCATATTTCTAAAGCAAATTGCTCCTTAATTGAAACCTTCAATATAAAACCAAAACCTTTTCAAGGAGTCATCCCTTGTTGTTTGGGGTTCTTTTTTCCCTTTATTTTTTTTCCCCTCCTCTTCCAGTTTGTAAAGGCTTCCAGCAGCTTCAAGTGAGGGTTAATTTTGCATTAAGACCATTGCCTTCTAGTTTCTTTAAAATAAAGCCAGGGGAAGTTCAGGGGAAGGCTCTTTCCTCTGATAATGAAGCTCTCAGTGTTAATGATGCATGCAGGCTCCCTTGGATCCTCTGAATTAGAAACACTCGTGTGTGAGCACTCCTCTGCTTCATTAACATTAAGGAGAGGTAGATTGGTGGCTATTTAGGGCACAGTGAAATCACTGGCTATTTAGGGCAAACAGAAATGGTGCTAATTGTGGCTGGTAATTCCATTAGTAGGGTACTTCCATTTTGGTGTCTGTTTGGCATATAGGTGAATAAAAGAAGCACACTGACACCCTTTCAAGGGAGATGTGATCTCAGGCTCCTTGTTGTCTTGTGCCAGTTAATTCTGTGCAGAAGTGCAAAGTTTTTCAGGTTCCTCAGATCTTTGGTTTGCTGTGCTGGCACTCTTGAAAGAGGAGGCTGTGTGTTTATGGGTGGCAACACCTCAAGCAAGGTTTGTGAAAGGCAAGGACACAGCACTCCAGGTCAAGGAAAGCCCAGAGGTTCCAGGCTGTAAAGTATCTCTGGCTTCCTTTCCTTTCCAGGTCATGAACAAACTTCCAGGTGAAGGTCAGGGAATCCAGACTATCATGCTGTGAAAGCATGCAAAGCCTTCTTTCTCAAAAAAGCTTTCTGGCATAAGAAAAAGTGGCATTTTCAAACTAAGGATTCTCCTGTGAAGGCTCTCTGTGTGTCTGATTGCTGGATTTAAGATCTTTTCCAACCTAAACCATTCTATGATCCCAAAGACTGAGAACAATTAACAGAAAATCAAGTTGGTAGTGTCTGAAGCAGGCAAAAATCTTTCCTAGCTTTGAAGTCTAGGAAGAGAGAACTTGTCTGTTGTATGTAGACATACTGTGAAAGATGCTTTTCTCTCAGCTGTAGATATATGGAAGTTAGTTGATTGGTTTAAGATATTTATGTGAGATGCCTTGGTAACCTCTTACCAAGGCTTGTGTCCAAAAGAGTTGGATTTGCACTTAGTTCAGTAACTAATGGATTCACATTCACTAGCTAGTGACTCACAGAGTGATAGAATGCTTTGGGTAGGAAGGGACCTTGAAGATCACCTTGTTCCAACCCCCTTGCCATAGGCAGGAACACCTTCCACTAGACCATTTTGCTCAAAGCCCTATCCAACCTGGCCTTGAACATTTTCAGGGATGTTCAAGGGATCCACAACTTTTCTGGACATCCTGTTTCAGTGCCTCATCACTCTCTGAGTAAAGAACTTCTTCCCATTATCTAATCTAAATCAACATGGCTGGTGTGAAACTGCCACCTAACTTTCTGATAGATCAACCAAGTGATGTTCAAAATAATGTGTAGATGGGGTGCCTGGAGACATGGTTTTGTTGTAAAGATGGTAGTATTGGGTGGATGCTTGGACTTGATGATCTCAGAAGTCTTTTCCAACCACAATGATTCTATGATGCCATATCCTCCCCCCTATTCCAGCAGGATTTCCCCTTCCAGACTTTGTTCTCTGTCTATAAAACTTCTTGTGAGTACCAGGGAGGAGTCCCTGAGAAAAGTGAGTCAAGCTGGGTCATCAGAATTCTCCACCAGTGAAGAGTAAAATGAATAAAGACCAAAACCACATGGATTTATGTTGCAGAGAGGCTGGGTCTTGGTCTCAGTCACCTGCTGGAGCATTGTGCACCTTTGTAACCCAATAAGGCAATGTATGATATGCAGGAGACTTTAGCATTGCACCACATTGTAGGTGGTGTCCTTCTGCTGCTAGAAATACCTGTGCTGGTGCTGATGACTCTGGTAATAATGTGCTTGTTGTCATTTACTTGCTTAATTAGCAGCCTAATATCCTGGTCCAGTTAATGCCTATAAGAGGAGGTTTATTAGTAGTAAGAAAGCTGTTTAAGCCTTATAAACTCCTTCCAGTCACTTTCATTGGTCTGCCAATATCTTCTGGTTGACTGATTCTTTGCTGATTCACACTTCTCCCACTGCTGTTTCTCAGCTGAATGTTTCTGGATAACCAGCAAGTGACACTCACCTGATTAAAGAAAAAAAGAGGAAAAACTAATAATTCTACAGGCAACCCTCTTCCAGGTTGATTGTTATTGGGATTACATATTGCCTCCAAAGAAGCAAAGGGGAAAATAACCAAATATTGCAAATACACTCAGGCAAATTGACAGGCTGAGAGTGTTGGGGTTGTTCAGTCTGGAGAGGGCTCCCAGGAGACCTTCTTGTGGCCTTCCAGTATCTGAAGGGGGCTACAAGAAAGCTGGGGAGGGACTATTTAGGAGGGCAGGAAGTGATAGGGCTAGGGGGAATGGATGCAAACTAGAGGAGGGGAGATTTAGATTAGACATTAGGAGGAAGTTCTTCACTGTTAGGGTGGTGAGACACTGGAACAGGTTGCCCAGAGAGGTTGTGGAAGCCTCATCCCTGAAAGCTTTTAAGGCCAGGCTGGATGGGGCTGTGGGCAACCTGATCTAGTGGGAGGTGTCCCTGGCAGGCAGGGGGTTTGGAACTAGATGATCTTTAAGGTCCCTTCCAACTCTGGCAGTTCTATGATTGTATAAATTGCAGGTTGCTGTTAGCTTAGGCACTGTCTGGCTTGGGTATGGAAGCCATATGCAGTTTGGAGGTTTGGGTAATGTGCTGAGCTGTCTAACTGTAGGGTAATATTCTGGTCTTAACAAAGAACATTCTAGATCTATTCAAAAGAGGCCAAGCTTTTTAAGCATAGTGTCAGCTCAAATGCCAAAACTGACTAAGTGGACTCAAAGTGGAACTGCTAACTTGCCTTGGTCTTGCAACAGTACTTGGTACATGTATAAATCTGCTGCATTCATCTCTGTGGCAGAATGATGGCCCAAGGGTACCTTGGTGAATAAGAATCAGATCTGCAGCCCTGGGATATGTATCCCTAGCAATTCTCTCTGTGTAATATGAAGATGGAAGAAGCAGGAAAAAACTTCTGAGTTGCAGTTGTGCAGCTACAACCCCAATTTTGTTACATCTAGTGGTGACAGGGCCAGGGATGGGAGATGCAGGTGGTGATGAGGTAAAACCTTTGCTAGAATTTTGGATACTTCCATCAGAATTTCTCCTGTATCTTTAGTGGCATAGTCAGCTCAATTCATTCAGTTCATGGAGAAACATCAGCTCCACAGAACACTTTAGCCCACCTCACATCTGACACCCTTTGGAGGAGCCTGATGCTCCTTGCTGCCTCTAGAAGGAATGAGACCTTCCCAGTCTCATTTCAGATGTGGCAACACAGGGTAACCAACCAGAACATAGTTTCAGCCATGGTTTCTATCAGTTTCAACAACAATTTTTGTTACTTTGAGAACTGGAGGTAGGATTTTGGTTCTAAAGAAGTGGCTTTGCTCCTCTGTGCCTTTATTCTTCCACCTTTTGTCCCTCTTTTTATGGCACTTCAGGCAGAAGTCCTGTATTTGTAAAGATACACAAATGAAGTCACACCCTAAGAGAGAGCCAGCAGATGCTACTGTAATTCAAATAAAACCAGAACTGTAAAGGTTACAAAATGACAAAGTTTAGTGAAAATAATTGTGATTATATTTTTGTTTTTCCCCTCCAGAAAAGAGGCTCTAGACATTCCCTATAATTTAACTGTGACTGACAGTAGGAATAAGACAACCACAGTCAATTATGTCCCTGACACTTTATCAAACCTTTATGGCTGGATGGTTCTCCTCTTGGATAAAGAGACCTATGTGTTGACATTTGAGAGTCCTTTTGCCAGCAAACAGCTCCAGGTAACATGGGAACCTTTTTCAAGTTTCACAATTACCTTTGGAAGCCATAATCATGCTTTCCTCAGTCTGAGTGAGCAGAGAGAGGGGGGAAAAAAAGTGTTAAGTGCACAGAGAAAATCTGTCTATATTTATAGGCAGGGCTTAGATATGATGACCTTGTCTCTGAAGGTTTGAGGAGTAACTTGGAGCAGGAAGATGATTTTGGACCTCTTAGATGAAAGTTCAGGGTGGTGCTTAGGAATCAACAAAATTTGTGCTACCTTCAGGAATACTGAAGCTTGGTTTTCAGAAGACATTATTCCTCTGCACCTTTCAAAGGTGAGGAGTTGATTTTGTCTACATTCACCATCACTTTCTGCATAATTTTACATCTCTCTTCCGTGTTTCCATTATGCATTTTGCAAGAGAACCCCCATCCTCTTTATCCCTTTCTGCTGCACTCCATGGAGCTCTAATTACAGCCATAGACATGTTTATTTTGCTTCC
Source organism: Galbula dea (assembly GCA_013399015.1). Classification (NCBI taxonomy): domain Eukaryota; kingdom Metazoa; phylum Chordata; class Aves; order Piciformes; family Galbulidae; genus Galbula; species Galbula dea. The sequence continues at coordinate 590,959 of VWZX01000240.1, read as the reverse complement.
TTCTTCTCCAGTATTCAGTGACATTTAGCAACTTCAGGACTGGAAATTACTTGCTGGTGGAACACAAAGATCTTCCTGACCATCCTGAGGTTGTGGTGTCCTGTGGGACAAGGACTGGACAGCCACTCCAATCCCTGCCTTCATATGGACATGACAGGAGCTGTGACTGGTATCTTGACAGCAGGCTGAGGAAGCTCACCTATTTGGGTAAGTGCAAGAGGAGAGATGCAGTTTACCTTTTGGTTCAAGAATGGTGCCAGGGATGATATCTTTTCTAACTTAAACTCCCAAACTACATAGCACCTTAGACAAAAAGCCATCTTTCAGTGGTCTTTCAATAAGCAAGAGGTCCTTCAGAAACATCAGCTAGGTAAATGCATGCACAACAGGTCCACTTCTATCTAATCTACCTGATGCCTGATCAATCCACAAAAGGAATGTATCAAAAATAGAGGGTGATGTGACATCTGTTGCATTTGAATTGGTGTTTTGGAGAGGAAAAGACACTGAATTCCACTAATGATCTCTGTTGTCAGCTGGTCCCCTCTCACATATATCATTAATAAACCATGTGCAGTCTCTCTGGGCTGACCCATCTGAAGGCAATAGGATTACTGGGAGAGAAATTTTCCTATCCCTGTAAGCTTCCAAAGGCTTCATAGACCTTTACATTCCAGTTTGTTGGCTTTGAAAAATAGATCATGAATGATAGTGACCATTTGTTTTTAACAGAGCCAGACATTTACTGATACTTATTCAAGTTTCATTTATTCTTTTAAATTTGAGATATTTTCTGCAAATCCACATTATCTAGCAAATGGTTTTAGAAGGTTTTTGTATGTAGAAGTTCTACATGTAAAAGGCAAAGTAATGATTTTTGGCATTATTAAGAACAGTAGAACCAGGAATTACAAAAGCATTTCAGTGCCTTTGAGAAGCATAATCTTATCCTTCATGGCTGGGAAGGTAAAGATGCTGATTTTGACAGGAACAGAAGAGTTTGTCATGGGTCTAATCTGTTAATTTTAATGAATTTCTCTTGATTTGCACTGATGAGATGGCATTCAAATGGTTTTATCATGTAGGATCTGTGTAGGGATCAGCAACAAGAACGATCAGTGGGACAGTGGAGAGGCAAACATGGCTGGAATGAGGGTAGGAAATCCACTCAGCTTAGTCTGGTAGCAATGAAAATCATTCAGTGTACATTTGAGGAGAAATGGGGAAGCTCATACCTTAACCTTAGTCTGAGGGTCACACTTGCTGCATCCATCTCTGATCCTGAGACCAACTGGCATTGCACAGCTTGTGTCCGTACAACTTAATATTTTATCTCTCAAAACAGTCTGGATGCACCCAGGCTTCAAATTAGGAAAGATCTCTGTCCTGTGCTAGCTCTCAAACCATAAAGGTCACCATCTGGGAGAGTGCATTGGTCTGGGCCAAAGCTGTGTCATGTAGATTTTTGGGGTCCAGCTCTTTGTTCCATGTCCTGGCCATGTTTAGATATAGTATAGATATAGATTAGCTAGTACAAATCTAGCTGTTGAGTCTAAGCCTTAGCCAAGGTCATGCCAGGTATCTACCTATCTATCTATCTATTCTATCTGAAAGAAGAAATATGTTTTTATTGTTCTTTCAGATCTAAAAGTCAACTGTTTTTCAGTTTGTGTATCCTGAATTGTACTTAACATAAATAAGGCAGCATGGGAAAGCTTAGAAGACCTTGGCCTTTTACTACTGCTGAACATAGAGGAGATGACAGTCTTGGGAAGACTGGGACAGAGTGATCTGCTCAGCATATGTCACTTTTGCATCATAGATACTTTCTTGCCTCAATTGCTTCTGGCTTCTTATGATATGAAGAGGTCATTGTTGTTTCTCAGTTTAATACAGAGAGAAACAATTATTTAGTGTACATGAGGAGGAATCTCTGAAAACCCCTACCATGTATAATGAACACTTTCAGCAGGGACTTTCAGAGTAGTGAGGTGAATAACTCAGTGTCAGGTACCTAATATCTAATGGTGTTGGTAGGATAAAGATCTGAAACAAAACAAGCAGATTCCTAGCCCTGGTGTGCTATTTAACTCCTCTCCTGAACTCCACTGTGCAGGCTGAAAGGGTGAGGATAATTAGCCAGCAGAGCAAACTCATGGCATGTGGGGGACTTTCCATCACTCAGGGTCCTTAGATGATGCTTGGCTGTCTTTTCAGAGTAATATGCTCCACGAGGAGCTATTAGGAACCTCATGAGGTGAGATTCAGGCTCCCTAGGAGGTCAGAGGAGGCTGCCACAATGGTCCCTTCTGCCTTACAAATCTCACCAGTTCACCCACCGACCCCGAGACTACAACCCTTGAAGGTCTGGCCTTCAGAGCATGTTTCTGCCTAACTCTGCAAGCTGTTTTGCTTTTTTTTTTTTTTTAAATTATTTTTTATTTACATTTAACTATATGAAATAATTAGCCAACTAATTAATCCCATTTACAAGCTTTGTCAGATTCTTCAGCTGTCAGTCATAGCCGAGCCTGGGGCCGGCATTGAGACTCAGCTCCCTTCTTCATCTGACTTGGTCTCCATGGCTACAGGCTGCATCTGCTGACACCCCACTCTCTATTTACTGCTTAATTAAGAATTTCACGCTCAGCCCTTATCTGCTGCTAAGAACAAGAACACACTGTTAAGAAACTCCAAATTTAGGCTGCTGCACAAGGAAAGCCTTTCTTGTCCTCCTGACTGCATGGAGCCTCCTTAACTACCCTCTTGGCAACTGCTGCTGCCACCCTTCAATCAAAAATCATTAAATGGGGCAGAGATAATGAGCATGTAGCATATCAAAAGGAGGATGTTTGCTCAGGCTAAGGAGGAAAAGCTGTAAGGGCCTATAAGCAGCCGCCACTTCAAAGGGAGAAGGGGCTGATAAAGAGTCATTTGTTCCTGTTTGACTTATGTAAAGGGTCTGGTATGTTGGAGTCCCGTCTCGCAGACGCGGGCTCCCCTCCATCTCCGCGCTCTCATGTGTCAGCAGTCAGGCAGCTGGGCGCAAACAGCATCAGCCCAAGCATATAATCACTTGACTCCACGTTGGACAATGGGCACTTGTAGGGGGTGGCAGAGGGAGGGCTGGGGGACAATAGGAAGACAATTATTGCAGCTGCTCGGGAGGGCCATCATTCTTCCTGCAGAAAGTCGCCAGCTCTCGCAGGGCGGAGGGGAGAGCTCCAGCCTATTAGTCATCCTCTGACTTTTGGAAGCGCTTGGCCGTGCCGGTGGGGTTTCGACAGCTGCTGGTGTACTGCCCCTTTCCAAATAATTGTACATTCTGGCAGGGGTCAACTTACTTTTGACCCTCAGCTTTTGTGGCCCTCCAAAAGCCTTTTAGGGCAAACTGTGGGGAAGTGGCAGGGGTGCTTGACATCCAAAATTAACGCCGGGTAAATACGTTATCAGATGCCGGTTCATTCACGAGCAGGCTTCTGGTTTCACACAGCCTTTTGCTCAGGCCNAAGCAGCTGAATGAAGCCACCTTGGGCAGCAGTTTGCATTGGGCTCAGGTTTTCTCCATGCCTCCTTCCATCTGAAATTTCCCGGTGTCATGGAAGGGTTTGTTTATCTTTTGGGGGAGAGGAAAAAAAGGTCTGACACAAAAGGCAAGAAAATACACCTTATGGAGGGGATTAAAGGAGTTAAGTTGCCCTGATGCTTTGCATGCTTGCCATTTTGGTAGTTAGGCTTGGTCTTGGGACCATAGAGGAGATGCTGAATGGAGAGGAGTAATTGTAAAGGGGAATGTTTCTGCTATCTGGGTTATCTATGCAGTGATCCTGTTAACAGAGGTGTTTACTGCTACCTAGGTGCATGAAACCCTGTTCACCAACCCATGAGTTCTTTCCAAAATAGTATTTTCAGACCATTATAATGAAGTCAGCCTTTAAGTACAGATAACCCCTGCTGGACAAGGGGTGAAGGGGAGACAAGGAAGCTTGAGGCAACCTGTGCCAGTCATTTCTACATCATCATCATCTTTGTTTGACGTTATTCAGTCTTTGTAGCATCATCCTGATTTTCTCTGGGGTGGCTCATGTCTTGAAAGAAGTGTTCCTCAAAGTCCACTGTGGCTCTCCAGAACACTGAGGGTTTGTGGCTTAGCCATGTTTCCTTCAGGATAGTGTTCCCAACATGACATAACCATGCTGAACCAAAAAAAGCCAAACCAAAGCCAACCAAAAAAACTCCCATCAAACCAAACCAAACCAAACCTCCAAACCTCCAAACAGCAAAACAAAAAACCAACCCCCCCAAAAAAGAAAAAAAAACAAAGAAAGAAGGTGGAAATATCACACTGGGACATCTAGGGTATTTTCAGGAGAACTATCCCATCCAAACTGCAATAACATTATGAGGTTTTTAAGTCTGTTACAAATATAAGGATGGTACTGCTCCTTGGTTAAGGTCTCTGGGCAACTCCAATGGAAATAGCTAAAAACCAGAGAGATGTTTGGCTTTTTTTTCCCCTTTTTTGTTCACTTTTGAAATGTTGAATCCACTTTCTTTTGGGATGAATCAAAGTGTTGTCTTGCTTCATCTCCAGATTTCTCCTGTTGCTGGGCACCAGCATTATTGAAAACATCACTGAAGGGATTATCAAACTTCTTATTTACCCCAAATACATTTTTCAGTAGACACAACTTTGATGGAGACAGGTCATCCTGCTGACTTTGCTCAAGCTACTCATGTGTGAGTTGTTAAGAGGGCCTGAGGCTCTACCTCATATTACTGCTGTGTCAGAAGCAGGTTTAACAGTTTCCATAGTTCTTCAAAAATTAATTTGATTAAGCTTATTGTCTTTTCTAAATTCCTACAGAATGATCTCACTTCCATTACACTCCATGGGCTTCTGTAATGGCTTTGTACAGATAAAGAACCTTTAGGACCTTTAAGAATGTTTGCTTCTAATATTAAAATAAAGAAAATAAATAAAGTTATTTTCTGCAGCCTTATTGCTCAGGGGTAAAGGACAATCTTAGGTGAAAGACCTAAATAATGGAGTTAATTTGTTACACAGGACTGGTGGTACAAGCATGAGTCTTTTTTTCCAGCTAGATGAAACTCACCCTATATCAGTTGTTTCAGAAGGTCAGTTGACCAGATCTGGGCTGCTCAGAGGCCTCCAGGAAATGAAATCTCAGATCTTAGCAAAGAGTTGCCCTTTGTAAGGGACACAAAGAGAAGAAACCAACCTTCTCCTGACAGATGAGCTCCTGTCCTTCTGGCATGGCAGCAGAGAGGCCAGAGAATGTAGAATTTAGAGGACTAAGATGATGAAAGGCACTTATAATCTTGTCAGGGGTGGTCTTTTGACTCTGCAGTCTCTGCAGGATCTTCATGCCTTCACCTCTGCCTTAGCAAATACTAATCTACTGTAAGCAATACTCTGTGTCCATTAGCCCAATTTGTTTTCTAAACTTTTTCTACCCCTTTTCCTCACCATACTATCCCCAGGATAGTGTATTTCTGGGTACCTCCTGTAACAGATCCTGGTAGAGGATGACAAAATATCCTAGCTGACCTTCTCCACTTTTTCCAGATGTGTCTTGCTGTGCTGTTGATTGTGCTGTCTAAGAGTTTTGATTTCCCTCTGATGTATGTTAGCCCAATTGATGTTAAATAGCATGGAGTTGCTTGTTATTTGTAAGTCAGGCTATTGGAGCCATTTATCCTTGTTTCAGCCTTTCCTAATATCCACAGGCAAAATTCCCCATCACTGCAAAGCTGATAAAAAGGCTAAGTTGCTTCTCCTTCTTGTTCACTCAAGGAGCCCTGAACCAGAAGAAAGTTGCCAGGATTATCATCACAAAGGCCTTTATGATTCAGAGCCCAAACATCCAGGAAGAGCTGTAATAAGACAGAAAATTGATGGGTTTTATAAGGGTTTTATATAACCAAACCCTGGAGCCTTATAACTACATTTTGTGAAGAGTCACCTTAATCAATGTTTACTAATTACATCCTTTGTCTGTATTGTCCATATCTCTTCCTGTCCTGTACAGAAACAATGATAACAAACTTACAGCAAAACAAAACAAGCAGAAGGTCAACTGCTAGGTCCTGCACTTGGGTCACAACAACCCCATGAATGCTCCAGGCTTGTGGAAGAATGGCTAGAAATTACCAAGAGGAAAAGGAGCTGGGGGTGTTAGTTGACTGAGGCTGAAGATGAGGCAGCAGAGTACCCAAGTGGCCAAGAAGGCCACCAGCATCCTGGCTTGGATCAGCACTAGTGTGGCCAGCAGGACTAGGGCAGGGATTATCCCCATGTACTCAGCACTGGTGAGACCACACCTCAAATCCTGGGGTCAGTTTTGGGCTCCTCACTCCAAGAAGGACATTGAGGTGCTGGAGTGTGTCCAGAGAAGGGCAAGGAAGGTGGGGAAGGGTCTAGAGCACAAGTGTTGTGAGGAGCAGCTGAGGGAACTGGGGTTGGTTAGCCTGGAAAAAAAGGAGGCTGAGAGGAGATCTCCTGCTCTAGAGCTGCCTGAAAGGAGATTGGAGTGAGGTGGGAGTCAATCTCTTCTCCCAAGTAACAAGTGGTACAACCAAAGCAAATGGCCTCAAGATGCACCAGGGGAGGTTTAGGTTGGATATTAGGAAATATTTCTTCACTGAAAGAGTGGTTAGACATTGGCCCAGGCTGCCCAGGGCAGTGGTGGAGTCTCCATCCCTGGAAGGATTTAAAAGACATGTGGATGTGTTGCTGAGGGACATGGTTTAGTGATGGACTTGGCAGTATTTTATGTCACTGGAGTCTTGCTTGTTCCCAAGGCATCTCTCTCTCTCCTGTTCTGACAGTTTTTAGGAGTGTTTGTGGGAAATGACAACAAAATACTACTGATTTACAACTCTTGCATGTTACAGCCCACAGACATAAATTATTGTGCAAATTGCAGGGCTGTGGAGAATTCAGGTCCTGATTCCTACATTCATGTGGAGCATATTAGTGACTTAGAATGGTTTGAATTGTCCTGCTGTGTGGTTGGATGACACTTCAAATACAAGAAACTTTTGTCCTTGCCCTGAATCTGGACAGGACTGTGCTAAGCTAAGTTCCTTTCTTCACTGTGTAAGGGAACTGAACCCCTTTATGAGGTCTATAGAACATATTGATCTAGTTTCATGTACCCTCAGGATTTAATTACAACTTCTTTCCTCTGAACAATATAAACATCCTTAATTAGATGGTTGCACTATAGTGCCTACAAAACTAAGGGAAAAAACCCCAAATATATATCAGTCAAAACAGGGATAGTGCCAGGGCTTGGTTCTCTTATTTTTCCTATGACTGATGTCCCTTTGACTCCTGCTCTAAGTGAGAAGAGAAGGAAGGGCAGCATAACCATAAAAGTCCCCACAGAAGGATAATGTCTAAAAGCCAGATGAATTCTGTGTCAAAGCCTTGAAATTAGCATCTTCTTGTCATTTCTTTCTTGTTGGAGATTCACCTTGTGGCCACCCAAAGACATGATGCTGTTCAGTTTGAGCTTTATGTGATGGTTTGGGGCAGATTGACTTGAGGGATCTGTGGATCAGAACACAGCTACTGTTGGGAGAGAAGGTGTCACTGAAGAACAGGACTGAGGCACCTGATTACTAATTAATCAGACATGAGAAAAACCTCATGGAATCAGTTTCTATTTAATTATGGAAGCCTCATTTGGCATAGGAGCATATGCTACCAACTCAATGGAGTGCTTTCAACTGACATCAAATAGTAATTATCAGAAAGAATCAAGTTTTTTGATTATTCATACTAATTTATTGAACACTTAAAATTAATGAGCCTCAGTTATTTTAAATTTGCTCAGTTGCACTGGGAGAAAAGGAGGGAGGTAGGGAAGGAAGAGTTCTCACCATTTAAAGTACAGAGACTTGTTTAAAGATGAAATAAGTAAATTACAAGATGGCAGGAAATCCCATTGGTGGCTTGATGTTCTACAACTGAGGAGAGTTCTGACAATGGCTTCATTTATCCAGTTCTTCTACCCCCTAAAATATCTCCTGGTGACAGGGGGTCACCATAAGGGGTTGGGCAGTGGAAAGGAGATTTATGTTTGGCAGAGTGTTTCTATTTTAACCGATAGTTGTTCCAGTCTGGTGACTGAAAGGAAGTGCCTTTATATCCTACTGGAGATGAAGAGGAGGCAGCCTTTTAGCTGGCTCTGAAGCAGTTTTCTCCTGCTCCTCTTGGTTTGATTTGCATTATCCTGGCCCTTCTCCTGCTGACAATATACTGGCACAAAGGTTACAACTGTGATAATTGCTTCTGACCTCTTTTCACAGTAGAGAACACAGGGTCCCTGTCTTCAGTCTATAAAGTCTGACTAATTAAAGCATCTCTTTCAGATACCAGATTTTAAGGGGGGGAGGGGGGGGGAGGGAGGGAAGGAAGGAAGGAAAAAAACTCAACCCCAAACTACAAAACAAAAGCTGTAATTCGCTGTTTGAGCCAGTTAATACATTATGCATTCAGTGGTGTGATGTGGCTTGTGTTAGTGGAACTGCTGTGGATTTAGAGTGGGATAAATGAGATTCCTGTTCCAGCCTAGAATTTCTGCTTGTTGACTGTTTTCTTTTAGCTGTTTCTAATGAGTTGTCTTGAGACCCTCTGTATCTGTAAATTAAAATGTGTTTGGTTAATCCTTTCTCAAAGTACAAAAAGAAAGGCAAAAATGCCTAGGAAACTTGTAGAGTTGCTCTTAAAAACAAAAATAACATCTGCTTGTTAGAAAGGGGAAATGCTGTCAGAAAATCATGTGTGGCAATTGATTTACTCTAATTTTTGGTGTTCATTTGTAAGGCCTTGCTGTAACTCCCTCAAATTCTCTCTGTTCAGTCACAGGAGCTGACTTAATTCAGGTCACAGTGAAAGAGAAGGAAAGAGTGGCATTACCTACCCCAGGTATGTGAGAGTCTGTGGCTGAAAGCCTTGGTCTGGGAGCCACAGCATTTCTTTTTTCCCTGTTTTTTTTCCCCCCTAGGAATAGATTGCTGCTTTTCACTTCAATATTTTGTACATCCATCAACCCAAGAGGGGGTTCTTGGCATTCAGTTAAGCATTTCATTGAGCCATACCCAGTGAGGCTTGAGATAAATGTGTGATTCCAGAATATAAAAGACTATAAACTTTTGCTAAGAGATATCATAACAGATGAGAAAGGTCATGAAGAATGGAAGACTACAATGTATTGTAGTGCTTCAGAGTGGTCTTAAGGTAACAGTCTGACATTACTGCACAGTTGCATGTCAAATCAGAGAGAAGACTACACCAGGGACAAGGGAGACCTCCAAAGTTTGCCCTTAGTTGCATAGCTGCTTTGCTGGGTATTAACAATAATAATCTTTTATGTGGCAATAGGGTTTAGAGAGCATTTTGCTGAGTGTTTCCCCCTGAATAAACAAGCAATGGAAAGACAAACTCAGCCTGAAAGAGCTTCACTGGGTTTCATTTCTCTGTGTTTCCCTGTGCTGGCAATGGAAGGTTTTTCTACTCTACAGAGTTACTGAGCTGGGTCTAAACCCCCTCCTCCCAACTTAGGCATGAGCTTGTTCTTGTGCTTTCAGTTCCTAGAGAAAAAGAACATTAACATGCCAGAATCTCCTCTGCAGTGGTAGGAGAGAGGTAGGTGCTTGCAGAAGCCTCCAGAGGGAGGCCCTGCCTGCGTTAGTTCAGGGCTTACTAAACCTAGTGTACAGGATTTCTCCTGGAAGGCTTTTCTTCCTCTCTTGATGGCACAGCAAATGTAGGCAATTAATTGATGAAGACTGGCTCCTTAGGTGTCTAAAATACAAGTGCAAGTTCAGCAGCTACCTTTTGTGAATTTAATTTCTCCCCAAATTTTCCTGATGCTCAGGAATTTCCTTTCAGACTGAGCTGAAACCCAGATCTCTGGGGGATGAGCAGGACTTGCTGCATGTTTCAGCCAAGCAGATTTTCCAAAGCAGGCCTTAATTACCCCTTGCAATGGGAAGGTTCCTGCTTTTCTGAGGGTTAACAAGCTTGTGAGAGTTGATCACTCATTTTTTAAAATCTTTCATGCTTTGGGTAAGGATGGAAATTCCCATCCCCTGGGAATTCACTCTGCTTTCCAGAGCACTGGGGGAGAAAAAGAAAATGCATGAGAAGAGTTAGGACTTTAGGGTTTGTTACCATTTTGTTCATCTGGTTTTGCTACCAAACAGTTTTCATTTGTTCATCTTAATTTTGTGTTCCAAGTGCTCAGAGACAACATGGTCCTAGAAGAGGTCACTTTCCCCATCAAGCAGCTTCCTTTAAGCATGGAAGATAACAAAAAGCAGTTAGTGTTGCTTCAGCAGTGACAAAAGAAGGATGCTAATGCCACAGATGTTTGACCATCAAAGAAACAGTAATTCCTCCTGCTACTGAAAATGATCATTTTCTCTCTGTATGTCCTGTTCTGTAGTTCCTTCTGATGTTGTCCTGAAATGGTCGCATCCAGAGACATGGAATGATGTGGAAAAAGGCTGGGGTGGATCCAACTGCAGCATTCCAGGCCCTGGGGAAGATGTCATCATCTTACCTAGTAAGTAAGGCAAGAAAGGTGTTGATTTCTGTAGGGATGTTGGGGTCTGTCTACATTAGGACATGCATTTGTGTTGCAAAAATGGGCTCCTTGGCACTAATGCCCATTTTAGTGTATGCAGCACATCACATTTGATTCTTGTCATGTTGAAACCTCAACCTCAGTACAAAAATGTGGGTTTTTTTAAGAGACTAAACATTCTGGACTATAGACACCCAGCTCTTACCAGACAGCTTAGCTAAGGTGCAATACATTGATGCATGAACCTTATTTCTCCTGAACATGTTCAGCAGCACCTGAGATATTAACCTAACTTGCAGTTAACATGTGTCCTCTGAACCATGATCTGAAGGTCTGTATCTATTTCCCTTGACAGTAAGCAACACTAACATCCATGTCAAAGTCTTGCCAGTGGGAAGTTGTACAAGATCAAGGGATTGATTCTCAAAGACCAAAATGCCAGTCTTTCCTCTTCCAGCAGCATCACTCCAGCCATGCCATTGGTAGCTCATGTTGAACATGTGCCTGTTTGCTCTTCAAAACCACAGAAATGTCCTCTGCTCCCTGGTTCCTACTCCACTCTCATCTTCATTATATCTGACCCCTTATGCAGGCATTGAATGGTGGAGCATTTCCCATATGCTTTCATCTCTTTTGGATCCTCTTGTCATGGATGAACTTTGCATGCCATAGCTTATTTTGTCCTTGATAGCTCTCTGGAAACATGACCAGTGTCAATACCAGATCATCTGTTTCAGCTTCTCCTGTATCACATTATAAGCAGTTCACCAACATCAGCCTATGATTGTCAAAAAACCCCAGATCATTTCAGCCTTCAAATTATGTGTTGCATGCAGATATGAAAAGGCACAAAGGTGCCATTGGTAGCTAAGGCCTCTGCATTCCCAGTCATTTAGTTGTGTGGAGTGTGGTCAGCTGCTCACAAGAGGTAAAGCACAATTCATGCAGCAGCAGAAAGTAAAGAAAAAGAATAAATAACAAGATCTGGCAAAGGATCTGGAGTTCTGTTGTTTAGCTTAGATGAGGAGAGTGGAAGCTGGATACTGAGGTTGTGATGGTCACAGAATCATAGAATGGTTTTGGTTGGAGGAGACCTTTCAAGGTCATCTAGTCTAACCCCTCTGCAGTCAGTAGGGACATCTTCAACTAGATCAGATTCCTCAGAGCCCCAAGCAACCTGACCTGGGACTCACTATGAGTAAAACTCCTCTGCACTTCCTGCAAGAGTGTAGTCCTCTTGCTAAGACAACTGCCACATGAGATGTTGACCATGGCCTTTGTCACATACCACAAGACCCTTCATGACTAAGCTGTGCCTGAAGCGTTGCACGCAGCAGCCCACAGCCCAACCCAACTGCTCTAGTTCTAGGGCTGGAAACAATCCTGCTGCATCAGCATGCTGCTATACCAGAACTAATTAGCTCTCCTGAGAGGCAAAGCTCATTAACTCAGGCCTGGTGCTGTGCAGCATGACCACACAGCCTTTGGGGTCAGAACTAATGTCTCATGAATTTAGAGCAGTGCTGGTGTGGTCAGCTTCACGGGGGGATGTCTGCACTGTGCTCTAGGATGTGGTGTAGGGATTGTCTCTGGCATACTGGTGCTTACTGGTTGGGAGGCAGCAGGATAAGGATTGGGACTATTAGACATAATCTGGTTTTTATCATGAGGAGGAATGTGCTCTGCCTATGAGGAATTGAGGGGTCAGGACAATAAAGTTGCCCAAAATCAGAACACAAGTTGGGGCCTGAGCAGGAGGATGAGTCCCTGGGAGTTCCCAAAGTACAAAAACTATATTGATATGCTGTCTGGGGACATGGTTTAGTGGTGGACATGGTAGTGTTGGGTGGATTGTTGGACTTGATGATTTCAGAGGTCTTTTCCAACCAAAATGATTCTATGATTCTATGAATCACCATGTTCAGCTGCTTCAAGCAGGGTGCTCCACAGCATACAGTAAAACTTCTCCCTTCTCCTGTCTCTTCTCTTCAGAGGAGCTTTATTGAACAGCACAACCACAACCAAATGCCTAGGGGTTGAAAGGGAAAGAGACAAATGAGGAGTGAAAATGCACTGCCTGCTAGGACCAGTGGAGAGCCATACTCTGTAACTGTCTTCTTCATATCAGGAGTAAACATCTCTTAGCTCCCACCACTAGAGTAGCTATCTGTGTTTAGGTGGTGCACAGAAACCCTTCTCTTCTGCAGAGCCTTTCTGGAATTCTTTAATTTTACCCTAAGAACATGAACACAAGCAGCCTATCACTCAATATATTCTCAGAGAGAACTTCTCTGCTGCATGCCTGCCTTTTCTGATCATCCTCCCTCTACTTTCCTTTTACTCCCCCTCTTCATTCTTGCTGGCTCAGAGGTGTTGAAAAACCTATTGACAGCAGGAGTCAACAGAGTGCAGGGGCTGGAATTGGAGTCATAGCCATCATTGGTGTGATAAGGATACAGGATTTATTGCTTCAATGAAGGCACCTAAAATGCAGTTGGGCAAGATATATATATATATATATATATATATATTTGTCAGTGTGTATATGTGCTTCCAGTACCAAGAAAGTCAACCCCTTGCTGGGATCCAAAATCTGAAATGAAATTGTTAATTCTTTAATTTATTGGTAACTGCAGCATTTTTTAGGGATGTTTTCCTTCCCATTTCCACTGCCTTGTGCATCTCTTGCTAAGCTCAGAAAGATTCCAGATGGCTACAGAAAAGTGAGAGTTTGTTCTCATGGGAACAAACATTCTGCAAATGACCCAAAAGTTGTGTTGCTGTGCACACCAAAATAAGTTATTGTGATTCACTCCTGGCAAGGTGCAGCTGTGTCTCACTCTTCACTGTCTTTTATTACTTATAATTCTCTTCTGGGAGGCATCCATAATGATTTCCAGGTTGAAAGCCAAGCCACAGGCCTACTGCTGGTATGCTGTGATTACTGGGTTAGTCCTTTCAGCTCAGAGTTCACTGAAGAGCTGTGGCACTGCCTAAACTTAGCTAATGAAGGCTTTAATTTGCTTATTTAACAGAAGAATCAAACTTGCATCACAAGGGCTGCCTCTTAAGCTGGATTCAGGCAAGTTTGAAAAGCTAGGAAACACCTCTATTAGCAAAATGTTCATGTTAAAAAACAGATGTTTTGGTGTTTTTTGGAGGGCTTGGAAATTGGGGTTGTGTACTAAGTTATGCCTGGAGAAGAGAAGGCACCAAGGAGACCTTCTTGAAGCCTTTCAGTTCTTGAAGGGCTCTAGAAGAAAGATGAGGACAGACTTCTTAGCAGGACCTGTTGGGACAGGGCAAGAGTTGCTGGTTTGAAACTAAAAAAGAAGAGATTCAGACTAGATGGAAGGAAGAAAATGTTTACAATGAGGGTGGTGAAACACTGTCCCAGGTTGCCAAGAGAAGTGGTGGATGCATCATCCCTGGAACTACCCCAGGTCAGGTTGTCTGGGGCTCTGAGCAACCTGCTCTAGTTGAAGAAGTCCCTGCTGACTTCAGGGGGGTTGGACTACATGAAGGTTCTTTCCAATCCAAACCATTCTATGATTCTATTCCATTTTTTTTGCCCTGTTTTGAAAACACTGGTGAGACTTCAGAAGCTCATAGGCTTCTTTGCTCATGCATGAATTTCACTTGCAACAGAGATGAGTCCCTCACTTTAAAGTGACTTTCCATGTTGATGTGCTACAAGCCCCCTCAGTGCCTGGCTCCATAGCAGATATAAATCTTTTCCAGCTCCAGCTGGAAATCTTTAGCTCAGACTGCAACAACTTGTGCTTTTATCTCTGGAGGTTCATCCTCCAGAGCCACAGACATCCCCCAAGGACCTCTCACGTGCAGCAGGCTTCAGCAGTCACACCACCTCCAAAAGCAAGCTGGATGAGTTTAGTCATGCCACCCTGGCAGCCAGCAGTGGCATTAACTTCTCAAGCCCTTGGATTTTCAGGGCTTTGGTTTATGGTTTGCAGTGTGACACACTCCTGATGCAGCACACTCTGGGTGGAAGGAGAACATGTTATAATTCCAGGCAATGGAATGCTGTTTTGAAGGGTATTGATATGATATCATGTAGCCTCTGGCAATCTCTCTCTTCTCTTTTTTTGCTTTTTTTTTTTCTCCCTTCACCCTTTTTTTTTTTTTCCAGTGGTGGAATTCACTCTGTTCTTCATTTTCTGATTTTGATTTTCTTTGAACTGCTTCTGTTTGAAGAGATGAATGCTGCAGTACTGTGTCTCATATAATAGCTCTTCTGTTGTGCCTGATTTCCATCCAATGGCATGCTATGGTGTTTTATACAGCCATGGGGGTGATCAAAGGCATTTTGTGTCATTGCTGGAGTCATTAGTGACTTCTCAGTGTTGTGTATCTGAACATTCAGACTCTAGCTTACCTGTGAGCTTTTGTCTGGAGAAAGTGTCATGTCTATAATGAAATGTAGCCCTGTTTTCAGGCTCCAGCTAGGGCTTGCTGAAAAAGCTTGCTTGCCATGATATGAAAGTCTTCATGGCAGAAAAAGAACTGTTTTGTTTGTCTCTGAAGGTAAATCCCTTGAGCACAGTGACCTCAAGTTTATGTTTCTAACCACTTAGTCATCATCTCCTGCTACTGCATCAATAAGCAGAGTGTGTAAGGACTGTGTAAGGAAGGCTCCTTTAAATCTGTTTGCTGTTCTCCTCAAGTGTGACAGGACTCCCTTTCCTCAAAGGAGTGTTCTGTTGTTTCTATAGAGCAACATGTCACCCTCTGAGGTCTTCCCATCCCAAGCACCACACCCTAGAGTGTTGTTCCATTCCACTCAGGAAACTTTAAGTTTGCAGTGGTATCTCTTAATGGGAGAGCTTCTCACTCCTATGTTTCAAGGATGCTGCAGTAACAGAGCAGTCAGCATTTCCTTTATGAAACCTTTTTTAGGAAGATGTGCAGCTCAGCAAAAATCTATGTTCTAGACTGAAACTTGACATATAAATGGTATGCCCAGGAGCACTTCTCCTTCTCCTTGTAAAAATGTTTCAGTCTGTGTTTGATGAATATACTTATGGCCTTTGTCAACTTCAGCTTTTTGCCACATTCTTGAGCTGTGATTTCACAAACTAGGTTCACTTTCTGTCTGAGAGATATTATTTTAACAACATCTTCCTCCTTATTCTCCTTTCTGTTTCATATCCTCACATACTGTGCCTTCACTTCTCAGCTCTGCAGGGCATACTACTATACCTGTCCTGTAAAGAGATTACAGACAGGAGTTTCTTCATGCCTGTAAAAATGTATCAAGTGCTAACAGTATGAGATTTAGGGGGGGGGGAAGAAAGAGATTGCACTTGCTCTGTAGAGACTTATTGCATCTGAATGCTGTGAAAATTTTGCATGCTTGAAAGATGTTTCAGCCCAAGGATGCAGAGAATTTCTTTTAAAATGAGGTGTTCAGAGTAACCATGGGTTACTGTAGTACTTGGCTTAGTCCTTGAGAACAGGGGTCCTGGGCTTTCTGGTGTCCAGAGAGGAAAAAGTAGGAAGATGCAAGTAGAAGAGACACATCTGCAAGGAGACTCAGGACCCTGGACCATGCAAAAGTTTCCTCTCCCTTGAAGCTGTGAAACTTCAGGGATGCAAAACCAAAGAGTCAAAACAAAAGACAACCCACTCATATTTTTGCCAGTCTGCTTCTGAATGTACTTCATGTAGATTTGAATTATGTTTCCTGTGGATGGGGCTTGGAAAAACCTTAAGCCTTTCTGCTGAATCATTTACATGGCCATTTCAGTCTTCATCCAAAGCAGTTGCTAATGGCTATAGGCAGAAGAAAAACTGTAAAGGAGCTGATCCACTTCCCAAGACACTTCATGGCTCTTCCTATGTTCCACACCAAATCTGTTCCAAGTGGCCCAAAATCCATTGGAAAATAGGGGTGTTCCTTAATATTAGTCTCCTGTTTTGTGCATCTGTGTCAGGCAATAAATGCATATGGCATCAACAAAAGTCACAGCAAATAAAAAACCTTGGTTTTGGATAAGAACTGCAGTAACTAAAACATCCCTGTGTTACCCACACTGCTTTCAGCCCAAATCTAAAAGCATAGGCCCATACTAGCTACTATGAAGAATATTAACTCTACCCAAGCCAAAACCAGCTCAAAAACTCAAGCAAAGCTAACATTCTTCACCTCCATGCCTCTTTTTTTGGCAAGCAGTGTTGGTAGGCTGCCATCATCCTAACCAACCCTCTGCTTTGTTTCTCAGACAGGACCATCCTGGTGGATATGGCTCTTCCCCCTCTGAGAGGTCTCTACATCCTGGGGACCCTTGAGTTCCCCAGCAGCTCCAGCAATGTCCTGAGTGCAGCCTGTATCCTGGTGATGGGGGGAATGCTGAAAGTGGGTAAGTGAGCAGCCTGTCTTCTGGATTTCTAGAGGGGTTTTTTTTCTGCTTTTGATAGACAAAGTGGGAAGAAAGACTCTATAATGTTACTGTAAACATGCTGGCCATCATAATACTCCATAGCTACCTAGATATCTGCAATGTGGACACCCAGAATCCATGTTAAGCACAGTGGTTATCCACTGCAGCTAAAAACCTGCTCATTTAACAGCATCATGTTACCCAGCCTGCTGAAGCTAATGGCAATACTCCTGATTTCCTCATGGCTGAGATTTTGTCTGTTATGTGTAAAAGTCATGGAATCATTCAATGCTTTGGGTTGGAAGGGACCTTCAAAGCTCATGTAGTCCAACCCCCCTGCAGTCAGCAGGGACATCTTCAACTAGAGCAGATTGCTCAGAGCCCCAGACAACCTGACCTGGAATGGTTCCAGGGATGGTGCATCCACCACTTCTCTTGGCAGCCTGGGACAGTGTCTCACCACCCTCACTGTAAATATTGTCTTCCTCCTATCTAGTTTGAATCTCTCCTTTTTTAGATTAAAATCATCACCCCATGTCCTGTCCCAACAGGTCCTGCCAAAAGGTCTGTCCTCATCTTCCTTCTAGGCCTCCTTAAGTACTGAAAGGCTTCAAGAAGATCTCCCTGGAGCTTTCTCTTCAGGCTGAACAACCCCAACTCTCTCAGCCTTTCTTCATAGCTAAGGTGTTCCAACCCTCTGATAATTTTTGTGGTCCTCCCTACTTCACCTGGGATAGCTTTAGTAGACAGTAATTCCTCAGGGAAGAATATACCTTAGTGCTGAAGCAGTGTCAGGTGTCTGTGGGCAGTAGTAAGACAGCTTCTAGGTGACACAGAAGTATTTAAAGCCAACATAAACAGAATCTCCAGAGTGCCTGGAAGCCTCACTGGGGCATGAAACTGGTAGAGCTGGATTCAGCACAATTGTTCCTCTCATCCTTCTGTACAGGTGAGTACCAGGACTTCAGGGAGGTACTACCCTGCCCCTACTCCTAGTGGTTTCAGAGTCCCCAATGTCACTTGGGCTGTTTCACATAATTTGCAACAGATAGGATTGGTGTTTTTCCACACAGAAGTAATTACTCACATAATTCCTTTTAAATATAAAGGTTCCTAAAGCCAGGCCATTATATTTACTTACAGGAATCCTTAGGACTCTGAGATCACATTGTTGATCACTGCTTGACCTTTCTCAAGATTGGTTTCATGAACTTTAAAGAGAGAATTTGTTTGTGTAATCACCTCCTGAGGAAGTCTGCTCCAATATTTGTTTGTTGTTAATCTCAGGGGACTGTTTAGTTAATACAGCACTGGCCCAAAGAGTTATTTTGCTGTCTTGTGTTTTT
Organism: Galbula dea; assembly: GCA_013399015.1. Taxonomy (NCBI): domain Eukaryota; kingdom Metazoa; phylum Chordata; class Aves; order Piciformes; family Galbulidae; genus Galbula; species Galbula dea. The sequence goes on along the minus strand of VWZX01000240.1, from coordinate 572,590 downwards.
CTTTGGAAAAAGAGGTTTAAGAGACTAATCTAGGAGGTTAATATATATATATACTTAAAAGAGTCTCAGTCATTTCTTACTTAACACTCTTTTGTAGTTTAAATATGGTTTCAGATTGGCTTTAAGAAACAGCATGTGTTCATTGCTAAAAACACTGATTAAAAAAACATTGAGGCATTTCTTTGCTGCACAAGCTCCCCTCCAGCACATCTGTGAGTAGTCATGATATTAAAAGCTAAACAGGTATTTGCAGCTGTTGAATCAGAGTCCAGCATCTTCTGGGGAGCTCTTCTTGCTCTTGTTTCAGCTGTGAGATGGCAGGTGGGTAGAGACTCTGCAAGTTGCCCTCATCTTATACTGGCTTCTCTGCTTGTTTGTAAACCTAGGAGTGGATGTTTTTCATCCCTTCCTCCTTCTCTTCCCATGTGTTTGAGGCCTAAAGGTAACTTCTTGCAGCCCATCTGTCCAATCCTGACTGTTCTATGCCTGAAGGAAGGTTTGGAAGCCCATCTGTCCAATTCTACCACACCCTAAAGAAATCCTGACACAAACCAGATAATGAGACAGTTTAGTAAACAGATTTAATAGATGTGGACATCAGCATCCAGCACTGCCTGAGCAGGAGCTGAGATTGACATCATATGAGCCAAATCCCCAGGTCCTCCCTGTTGTGCAACTTCTCCATGCCCCATTTTAAGCAGAGCAATCCTTGGTCACATGCTGCTCTTTCTAATTCACTGGTCTGGGCAACAGACTTTCTGGTAGAGCCTGAGTGTTTTGTTCACTTAAACTCTCTACAACAATGATAAGTCTTAGAACCAAATCTTACTTGGACTTTAGTGTCCTTCAGAGCACTTGGTTTCTTCTCTGCAGGGAAAAAATGAAGTCAGATGGTTAAAACAAGACTATAAGTATGTAGATGCTGAGTGATGATGAGAAATATCATAGAATACCTGGTTGGAAGGAACCTCAAGGATCATCTGATCTGAATTTTCTTGAGAAATATAGAAGAAAGGAAAAAAACCCCAAAATCCCAGTGTGAAATTGGAGTTTATGAAACATTAAGAAGAATCTAATTAATTTTATTTAAAACAATAATTTTCAGGGAAGTTGGGATGAGAAAATACAGTGGTAGCTGGGAGATCAGAGTTCTTGGGATACCCTTGATCTCACTGAGTGTGTCATCACCTTCCTCTTCTGTATATGAATTATGATTGACAGGGTCACTGGGGGATGTGAGGTGATTAAAGATTCATAAAGGGCTGCTTGAATTTGTCCAAAGAAAGGCAACAAAACCATTGAGGAACCACAAGACTTTTGAGGAGCAGCTGAGGGAACTGGGGTTGTTTAACCTGAAGAAAAGGAGGCTCAGGGGAGACCTTCTCACTCTCTACAACTCCCCGAAAGAAGGTTGGAGCCACATGGGGGTTGGTCTCTTCTCCCAAGGAACAAGGGATGGGAAAGAGGAAACAGCCTCAAGTTGCACCAGAGGAAGTTTAGGATGGGCATTAGGAACAATTTCTTCCTTAAAAGGGTTGTAAAGAGCTGGAATCAGCTGTCCAGGGCAGTGGTGGAGTCACCATCCTTGGAGGGATATAGAAGATGTGTAGATGTGGTGCTGAGGCTCATGGTTTAGTGCTGGGTTAGCAGTTGAACTTGATGATCTTAAAGATCTCTTCCAATAGAAATAATTCTATGGTTGTATGACCCAGGGAGACTTTCAGATTACCTTTTCTCTAGAAGTCCTATGACCTAGACCAGGAACTTCTCTTTTTCACTTCAATTTTGAAAACCTCTCCTTTGATGGTGATATTTGCAATAGCATTTTGGACACTATTTCTACCTCCCTGTCTTGCCATGCTGCAATAAATCAGCTATTTTCCCAATTTATAGAAGGAAAGTCTGAGGTTCAGAGAGATTCAGAGGTTTACTAAACATCATTAGCACACCTGTGGCAAAGTAAGGAAAGAAATGTTGAGCTCAACATCCCAGACATCTCAGAGGGTTGTTTTTATCAGCTATCAGCCAGAATGATTCCATTCATTTTAACCCATAAGTCAGCACTGGAACACAGATGGTATGTACAGAAAGTGCCCTGTTCCACTGCTGAACAAAGCCCTCAGCTCCTGATAAGGCTGCAGAAGATGCTGAAGTTTGTTTTGCACAAATTGATCTTTTGGACTCATCCTGAAGTCCACTCTACTCAGCTGCTCTTTGCTGGCAGGCTATTTTTGCTTTTTTTATGGTAGAACTCACCAAGTAATTACCCAGATAGGATTTCTCTTTTTAGTCTCAACTTGTCACATTCTTTTTTTTGCATATCTCATGATGGCTGCTTGTCAGTCATGTCACTCATTTGAGGCAAGGAGCCTAAGGTCATCATTAGCTCATGGCTTGATTGTCTGGAGAAGAAACCCCAGACATTTCTTGCTTGTGGTAAGAGCTCTAATACATTCATTCCCCTTCTTTTCAGCACTAGTAAGGATCCCCATATTGACCTCCCAAAGGGTAAATCACTGTACTTCATGAAATGACCATGTATTCATGATGATTAATGCTCAGCCTTACAGCAACAACCAGGACACAAGTGAGTTTCACCAAAGGACTTTCTTGTCCAGCTTCTCTAGTACCTCTATTGTGTTGGTCCCTTCTTTAGCTGTGAGCTGAGTCCCAGTTTGCAGTCAGATAGCATCCCTGCACAGCTAATCAGCTTCTGTGAAAATGGAATACTGTTGATGAACAGAGAACAAGTTTTCATCCTTGATCCCAGATAAAGTGGTTTGAAATGTTCATTGCAGCCTCTGCATCCCCTTCAGTTAACCTCTGCCTGTTTGGCTTTTACCCTTTCCAGGTCACTTGGTTTCCTTTAATTGATAGTACCATCTGAGGAAGGGACTCAACTCACACGTTTAAGACACCCAAATTTAGGATGTCAGCATGTGAGCTGACTGTTTCCATAAAGATCTAGTCAATAGAGTCAGTGGAGACATTGCACTCCATGGGACTGGCCAATATTTAAGGTATCTAGAGCAAATTGCAACCTGTACTGTATTGTCTGATGTTTCACAGAATCACAGAATATTAGGAGTTGGAAGGGACCTGGAAAGATCATCTAACCTCCCTGCCACAGCAGGATTCCCTAGACCAGGTCACACAGAAGCACAGCCAGATGGGTTTTGAATCTCTCCAGAGAAGGAGACTCCCCAGCCTCTCTGGGCAGTTTGTGCCAGTGCTCTGGCACCTCAACTGGGAAAACATTTTTTTCTGTCTCCCATCTCTGCTGTTTATGTGTCAGCATGACTCTTTAGAGGCACATGATGTCTCCTTGTCTACAGGCTACTTTTACAGGCTTCTTTACCTCTTCTCCTGGGGTTGTTCACCCTTGAGAAGAAGATGCTCAGGAGAGACCTTATAGCCCTCTATGACTACCTGAAAGAAGGTTAAAGCAAGGTGGGTGCCAATCTCTTCTCCCAGCTAACAAATGATAGGACAAAGGGAAATGGCTTCAAGTTGTAGCAGGGAAGGTTTAGGTTGGACACTAGGAACAATTTCTTCCCCAAAAGGGTTGTCAAGCCCTTGCCCAGGCTGCCCAGTGCAGTGGTGGAGTCACCGTCGCTGGAGGGATCTAAAAGACATGGAGATGTGGTGCTGAGGGCCATGGTTTAGTGGTGGATTTGGCAGTGCTGGGTTAATGGTTTAATTTAGTGATCTTGAAGGTCTTTTCCAACCTGAACCATTCTATCCTTCTATAAAATGCAGCCTTAACACCTGAAGGAACAGCTTGGGAAGAAGAACCAACACTAGGTAACTATCCAGCTGTGTACTGACCATGACTACACATTCTTTAGGGTTTCTGGTGACAGTATACCACAGTTTTCAACAGATCTGGGTGGCTAGAGTTCAAGAAGCTTTGGATTCAGGAAACATAAAGCTAATATTGGAGATGGTCACAGCAAGATACTTAACAAAGTCTATTAGCCAGTGGAAGGGAAGGGATCTTATCTCAGATTATATTCTGCAACTGTTGGAGAGTGTTTACTTGTAAAGAAAGGATAGAAGGGAAGAAACACCCACTATTCTGGGGAAAAAATGGAATGGGTTTTGTCATGGAAAAATTAAAAGCACAACAAAAACCTGTCAGGAAGAACATCTGGAACAAAACTGAAATATGAAAACAATGGAAAATGTTTTTGAAACCCAATAGCAAACTAGATCCAGGCTGCAGTCCAGAGTAAGTGAGAATCTGGATAGAAAAGCCCACTCCTCTCTCTCTCTTCTCCCTTTTTTTACCCCTTATTGTCACAGAATAGGGTTTTATCCTCTCCAGAGATTGAACCTGAAGAAGGATTATGACTCAGAGGTGCTAACAGATCTGTGTTGCAATCCAGGCAGCTCACACTTCTTTGGGGAACTGTGTCTTCAGTGGTGATTTTATCAGCAGCAGAAGTTGTTTCTTATATCTAGGATTGTTATGTATGTGGGGGATTTGCACTGTGTAGTGCATACATTGTGGTGCCAGCACTCCCTAGAAGAACATCAGCTTTAGATATCCCTTGTAGAAGGTCAAACATCAGCAGTGAGGCCATTTGATGTGACATCTGTCACCAGACAGACAGGGAAGACACAAATTGGCTGCACAGTGCCTGTGTAGAAAGCTCAGCTAAGTAAGAAGGTGCATGGTTGCTGTGTACAGACCAACAGACTGACCTGTGTCTGCACTAAAGAAGTACCTGAGATACCCAGAGTGAGCAAAACACTGCTCAGCCTGGCAGATCTGTGTCATATCTGGACAGATGAGTAAAACCCTTCAAATTCCAGGTAAACTTTCCAGCTGGAAGAACATGTGTTTGAGGAAGCCCTGCCTATGTTCTGCATGCACTGTCTTTAGTCCCTCTGGACCTTTCCACACATCTCATCAGAGACTTCTGCAAGCTTCTGGCTGCAATTACCTCTTTTTCTGGTTCTCTGCCAGCAGTGCACTATTTCCTCACCTTAGGATCCACCAGGTTGCTCATCCAATTGGACAGCCTTCCAGTTGTAGTAGGAGTTAAGCAGTGGGATCCATTTCTGCATGCCTTATGTGCAGGGTGTGTAATTCCACAGTTTGATGTGATCTTATGTAGGACTGGTTCATCACAAGAAAGTGGGGCAAATAACCTGAACTCTTCACATCCAAAGTTCAAAGACAGGCACTTCAATCCCAGATCCTGCACACATGTGCTTCAGAGATATGATTCCAGCCTTTAAGGCAGCTTAATAGTTTTAACAACACTAAGTATTATAAGAGCTGTGATTTCTTACACTGGTTACTTTGTAAGGTGATGAAATTCATCCAGCCCCAGCCACTTGTGTGTGTGAATTGTTTTGGATTTCCTGTTTCAGAGTAAGCTGAGGTAGCTGCTATTTCTATGTCTTCATTTTCCTGAGCCATTCTGTAAGGCTGTATTTAGACTAAACCATAATGCATATAGAATTGTAGACTCCTTAAGGTTGGAAGAGACCTCTAAGATCATCAAGTCCAACTGTCAACCTATCACCAGCATGCCACTAAACCATGTCCCTAAGTACCACATCTAGATGTTTTTTGAACCCCTCCAGGGATGGTGACTCCACCACTGTTCTTGGCAGCCTGGGCCAATGCCTAATAACTTTTTATGAAGAATTTTTTCCTAACATCCAACCTATACCTCCCCTAATGCAACTTGAGGCCATTTCCTCCTGTCCTCTTGCTGGTAACCTGGGAGAAGAAAGCAACTCCTACCTTGCTACAACCTCTTTTCAGTAGTTGTAGAGAGAGTTAAGGCCTCTCCTGAGCCTCCTCTTCCTCAGACTAAACAACCCCAGTTCCCTCAGCCTCTCCTCATAAGACTCATTCTCCAGACCCTTCACCAGCTTTGTTGCCCTTCTCTGGACACACTCCAATGCCTCAAAGACTTTCTTGTAGTTAGGTGCCCCAAACTGAACAGACTATTTGAGGTGTGACCTCACTAGTGTTGAGTACAGGGAGACAATCAGTCCTCTGGTCCCACTGGCCACACTGGTGCTGATCCAAGCCAGGATGCTCTTGGCTTTCTTGGCCACCTGGGCACACTGTTGGCTCATCTCCTGCTGGCTGTCAACCAGCACCCCCAGGTCTTTCTCTGCCAGGCAGCATTCCAGTCACTCTTCCCCAACCTTACTCATTATATTCTTACTCTTTATATTCCTTTCTTCTCCATCCATTCCCAGAGAGGCCACTACCTTTTCAAACCCTGTCACCTTATATTTTGATCATTCTCCACTTTTTTTCCTAGCTCTTCACTTCCAAACTCTTGTTGACTTTGCTGGCACATCCCTTCAGTGGTTGTTGCTTATCTGCTTACTTCCAGGATCTTCATTGATAAAAGGTTGCACACCACAGGGCTTGCAGGACCAGAGCTGCTGGAGTCAATGCCCCTATTATAGTCAGTACACTTGTAGGTTAATGTGTGCCATGTTTGTGTTGCACCAGTGTAGTTTGTTAATCAGAAAGTTTTGTGCTACCAAGTCAACTGCCTGGGAGAAGCCAATTATTTCATATCAAAGCTATTATCATTATCAACTAACCTGTAATCTCATTAGTAGATGATAACAAGGAAATTTCACAGGACCTTTTTTTTTTTTCCCCTATAAAACCAGATTGATTGGCATTAATTAGAACATCCACCTTTAATGATTTATTAATTGTGTTCAGTGTTGGACACTCCATATTTATTTATTTTTCCCCTAGAATCAATGTCAAGTTGACAGGCCTGTAATTACCTGGGGCTCTTACTTTTATCTTTCTTTGAAATATTGGCACAGGATTAGCTTTCTTCAAGTGCTCTGAGACATCATGAACCATCCCAAACATATTTAAAAGTCCACCTTAATAGTCCAATGAGTTTCTGGGCCAACTCTTCTCTAGCACTTGCTGAAATCTATTGTTCTAAACCCATGAAACTATTAATGTAAATAAGCAAGTACTAGGATTATTTTTGTTCTAAATACACTTAAATCTATTTTTTCTACTCATAAACACCTCCTGTATTCTATTCTTCTGTGTCCTGTACCATTTACAGTTTCCAGCCACTGAGGTATTTCTGTGAACATTATCTTCCCATTGTTTTCTTTCCTAAGTATTTAATATAGTGAGGAGCTCTCCCAAATAGTTTCATTATAACTTCTTTTTTTTCCTCACTCTGATTATATTTTTGGTTTGTGTGATTGTATTTTCTTTAACAAGGCAATATTCCTTAATCTGTTGTTATAGAATCATAGAATACTCATGCTTCCAAGGATTAAAAATCACAACTTTTGTCTAAATGTTGATGTAATTCTTTTAAAGGGGTGGTAACTTCCAGCTCAAGCCTTTAAAATTCACATTTCTAAGCATTTGTCTGTGATTGTTAGACCTGGAAGCCTACTTAAAACTGGTTTTAAATTCTAGCTGACAATTTGGTATGTCACATAGCTGGTTTTAACCAACTCAACTAGAAGAAATAGCAAATGCTTTTGTAAACAGAAGTATGATAACACCTACAGTGACATCAACAGTAATGATAATTCATAATAAACTCCCAATGCAAGGGGGCAGCATCATAATTAGGAGATGATAATTATGAATAACATTGTAAGATCAATATTACAGTCTCCAAACATACTTGATGAGTCTTTCTTTGGACTTCAGTGTAAGTAATAAATTTATCCCAGAGGGGTAAGGTTGACCTGAGGAAAGGGAAAGGTATGTTCAGGATGAGTATTTTTAATCACAAGTTGGTGTGAACATGCAGCAGGAAAACAAACACTCTAGGTACAAAAATAGACACAAATGTCTACCTAAATCTACTGCTGCTCTAGGTGGATATTTGTTTAACCTAGAGCATCAGTCTTGGAAGCACTTATCACCAATTTGGTGAAAGTGATACTTGTTTACAGCCTAACTCCTGTTTTCATAGAATCACAGATAAGGGTAGGGGTTGGAAGGGACCTCTGGAGATCATCTAGTCCAACCCTCCTCCTAAGGCAGGGTCACCTAGAGCAGGTTGCTCAGGATCATGTTTTAAAAACAAGTTTTTCCTCATGCTTAGTTGGAACCTCCTGGGTACCAGTTTGTGCCCAGTGCCCCTTGGCCTGTCCCTGAGCACCACTGAGCAGAATTTGGCCCCAGCCTCTTGCCCCCAGCCTTCAGCTCTTGCTCAGAATTGAGCAGCTCCCCTCTGGGGCTGCTCTACTCCAGGTTAGGCATCCCCAGGGCTCTCAGCCTTTCCTCCTCCTAAAGATGCACCAGTGCCCTCAGCATCTTCCTAGCCTCTGCTGGGCTCTCTTCAGCAGTTCCTTGACTCTCTTCAACTGGGGAGCCCAGAACTGGACAGAGTACTCCAGATGTGGCCTCACTTTGGCCATGTAGAGGGAGAGGAGAATCTCCTTCGACCTGGTGGTCATACTTCCCAATGGACTCCAGGAGACCATTGACCTTCTTGGCCACAAGTGTGCATTGATGGCTCATGGCTAACATGTCCACCAGGACTCTCAAGTCCTCTGCAGAGCTGCTTTCCAGCTGGTCAACACCTAACCTGTACTGATGCATGAGGGCATTCTTTCTCAGGTACAAGACCCTACGCTTGCCTTTGTTGAACTTCATGAGATCCTTCTAACTCTCAGCCTGTCCAAGTCTCTCTGAATGACAGCACAGCCCAGTGGTGTGTCAGCCACTCCTCCCAGCTTGGTATCATCATTTTTTTTCTTGTGTTCAAACCATAGTTATAAGAGTTTAAACAAGAAAGTCAAAGATGATTTGAATGGACAATGAACACTATAAGACTGAAGTTCTCCATGTCCCTAGAGAAGATATGAGCACACTGGTGTAAAGTATATTAGGTGGGGAGAATGCAAGACTTTTACTGCCTGAATTTTATCCATTGAAAAGCTGTACAGAAAATGGAAATAGGTGCAGATGTCATTCAGACACTGGTGGGGAACAATGAATTTTATTATCAATTTCATTTCATTAAAAAATGTTCTTAAAGAAGAATGTTTCTTTAGGATATAAATTCAGCTCTCTTTTCCAAACTAGTAATTTTTGAATATTAAAAGAACATGACAGGCCAGCTAATTTTATACAGATATGTATATATTTTGTAGTTCTACATCTGCTGCAGTTTTCTGTTGCATAATTGATTTAATCTCTAATTTTGAAGGAACGCTGAACTCTTTTACTGGACTCCGCATACATTTCTCCAGGGCAAAAACTGTCCTACTTTTTCCTCCTTAGTATCTGTTTAGTGCTGGGCCATTTTCTTCTGAAACTGTAAACTACCCTTGGTGAAATAAATGAAGTCACAGTTGGAACACAGTTTACTGTACAGACTTATCACCAACAGATAAGAGCACCACTGCACACACCAAAGCTTCCCGAGCCTTTTCTTTTCCCTTACTCTTTTCCTTCAAATCTTGCCCATGGTCCAGAAGAAAATTTTCCCCATCCTGACTGCAGAACTCAGGATTACCTAGAGTTGGGGAAATTGGAAAGGAGCAGAAAGAAAAAAATAGGCTGAGGAGGGAAATGTTAGACATTTAAATTTGGATTCACACCCCCTAGATTTCAGGATTACAAAAGCCATTATGTGACCTACCCCAGGGAATCCTGCTCTGGCAGGGGGGTTGGACTAGATGATCTTTCCAGGTCCCTTCCAACCCCTAACATTCTGTGATTCTGTGATGACTCTGTGATGAGCTGTTGCTGTTCTGTTTATGTTGCAGGTTCTTTTCACCATCCTTTAGAAAGGGATTTAAAGCTGCTGGTTCTTCTTCGGGCATCTGAAGGGATTTCTTGTGATCGTCTGGAGGAAATAAATGTCCACCCAGGGACTATTGGTATGAAACGTGAATTGGGCTCTTCATGGGAAACAGATCTCAAGCAATAGCCAAATTTACCACTGTTGAGCCTCTCACTGTGTTATACAGGAAAATATCTTCTTTTGGACTATAGTGACAGTATAAAATCATAGAATCATAGAATGGGTTGGCTTGGAAGGAACCCTTAAAGGTCATCTAGTCCAACATCCTGCAGTGAGCTGAGACACCTCCAAATAGATCAGGTTGCTCAGAGTTCTAAACAACCTGACCTGGAATGGTTGCAGGGATGGGGCTTCTACCATCTCTCTGAGCAACCTGGGCTAACCTTTCTCCACCCTTATTGTAGAATGTCTTCACAGAATGTTAGGAGTTGGAAGGGACCTGGAAAGATCTTCTAGTCCACCCCCCCTGCCACAGCAGGATTCTTCCTTATATCTAGCCTAAATCTCTCCTCTTTTAATTTAAAACTGTCACCCCTTTTCCTGCCACAAAAGGACAACATGTCATGGGAAAAGATGTCCATGCAGGAGATTAGCCCAAGCAGTAAAATGAGTTCATTAAATAATTGAAGCACAACTCCTCTGAAGCAATATGTCACTACTAGAGATACAGAATAAATGTTGAACTGACTCAGACAGAAAGATTTCAGATCAGGTTAGCAAATTGAAACAAAACAGTTCAATGCAGAAGTTCCATCAGGAATTTTTTTCATGCTTCAGGTGTAATCTTCATGGAACATCTATATAAAAACTTTCTAGATTTTAGCTTTTTGCTTTGGTTTTGGATCCCTTTTCCAGAAAAAAATACTGAGTATTTTTGCAAATCAAATTATAAGTAATAGATGAATAATTTTTTTGTCTCTCATTCCTGGAGATTTTACTGAATTTGTTTACTTAAGCAGAATTTTTTTAAGGTAGATAACTTTGTCTGCAAGTCCACCTTGAGTTAATGAGATTTCTGTGTTTCTTGCATTTACATGTGATGATCACTTTATTAATGATTTATTTCTAGTTCACTTCAGGTGCTGTTCTTACACTTTTCATAAAATACAGACACATGCTTTAATAAACATAAAGATTTCCATACATTTAATCATTGGTTCAGTTCTTCTCAGATCTCTCCCCTAAACTTCAACATTCTGCTTCTGTTTTTTTTGTTTTCCAGGGGTTTATGGACAGGTGCAAATTTTTAGTGCTTATCCCAAGACTTCTTGGACACATCTGGGAACTAATGCTGATCCTGGCAATGAAAGGTGATATTTTGACCAAATATGCCTCAAATATTAAGCTTTAGCTCCTGTTCCTGTAACTTATATGTTCCTATGAGTTGTTTCACTCTTTTCCTTTGTGATAGGCTCTGTTTAAACTATGTCTAGGTAGAAAAAAAGCAATTATGTTACATGTTGCAAGAATACACTATTTTTAGGTTCATTTCTAAAGAAGAATGAAGCTGTGATCTTCTTTCCTTCTGCCCTTCCTTCTTTGTTTGCTTCTTCCTTCCATTCTCCTTCCTTCCTTCCTCCCTGTTTCTGGAGTGATCATCTTAATTTCTCCTATTACAGTCAAGCTTTTTTGTATGTGTTACTAATGTCAGTTGGCTCAAAGAATACAATGCTGTTTTTATAACCTGAAGAAGAAGATTTCTTTCTGGGACAATAGCCTTGCAAGGTATAGACACATTTTCACTTAATCTTGGCAAAAAATAGCTTTGGAATGTTACCTCCTCTCTCCCCTGATGCTGCCCACCCATAACCTTTTACAGCCCCTGCAGCAGACTCATCTTCATCATCACTTACCCAGGAATTCAATCTGAAGGCTCAGCCAAAACCAGCACCTAAGACAGGTTAAATGGAGTTGCCACAGGTGCTTGTTAGGCAAGTAGATGTTTATGGCCTGAAGTTCAAACCTTTCATCTGGTGAAAGTTCATCTTTCATCAGTAAATCTACATAAGGTCTCCCCTTTTCATGCACTGACCTCTAGATGGGGTGAAGTGGGCACTTACCTAGCTCTCTCTAGAGCTTTCATTCTTGATTCTGTGTTACACAAAATATTGATTGCCTTTTGCTTCATTTTAAACTGAAATGCATATATTCAAGGCAAAAAAAAAAGAGAAATCTATTACTGAAGCTTAACAAAAACTGCTTGGAAAATTCCCATTTGGGTAGAGATGAAATATCAGCATTTGGGGGAAGAAGTTTTGGAAACTTATTGTAGAAATGGGCAATGGAAGCTCAAAGACCTCACAAGTAGGATTTGTCCCTTGGTAGCTCTCACACAATTGAGTGTCTAGTGTAGATTAATTGTTTAGGATTGTTAGATTGTGGAGAGCCAAACACTTCCAGATGCTGATTCAAACCATTCAAGATTAGAATCACCCTCTGGAAATTCTTCTCTTTCCCTGATTAAGCTGGGAGTTGAGAGTAGATTCTTGACTGAAACATGCCAGTTAAATACTTGGCTGAAATGGATCCAGGCTAGTATTGGTCTGTTGCCCAGAGGTTTTATATGGTGCTAAGGTACAATTATTTGGAGTTCATTCATCAACTTTAAATATAGCACAGAGCATCAGTCACCCTGTAATAGGACAAGGTGTTTACCAAAGATATCTAAACACTGATCACTGTTTTGCTTTCACTAAATGCTTTTGTTCACTTTATGTGAAGTTAGAAAAACCCTGAGCTACAAATATAACTTTGAATGTAAAAGGGGATCTTCAGTTCAAGATTAAACCAGATAGATGGATGTGTCTGTAATGTTTAAAAGGTACCTAAGGACCCATTAGAGTCAGTAGAGATCAAGGTGCTGGAGCCTAGAGGTTATTCAACTACCAAGGGCAAGCTTCAGATCCCTAAACATATGTTTTGGGCTCCTATGAGAGACATTTGAGACCTCTCCATGGATTCCACCTGTGTCTCCAGGAACATTCCATGAAAAAGTCCTGAGCTGATGTCTTGGATATCCTGGAACATCTCAGATAGCAAGAGATGCTTTTGTTAAGGGAATCAAATCCTGTTCTATGTGCCCAATTCAGAGAGGGCTGAATTGCCTTCCACCAACTACTGACACTAGCAATCAGTTGTAGTGGAAGCTTAAATGCCAAGTGCCTACACACAACCCTACACATGCACACCTACATTTTGTTGTCTAAGCCCAAAGCTGTTTTTCAGCTCTGTAGGATATTTCTGGCACCAAAAAAATAGTCTGCCACATCTTTTTTAAGCATCTTAACTTGAGCCCTGCAACTCTGTGCTGGAACTGTATACCTCCTCCATCAGTGGTGTGAAAGAGATGTTGCAGGATTCATTTCCTCCCACATATTTTAGACATCTGTTTTTGGAGAAAGCCCTAAAGGATCTCTTCCTAGAGCATAGCCTGTGGATTCTTTCTGAGATCTGCCTAGGCAAAACATATTTTCATTGTTTTGTTAGGAAATCTGGGAGCATAACTCTCATAAATACAATGACATTAACTTAGTATCTTGGTGTCCCAGGGTTTTTGTGAAGGATGAAGTAGATTGGAATCATGGAGGAGAAATTGTGATCAGCTCTTCCTCCTATGAAGCCCACCAAGCTGAAGTAGCCACACTTAAAGAAGTCAATGGTCATAGCATAAGAATTCATCAAAACCTTCTGCACAGGCATGTTGGTAAGGAGTCTGACTTTCCATTGGAGAGAGGTTTCTTCTGAAGCCTTGACTTTCCATTTCATACTTCACCAAGGTCAATTATACTTCACTGAGGTATCTTCATTCCTTTCTCTCTGTGTTTTTATCCTGCTGTCTTGATACTGAAAATGTGAGGTTCAGAACTGCATGATTATAACATGAGTTTCTAGGAATACAATTCATTCTGTGCTGAATACCTCTGGAAAACTTCCTGATGGTTCATGTTTTAAGTAGAACAGGTTAACAGAGAGAGAAAGTAACTCAAATGTTAAAGGAAAAACAATTTCTATGATGTGCCAAATACTGAAAAAAACATTTCTTCCCCAAATTTCTAAATAATTAGATTAGTGGATTTTCTTTCAAGTGTAATATCTTATAAATTCCACAGCATGAAACTAATCTATTTGTAATCTAATATGTAAATAAACACATAATCTGTGTATAGCTCTATTTCCTGAGTAGATTACATGAGATCTGTTTTTAAGTGGGAAAAAAAGATGCACTGTTGATAATTTATTTAATCTTATTTCAGCCCATAAAGTAAATTTATTAACATTTATTTAATAAAAATAAAATAATTTTATTAACAGGTCAAGTTCTGAAGCTCCAAACCCAGGATTCTTCCTTTGCCTAACAAAATTTTTTTTAACATTTTTAGTATAATTTAGTCTTTATTCAAGCTAGTAGGCACAGAATTTAATGTGATGAATAGAAAGCTTCAGAAATATTACCTACATTAAAGGTTCACACATGAGACAGTCACACTCAACTGTTGTGATAATCAAAGCAGAAGAATACACACTGATCACTTCTGCTTCACCTCCTCCCAAAGCAGGTGTATCAAGTAGATAACAAATGGCACTTGAGAGCTGCTTATAGTTCCCCATTGTACCAGTTTGGATAACTCAATCCTTTCTGTAGATACCTAAAGTCACCTGAGATGATTCCAAGCTAGGCATCTGCATAAACTTCCTCTGAAGTTTCACTTAGAAAGACTTTGTTTAGAAAAGGCACAGAACCAAGACTCTGTAGCAAACTGGTTTGGAGCATTGTCATTGGCCTGATCTTAATGAGCATTCATGGAGATCACCTCTGCAGTGTACTGAAGAATAACTCCAGCACACATAGCTTGGAAGAAGAAGTAAAGTGTGAATCCATTCATTGGTTTGGCATCTACACACCTCAGGGAAAAGATTTAGCACCTTCTTTTTCTAAAAATGAACATGTTGGTAAAATAGAAGTGCATGCTGTATATTTGATGGGCAGGTGGCCTTTCTGGTTTTGTGTTGATGCACATAGCTTGTGCTGGAGGTAAAACACACCTGAATGTCAGTGCAGATTCTGCAGAGAAGCTGTGCATGAGCTGTCAGGATTTATGTCCCTCAAAGCACTGGTTTATAGCTATGATAGACACTTATCACATTTTCCTACTTGCAACTCCTCAGGGCATTCCCATGACACAGAAGATGGTAGACACATCCCTTTGGCTGCAGAGGTTGGACTCCTAACAAGGAACATACAGATCACATCTGATGTGGTTTGCACTGGGAGAATGCTGGTAGGACAGTTGAGAGACTCCAGTGGGACACAGTTTGAAGGTAGTTGAGATGTACTTCTCTTTATTGACCAGACCAGTTCTGCCTAAGAAAGTGTGGTCTAGCAACAGATGTCTCCATTTGCATGTGCTACCTAATTTTAAGCCCACTGTGACTGTGCAACATGTATGAAACAGGAAGACTAATAATATTTCATAAATGGTGGAATATGTATTTTTGGAAAGGCTGTTCTGTGGTTTGTTGGTTTTTACTGTAACTTTTTAAGTATATGTGTGAACAAATACCCATTACTGGAATACAAAGACTGTTCTTGAAGTAATAAATCACAGGACAACAGCCTCAACTTGTATCAGGGGAGGGTTAGGTTGGATATTAGGAGAAATTTCTTCCCTGAAAGGGTTGTCAAGCACTGCAACAGCCTTCCTAGGGAAGTGGTAGAGTCACCATCCCTGGAGGGATTTAAAAGACATGTAGATGTGGTGCTGAGGGGCATGGCTTAGTGGTGACCTAACAGTGTTGGGTGAATGGATGGTCTTGATGATCTTAAAGGTCTCTTCCAACCAAAACAATTCTGTGATTGTATTCTATGTATAATTCTTCCTATCTCTGTCATTGCAGGTGTCCTTCAACTCTTAAATACTGAATTTTTGAACTTTGGGCCTCCTCAGCTTTCTGCCATTGAATTCAGGAATATATCCCAAGGTTCCTCAGTGGTGTCATCCAGCATTAGTGGGAGCTGTGGAGCTGGCATTAGAGCAGTCATGAGCAACAGGATCTTCTTGCGTGATAACATGGTGTTCGACACAGTTGGACCTGGCATCGATTTGGAAGGGCAAAATCATTCTCTCATCAGGAACCTAGTTATGCTCAGCAGACAGCCAGAAGGCTTCTTGAATTGGATTGCTGGTATCAAGGTGAACCTCGTCACTGGTGTCTCCCTCTGTGGCAATGCTGTGGCAGGGTCTGAGAGAATTGGCTTCCATATCAAGGGCCAAGAGTGTTTGCTGGATGGAGAGCACTGCAGTGAAAACGTAGCCCACTCGAGTCTCCATGGTGTTCATCTGTACCAGGGAGATGGGTTTCAGACCTGCACTAGAATCACAGGCTTTCTATCCTATAAGAATTATGACTATGGTGTCATGTTCCACCTTGGAAGCAGTGTCATCATGGACAATGTGGTGCTGGTGGACAACACTGTGGGTCTCATGCCAGTGGTGTACTGTCACTCTGCCAAGCAATGCCACACGGGGAAAAGATTCATAGAACTCAGAAACTCCATCATTGTGGCAACAAGCTCAACTTTTGATTGCATCAAGGACAGGATCAAGCCTCATTCAGCTGATCCAACAGCCAAGGATCGACCACCACGCTACCCTCTGAGAGGTCGTGTTGGGATTTTATGGCCTACATTTACCACTGTTGCCAGCCAAAGGCCAGATACCCCATGGCACAGAACCAGGCATTGTTCAAACATCTTGGGCCTCATGAAGCTGAAAGGTTGGTCTTCCCCATCCACTGCTTAGAATCTTTTGTGATAGTTTCTCTTGAATAGTCTTTCCAATTGAGATTTCAGCCTTCCACACCCATGGTGTAGATGTGGTAGGGAAATCTGAGCCTCTGTGGAACTAATCTTAAAATTCTTCTTTGATTTGATACAGTTTAATATAGATATATATAGAAATAAAATATTATTTGGTAGTTTTCACTTCCTGAATCTACTGCAGTATCAATGTCCTGTGCTAATGGATCTATTTTGCCTCGAAGATGCCTGCCTTCTGTGCTATCTGCTTTTCTGCTTGATTAACCTCTCTGATCTACACTTACTTGAGCTCAGTGAAGGTATCAAGTTGAGAAGTTAATAGAACACTTTGTATAGAACTTGCTTAGAACCTAATTATTGCACAACAACAGTTGTGACTTTGATTTTTATAAGGTGCTGCACAAGAGGGATAAAAGTGAGATATGTATCCAGTGTCTTCAGCTGAAATGAGTTTTACAGTCCCCAGAGTTTTATTTTCAAATAGCAGAACCTATATAAGTGGTTGCCCTGATGGAATCTAAATACTTCACTGTTTTTTATGTCTCTCTCCCTCCCTGCTTCTTTTCTAAGAAAACACATTATCCTTTTTTTTTGTACTGAAGAGTAAGGGAGACAGAGAAAGACAAATAGATCTGCCCAGGGTCTCACCATAAATTTGTGGCAAAACATGGATTTTGTAGCTGCACAAGAGTTCAGTGCCAGAGCCAAGCATATCTCAGCAGACCCAAGTCCTATTAACATCTGGCAAGTGGATAAACTCTCCAAGGCAGGTTGTCACTAAACTTATTCTTCCTGAATCAAATGAAAACTTATTAATCACTTGTGCTTTTGTTTCTTTCTCATTTACCTTTTCATTTCATTTCCTATGGACATAACTTGGTTTGTGTCAACTCAAGACATAATTTGGCTGAGTAATATTCTAAAGGAACACAGGAAGTTCCACTGAACATAAGGAAAAACTTCTTTGCTGTGAGGGTGCCAGAGCCCTGGCCCAGGCTGTCCAGAGAGGTTGTGGAGACTTCTTTTCTGGAGAGATTCCAAAGCCACCTGGAGGTGACCCTGTGCAATCTGCTCCAGGTGACCCTGCCTTGGCAGGGGGTTGGACTAGATGATCTCCACAGTTCCATTCCAACCCTTAACACTCTGTGACTCTGTAAAGCCAACTGAAGATCTATGATTAATGCAGTTAGTTTGATTTAAAAATAATTTATATATATATATGAGCCATTTACTTTAGTGTCATAGAACAGGGCCTTTTTATCCTCAGTTCTGGCACTCCTCTAACCACTTTTCCTCACTTGATCTTCTCTGGCAGAAGTCACCTTTGCTGGCTTTACAAAGAGCTGCTACAGTGAAGACAGGGATGTCTGCATCATGTCACATGCTGACCAGTTAGACATCATGCCTCTTATCACAGCAGAGACATCAAGGATGCTGCATGTCCAGGAGAAGGACAAATTCTACTTTCATCCAACAAGGTAATGTGCTTCATTTTGAACTCTATTTTTCAATGGCTTGTGTGAAAAAAACCCCAAAGCATCTCCACTGCTTTGGGACTATCCTCACCTCTATTTGCAGCAGATGTCTTTTGGTATTGTCTTACAAAGAGTTTAAGCAATTAGTTTGGACTGGATGTCTAGCTGCAGAGCTGCCCCATTCTTTGCCTCTGTCTCTGCTCTTGTACTGCTCCTGTCTGCAAAAATGAACAAGCTCAGACATCAAACAAACTGCACAGAAAAAACTTGAATTCAAAAAAACAAAAAGGAAAAGAACTAAAATCCCCCAAACCTAGTTTAGGGCAATGGTTTTGAACCTGAGGTTCAGATTCCATCAAGGTACATCTCCGGATCAATCCTCTTGGATTTCCCCTTTTACTGACATTTGTATAACAAAACAAGCCTCAGATATCCCATTTCTTTCAAACTCCATCCTGAGCATCTCTGACTGCTCAGCCTCAGGCTCCAGAAAATGTCAGGACCTCCAGCAAAACTCCCTGAGACAGGGAATGTCCTTTTGGTCAGAAAAGCAGAGCTTGATTTTTGCCTGCGAGATCACATCAGAAATGTTGATCAGTACCAGGCATGCTGTGAGTTGTCAAATGATTGCCCAGGGAGAATATCATCTGTGTAGGGAGGAAGGTGGAGGAGGGAGGGGAGAGCTTCATCTGTAACCTTAAGTCACTGCTGGTTGCAGTGATTTAACCACACCACGGCCAATGGAAACCACATACCTATTTATTTATTACAATCAGTGAACACAACACAGAGGCTCTGGCAGGAAAATCTTGTAAGTAGCAAAAAAACAATGCAGCATGGACTCTCCACTTGCCAGTCAAAAATAATTGGAGGTGTCCCACACTACTATGTTGAGAGCCCCTCCAGCCTTCTGCCAGAATTTCCATTTTATTCCATATTTCTGCTTTTTGCTCTGAGCATTAGTCTGTGTGTAGATTTCTGAGACCTGTCCAGCTTGTCAGCTCCCATTATATTTCACTCTTGTATCCATCCCACAATATTATGCTACTAGTGAGCTGGTGAATACACAGTCCACTGCAAGAGTTGGTGGTTTTCCAACATGATGAATCCTCCTGGGTTACTGAATGTTTTCTTAGAAGGCTGGTAAACTTCTGAGGGTGATTACTTCTTTCAGTGCTCCTCATGCTTTATCTGCATGTGTTTATTCATTCCACCTTTGCAACTGCTGAGCTTGATCCAGGCTGTGGCTGGGTTATTCAGTTTCAGCATCCTGAAGGGGTACCTTGATGGATATGTCCTGTCAAGGTGAAGGTGAGCATTGCCTTAGAGCAAGAGAGGAAGTAGAAACTAGGGAATATAGCAAGACTATGAAGCACTTTGCTTGTCCCACTGGTAGACCTAACCCTCTGAACTGCTGGAGCTCTTAAAAGATGTTAAAGGATTGAACTAGCTGTCAGGATCAGAGGAACTATCTTGGCTCTCCACATCTTCTGAGCTGTGCTGACTGGGGCCATTGGCCCATTTGTTTTTCTTCCCTTACTGTAAATCTCTGCCTATAAATTGATAGGATAATTAATGGATAACTTTATTTGAAAATGAGCTTTAATTTGCTGAGGCATATCATCATGCTATCCAAAAAGGGCTTTGTTCTACTGTGAACTAACACACTGAAAGTCTCTTACCATGTTAGTCTGAGTTTCGAAGTATGGTTTAATTCTATTCTTAGGATCTGAACTTGTTATTAGAAAGACAGAAATAGCTATTAATTATCTGGGAGGTGGTACTGATTGAGTAATCACTACTGGATGTGTGTGAGTGGGTAATGAAACCTTGGCTCAGGCATAGCTTTGAGGTGAGACCCATGTATGCTCCATCTTAAGCCCATCAAAACCACCAAATATGGCATTGAATCTCCAAACCCATTTGTTTTTATCAGAACACAAATGAGGACAATGATCCTTTCAGACACAGTTCCTAACACCTGCATAGGAAAGAAAGACAACAACAAACAAAACAAATTTAGAAACACATTTCTCCTTATGCATTGTGCCCTATTAGAAGGAGGTTTTGCTCTCAGGTTTGCTTCTCACATGGATATGCAGAAGTATTTGTTGCCAGTGTAAAGAAATCCCATTGTTTTTCCTTTGCTCTGTTCTTCATAATAACATTACCTCTCCTAACTGTCAGTGTACAGACCTCTGAAGACACCATGGTCCCTCAAAATAGATGTAAAGGCTCCAGGAAAGCTCTTTTCAAGGATTTGGATGGAGGTGTCCTGGACCTAGAACCACCTGTTTCTGTTTTCCCCAAGTCAGAATTTGAGTGGACACAGTTCTACTCTCAAGCTGGTAAGTGTCTCTGCTCTCTGGAGTGCTTGCCAAGTCCTGCACACATTCAACCCATGAAATGTCATTTTACCCAAGGCTTTCACTGAGACCTGAGTGACTTGACCTTTCACTGAGGTCAGGATGGTAGTGGTTCCAGATTGTGTGGTGACTGTCTGGGGTGGATGTAGTGAATTACAGATTACCAGTGCTTCTCTTCCCTCTCTGCCTTCTTGAAGAATCAGGTCACTTGACATCCTTAGCCCCTGTAGGGTTTAGTTCACTCATTTTAGGAACAGAACTAAGAGAATCATAGATTGATAGAATAATTTTGGTTGGAAGAGACCTTTAAGATTATTAAATCTGACCATTAACCTACCAAAGCCAAGTCACCACTAAACCATGTCCCTCAGCACCACATCTCCACATCTTTTAAATACCTCCAAGGATGGTGAGTCCACTACTGCCCTGGGCAGCCTGTGCCAGGGCTTGATTATCATTTCAGAGAAGACATTTTTCCTCATGTCCCACTTAAACCTTCCTTAGTGCAACTTGAGACTCTTTCCTTTTGTCCTCTTGCTTGTTCTTTAGGAGAAGAGATTGACCCCAACTTTGCTCCAACCTCCTTTCAGGTAGTCATAGAGAGCAAGAGGGTCACCTCTGAGGTCTCTCCTCCATACAGTCTCAAGTAGATAGATATACCTGCCTAACTTGGTGCCAACTACAAACTTACTGAGAGTGCCCTCATCTACATCACTAACTCACCTGCATTTTCCAAAGTCTTCTCAGATCATTAATATAAGAGCAACATGGGCAACCTGATCAAGTTCTAGGTGTCCCTGTTCACAGCAAACCTCTAAAGGTCCCTTCCAACCAACCATTCCATGATTCTATGATTCTATATGCTATGTAAATGCAAAATAATAACAATAATTGGCCCAGCAAGGATTTTCATCCATACCCTACTGTGTAGATAATCAAACATAAAACTCACTCCAGAAGTTTAAAGACCTCTCTCTCTCTGATTTAAAAAAAAAACCCATTCTGCTCAGTAACCACTTTCTGAAGGTTCACACAGCAAGGGTCCATTCTCATCCTGATTAAAACTCTGCTCTCTAATTCCAAAGAAACTCTTTAATTACAACAAGCATTTCCTGAACCTGCTGCTGCTGCTGCTGGTGACCATTTTGCTGAACAGGCTCAGCCAGCAGCATGGGAGACTGGTGGAAGGGACTGTAATTAATCCTGCTTTCCATCCCACTCTTAAGTCTGATTAAGCAGGAGAAGAACTTTAATCTTTAAACAAAGTGTCTAATGTGTACCCAGTAGAGGCTCTTCCTCTAAGGATCCTGCTCTAACTGGCTGCTTACAGGGCTGATTAATGTGTTGTCTAGCTGCAAACACACTGGCTGATACCTTTTCTGCCCTGATTATGAGTCTAATGCAAGCTCTCCTCCCTTAGCAGCATTCCCACTCAGCACCTGGACTTCCTTTCCATTCAGGTCATTTTTAGTTCACTCTGGCACAGAGTCATAGGCATGCCAGGAGTCCCCACAGTCTAAAAAGCCCTGACAGTACAACCTGCACCCCACAGGGTTTATCTCCTTGTGTTATGGAGGCAACAGCATATGGTAAATGCTGCCTGCCTCTGAGGCTGTGAAAGAGTTGCTGTGTTTTCTCCCTGATCCCCAAACATGAATAGAGGTTTTGGGTTTTTTTCCCTTCACTTCACAACTTTGTGTTAAATTCTTCTGTATTTCTCATCCTGACCTGTGGTTCCTTTCCTTGTGCAGCTGACATTTGGAAAGTCACTGCCTGATGCCAAAATGAATTCATGGTCATTCTCCTCTCTATCCTCTCCTTCTCCTTCTTGGAAGTTGTAGCACTGAGTATTTTGCATAGTGCAATGCAGGCTCTCAGGACATGGAGAAGAAAATGCTCAGCTTTCCTGCTCCCACACATCTTCTGTGGGGCCATATTCCCCCTTGGTGTGACAGTGCTTCAAGGCCAGTGAAGATCACAGACTCACAGGATGGTAGTGGTTGGAAGGAATCTCTGGAGACCATCTAGTCTGACCCCTGCTAGAACAGGTTGGACAGAACCAACATCCAGGTGGGTTTAGAATCTCTCCAGAAGAAGGAGACTCCACAACCTCTCTTGGCAGCCTCACAGCAAAGTTTTCCCCTATGTTCAGGTGGAACCTCCTGGGTTCCAGGTTGTGCCCATTGCCCCTTGGCCTGGCCCTGGGCACTACTGAAAAGAGCCTGGCCTCATCCTCTTGCCCCCACCCTTTAGATATTGCTAAGCATTGAGAGGATTTCCTCTTAGACTTTTCCAGACTAAGCAGCCCCAGGGCTCTCAGCCTTTCCTCCTGCCAGAGATGCTCCAGTGCCCTCAGCATCTTCCTAGCTTCTGCTGGACTTTGCCTAATAGCTCCTTGTCTCTCTTGAGCTGTGAAGCCCAGAACTGGACCCAGCATTCCAGATGTGGCCTCACTTGGGCTCCACAGAGGGGGAGAAGAACCTCCCTTAACCTATTGGCCACATTCTTCCTAATGCACCCCAGGACACCTCTGGGGAACTTATGATAGGGAAGAGGCTATGAGAGCCAGAACTGAAGCACAGGACATCACTCAGTATGATATTAATGCTCCTGAATTCACATGATGTCATTTACTGAAGATGAAGTCAATATAGAATATATGTAATATATTATTTGTGTGCATGTATCCTATGTGCCTGATCTTTTACCTGCTGTGTTAGCTCTTTGGGTCACAGACCACATCCCTTTATTGTGGCTGTCTGTAGAAGCAGAGTTGTTAGCATAAACCAGAAGTTTTCATTTTCTGGATAAACAATAGAATTCAGAAGAGGAAAAAAAAATAAGAGGAAGGAAAAGATCCAAGATTTTTGTTATTATTTCTACTGGAAAAAAAAAGGAACAACAACAAAAGCACTTTTGAGTCCAACAAAGCATCATTATTTTTAAGTCTAAGGGTATTTTTTTCCCTTTTATTTTCTTTATATATAATGCTGCAAAAGTTTAGAATGAAATGTTTTCCAACCCCCAACCCCTAAATCATTGATGAAGAACTTTCACAGCATCCTTCTTCAAATTATCCAAACCAATTTAATGAGTTTAACATGAATTTGTAATTATTGCAGTCTCTTTGAGCTGCCATTTTTGGATGACAAGATGTTTTTCTCTCCAAACTCATCTCTATACCAAACTTCTTATAGAAGAGCTTGGGGCCAGACCTGGAGCACCAAATGGTACCACAATAAAGGAAAAGCAGAATCACAAGCTTTCCAGAAGAATTGAAGGATAAAGGAACAATTTGTCTTCTAAACTGATTTCTGTGGCCAGGTCAAAACCCCTACTCCACAGAAGAGAGCTCATACAACCATCTTTCTGGAGTTAAAGTTTCAACCATTTGCTGGCTATCTGCAATATTTATAGGGCTCTGTTTATCATACTGCCTCATGTCTGTAATCTGACAACAGCCAGGTCCCAGAGACATTTAAATTCATTGTTTTCATTTGGTGGAAACATAGCTGAGGACCAGAGGCTGCTAGAGGATTCATCTGACCCCACTTCTACTGCCTCTGGTGTCCTCCCTAATGAACAAAGAGAGACTGGCATCATAACAGGGTAGGGATTTCATCTGTAGATGTTTGTCTGAAGCAACTTGCAGAGACATTTCAACACTCCATTGTCTTCACAGCTGCTGTAAAAAAAACTCTTGGAAGGATTGTGGAGCCTTGAAGTTCAATGTTGGGAATGAATATGTAAAGGTTTGCTGGTTTTATAACTATAACTAGTTATAAAATAACTATCTAAGTAGTTATAAAATAACTATCAGGAAAAAATATAGGTAGATATTTTATATAAAATAATAAATATATAAAATAACTCTCAGAAAATGTTAGATCCAAGTGTAAAGGATCTCAAATTCCTGGGGATGGGGATTAAGGATTTTTTGTACAATCTTCTTTCTTATGATTGAATATTATTATTGAATGACATTCTCAACTAAGACTTGAGGAGGTGTCTGGTATTGCCACACAGGCTGCCAGTGTCATTTAGGGCTACAGCTGTGTGAAAATGTCCCACTCTATATATTGAATATTCCAATGACTATGATTAGCCATACCTGCTCTGCATAACTATGGCTAGTAATTAAAGATGTTTGAGAAGAGAATGCAGGTTGGGTAGATTTTCAGGGAATGAAACAGATGCAATATTGGCCTGAAACATTTAGTGTTTTGTTCTGAAGCTTATTTTTTGTTTGTTCACAGGTAGAAATTTGCTTTTATTTCTGCAATAAATGGCCTGTGCCAAATGGGTTGGAATGGCAATGGAGGACATTAAAAGAGCTGTTACCCAGTTATTGTTTTATAAAAAGCAAAGCTAATATGATCAGAAAATGCCCCTGACTTTTACTTAATTTTTCTGGCAGTACCTCCCTGGGAAAGACTTCATCAGACCTTAACTGAGTTGATACCAAAGGTGAGAACAGAACTGGGTGGATTTTTTGGATGCTTATAGACAACAAGGTTTAAAGTGAAACAAAGGGAAAATAAATGCTTTTTGTATCTCTGATCCCTGGGGGATGGCTCATCAGGTGTGAGATGACAGAACCTGCTGAAGTAAAGAATCAGCTCTGCTGACTGACAGCACTCTGGTAGAGGGAAGGACATCTGTGAGTGGTGAAGCCATCAGCTGGGGAAAAGGCTCTGGATGCCACCATGAGCCTGTGCTTTAGGAGACAGCTCTGCCAAGGCAAAACACTCCTCTGCATAACTGAATTTGGTAAATCATTGAGGAATAGACCAAGGTTGGAGATCTGGCAGAGTAGGTCAGCACTGGGGCTGGTGTGGCCATAGGTCATTTCCACTTGGAAATACTATGAATTTCCCTCAAACTCATCTGTATCTTAGCCTCTGATAAGCAGCTCTCTTCCTTCATCAGGGATGTTATTCCCTTAATTCTGAAATTAAGGTGTAAGATGAATGCTATTGGTCCTTGTCTATGTGATCAGTATTAAAAAATGCATATATAAACATGTTTATACATGAACAAATGAATAAGCCTATCAAGCTTTATCTTCTTCTTCCCATGAAGAACAATAAATGATTTTCTCATAATGAATCAAGAAAAAGAAGAAACAAACCCCAAACTTTGGGTAAACTCATCCATTTTGCAGATTCATTGCTGTAAATGGAGTTTAGCTTTTTTTGTACCAACCTTTCTCCTTCCTTTCTAAATTCCTTTAAAGCAGGTCTTTTAAACAGGTCTCCAGCTGCATCAAATGTAAAATATGTGTATGTATCTATTAGGAATAATGAAATTTGGAAGAAGTGATTACAAAGCCAGGTCCCTGGCTATTGGAGATAACCTTGGCCCTTAGGATAGCAATCCCTTTTGAAGATGTGCCAGCAAACAGTTTGTGTCTGCAATTGCTATCAGAAATTTTTGGCTTCTCCTTTGAGTCTTAATCCCTGAGGATAAAACAACAGGTTTGTCATTTTCAAAACTGAACTCCTGTATTTAAGAAGCTATTTAGGAAAAATGACACCATTTCTAGAGCTTGTGAATTCTCAGAAAGCCCATTTGTTTCCCCCAAATAGCTCAGTGCCCCCAAAACTCCACATCACCTTACTTTAGCAGTCTAGTTATGGGTTTGATATCCACTTCTCTACCTTTCTGTATATAAAGGTTGTGCCCTGAGTATAAGCTTTTTTGTCACTGACATGGTGAGGCTACTCTTTCAGGATAGTGGCTCTTAAGCTGTGATTTATAAAGCATTGGTGGTGCATGAAACCTGAGTAACTGATGCACACATCACTCATGGATTAATTTAGGAGCCTGACAGTTAAAGGGGAGTAGAATCATTAGGCATCTGGCAATCAAAAGCTCTGAAGAGTGCTTGGCAAAGTTGGGTGGCTCAGTCTGGAGAAGAAGAGAAGGAGGAGAGATGTGAGAGCTGCCTTCCAAACTATGGAAGACTGCTGTGGAGTAGAGAGGAATAAATTGCTCCCCAAGCATAGAGAATCAGAAGTAATGGGGGAGGAGGGAATGTTAGAACACAGACAGCAAACACTGCAATAGTTTGCCTAGGTGGTTATGGAGTCCCTTGCACTGGAAGTTACTCAAACATCCTTAGAAAATCCAGATAGAGCTGATCTTTTCTTGAGAGGGACAGGATGGATCCAATCATTTCAGAAGGCCCTTTCTGGACTTACTTTCAAAGTTCTGTAAGGATACTCAGTGGTCTGCAGGAATCTTTCAGATCTGTCAGGGATTTATGGGTCCAAAGACAAAGGTGTTGAATCTGATGAAGTTCAACAGGGGCAAATCTAGGGTCCTGCACCTGAGAAGGAATAACCTTGTGCACTAGTACAGGTTAGAGGTTGACCTGCTGGAAAGCAGCTCTGTAGAGAAGGACTTAGGAGTCCTCATGGACAACAAGTTAACTATAAGCCAACTGTGTGATCTTTTGGTCAAGAAGGCCAATGGTGTCCTGGGGTGCATTAAGAAGAGTGTGACCACCAGGTCAAGGGAAGTTCTCCTCCTCCTCTATGCAGGCCAAGTGAGGCCACATCTGGAGGAGTAGGTTAAATTCTGGGCTCCCCAGTTGAAGAGAGGCAAGGAACTACTGGAGAGAGTCCAGTGGAGGCTACAAAAAGCATCTCTGGGAGGAGGAAAAGCTGAGAGCCCTGGAGCTGCTGAGCCTGGAGAAGAGCAGCCCCAGAGGGGAGCTGCTCAATGCTGAGCAAGAGCTGAAGGCTGGGGTCAAGGGGCTAGGGCCAGACTCTGCTCAGTGGTGGCCAGGGCCAGGCCAAGTGGCACTGGGCACAAACTGGAAGCCGGGAGGTTCCAGCTGAGCAGGAGGAGAAGCTTGTTAGGTGTGAGGATGTTGGAGCCCTGGCCCAGGCTACCCAGAGAGGTTGTGTAGTCTGCTTCTCTAGAGAGAGATTCCCAAGGCAGCTGGAGGTGGTCCTGGGCAACCTGCTGTAGGTGACCCTGCTTTAGCAGGGGGATTAGACTAGATGATTCCCAGACTTCCCTTCCAACCCCTACCTTTCTTTGATTTTGTGAAAGAAAGAGAAGTGAAGAAGTGAGCTGCTCCAGAGTGAGTCAAGGACAGAGCTGAGGACAGCAGCCTCCGTAGGCTTGATGGCTGTTACCTTTAAGGAGACAAGATGGCTGTGTTTATTGCATCCTGCAAGTATAACTATATTATTTTCCTTAGATCTTGGAGGCATATCTATAACCCCACCAAACTGCTGAGTGTGAGCTTGCAGAGCTTTCCAGGGGAAGCACTGCATTTTGCAGCAATTAATTTTGCAGAGGAAGCAGCCTGTTTAAAGATGCCTGCAGCACTTCACTAAAATATGTGTTGTTTTTCAAGGCCACCAGACACACAGTTGGCTAGGTTGGCTAATAAACAAACCAAGAATGCAACAACACACACAAAAAAAATCAAACCCCCAACAAACCAACACCCCACCAGCCTCGTGGGGTTTGGAGGAAGAAGGGCTGAGAAATAAAATGACTAATGCTTACCTGCTAGGGCTGGGTGAAGACTGTAATTGTTTAGCCCCCAGCAGATCCCTGCAAGGGTTAAAAATGACAAAGATATTAGTGGGTGACTGCTAGGATTGTTGGTTTGAAGCTCTGGGCAAAACAGAGACTGTTATTTACCGGACTTGGTCGATTTACTTCTTAATGCAATAATGACCTGTGAAATGAAACGTGAGCTAGACAATTGCTCCTCATTGTTTCCAGTAAAACATCCTTTCATACCCCATTAAACCACCATTAATTCCATTTGAAAGAGAAGCAGGCACAAACACCAAGGGATAGCTCTCTCTCTCTTTTTTTTTTTGCCTCTTTTTCCTCTCTTCCTGGGACTGATCCAGGCCTGGGGATAGCAAAAGCTTTCTGATCTATTGTAGAAGGTGTTGGGCAGCCCTTGGGGACCACATTTCTGGATGTGCACCACAGAGATCTACTGGATTGGCACCCAGTGGATCCCATTCTTGAGTTCTGCAGAGGAGCAGATTAGCTAACCTGGCAAAGAGTCAATTTATTGACCTTAATGCATCTTGTTTCTCTCTCTTTTTTTGCTCTGCTTTTCTTTAAGGGTGAGATTTATGCACTCCCAACAGTTTCTACCTGTGTATGTCTGTGCCATTTCCCACCCAGTAATTTTTAACCCATTTTCAATTTCAATCCAAAGCAGTAGATAAGCAAATTCTCAGAGGTGATAGACTCCTACAGGTTAAAAACCAAACAAATAAATCAGTATCTAGGAAGAAAACCACTGAGTGAACATCTCTGTGCCCACAAAGGGGGACATCAAGAAATGCTCTCCAGAGAGAAAATTCTGTTTTGAGTCCTAGCTAAAGGAAAAACTTTTGCACAGGGAATCCAGCCCCAGCTCTGTAGTAAAGTAGTATCTTTAAAGTAGTATCTGTAGTATCTGAAGGGGGCTTACAAGAAAGCTGGGGAGGGACTTCTAAGGAGGTCAGGTAGTGATAGAACCAGGGGAAATGGATGCAAACTAGAGGAAGGTAGGTTTAGATTAGAGATTAGGAGGAAGTTCCTCACCATGTGGGTGGTGAGAGACTGAAACAGGTTGCCCAGAGAGGCTGTGGAAGCTCCATCCCTGGAAGTTTTTAGGTCCAAGCTGGATGTGGCTCTGGGCAACCTGATCTAGTGGGAGGTGTCCCTGCCAGGCAGGGGGGTTGGAACTAGATGATCTTTCAGGTCCCTTCCAACTCTGGCAATTCTATGACTCTATGATTTTAAAGCACTGGTTCCACTTTGCATTTATTTAACTCCTGATTTTCCTCTGCTTAGCACTGAAAGGTGTGTAGATGTGGCACTTGGAGATATAGCTGAGTGGGACTTGGCAGTGCAAGGTCTACTGTTGCACTCCATGGTCTTGAAGGTCTTTTCCATCCTGAAGGAGTCTCTGATTCTGTATTACTGAGCCACTACAAAAGCTTGAAAATATAAACCTGGAACATTGAAGAAGTTCAGATTTTATCTGTTGATACCAGATAAACCCCAAAACTCTAAGATACTTCTTTTCCCTTAATCAAAGCTCTAAAATGAGGGAGAAAAGGAGCAAGATACATGAATGATGAGATAGAAAGGTAGATCTACCTACAAGGATGCTACCATGGATCAGTGGCTTTTATCCAAGAGTAGGAATGAATTTCAGGCAAACCATGGTCTGACAGCCCATACATGTTCCACCATCCCTGTTTATCAGGTGCTTCTACTTTCACATTTTATTGTTACTCCACTTTATTTTTTTAATCCTGTATAGTTTTAAGTTCTTTGCTACCCTTGATACTTTTCTTTTCCCAGACTAATTTGTGCCTGGGGGAAGATTTTTGTCTGCACTTTTGCTCAGAAATGGTTCAGCTGCAAAGAACAAAATGAAGTTTTTTTCCAATGTGTGTTAGAAACTAAATCTCTAAACTCTAGAACCTTTGGCCTTGCAGCAAAGGATTGAAAGTGAGCAGGGTAAGAACTCTGAAGCCAATGAAATGCCACAGTCCTCATGAAAATCCATGCCCAGAACTATCTATGAAAATAAGCTGCAGAGTTTCATTCTCTTCTGATGTGCTGGGAAAGATTTAAGGTTTAGCTGTTGCTTGTGAAACTTTCTGTTCCTGCCCTTCTGTGTTGTTTGAAGCACAGACATCAAATGTTCTTCTTCTTTCAGCTGTCTTCAAAATACCTGAGTATTTGAAGCCTTAAATCCCATGTTCTAGTTCCCTTGCATTGCATCTGCTAATTAACAAAAGAATTCTGGGCACTTTATGACCCTTGTTGCTGCCCAAGGCACTGTCTCCCTTGGAGGCAAACATGTGTTAGGACATAACTTCACTGCCTAGGTTGGTTAGGAGCCAAGGGATTACACAGAAGTCATCTGCAGTGGAAAGGAGAAGAGACCTCAATGTTTAACCATCAACAAGTATGAAATAAACTGGGAACATGCTGGTTCCATTTAGATTAACCAGCCTTGTCTTTAAGGCAACCAGCAAAGTTTATTTTGTGGAGCATTGAGGTTTCTTTATGCATGCTTATATATGTCTCAATGATCCTTGACTTAGAAGATCAAGTCTCACTTGCAAACCAAACCAAATGGATCCTTGCAGAAGAATCCAAGTGCAATTCTGAAAAGAGAGAGAGAATGAGAAGAGCAAAAGCCCTCACCATGCAGGTGAAGACCTGGCAAAATAAGTCCCTTTTTAGCTTCCCCTGTAACTCTTCCTACCTAGCAATATTCTGAATTAGAGAGAACCATGGCTTTATGTTTGTGTGGATACACAGACACACACAGACACTGTCCTCACCACTGTGCTTGGAAGCATTTCATCATTTTTTCCCCTCATATCTTCCAAATATTAGCATTTAATGAAATACACATTTCCTTCATTTATTTTGAACCTATTCCAAGGGCAGCAAATACCAGAACCTCAAATGTTATGACAGGATAGATTCTTTATTGGTTTGTTTTCTTTTCATTCTCTCTGTTTTCACTGTGACTTAAAAAAAAAAAAGAAGAAAAGGGAAAAAATAAAGAAGATTATGGACCCTTATGTTCTAAGTCAAGGAGCTTGCCTTCCAACTGAAGTAGACAAATATGTCCCCAAAAATGTCCCTGAGACCCATCCAATGCAGACAGCTGTGCAGCAAACAGGAAATTGAGGAAGTCAGGTTCATCAGAGACAGAGGATTTCCTTCATGGATGTTTCAGATAAAGCAGCTTTAATTTCTCCACACTGGTTCAGTGCTGTAAAAGAACCATGAGAAAAGCAGGGAAAAGATCACCTGGTGGCTTGAAGATAGTGATGGGAAAGTGGAATGGAAAGACAAGTTCTCACTGGGACAATCACACCTTGGCCATGTTGACATGACCTCTTCCAAGCACTCTCCGACTTGTCTGTCTGTGATCTGGCAGGACGTGAGCCAGCTCTGAGACAGAAGTTGTGTCACCTGGAGACAGAAGGGCAGGACTGGCTAGGATGGGCACCTCTCCATAATAATATGGTTACCAGCTCCATCTGGGCATGGTCCTTCTAGTTTGAACTGTGGGCAGTGCAATCTCAGGTCTGTCTGTATAGGACAATTGAAGTGAATTCCTGGTTTATAACATGTCCTGCTAGAGGTTTCACTACTGGCAGAGTTCATTGCAGAGCTCTCCTAAAACCTTCTCCTGTGACTTTGAAGCTTGATTACCTTGTGAAATGAAGTTAATGATTCTTTTTTCCCACTCAGTGGTTGGTGATGGCTCTTGATATCTCAGTGTTGGAACTAGAGAAGTGTCTCTGTAGCATCTGGTATGATGTGATCCCAAACTAGTTTGAGGCTCCTAGGAAACACTGGGAAAATTGCATCCCAGTAATTAACAGTGTCCATGTGGCATTACTAAAGCAGACAAGCACTTAGATGTCTGCCTGGATGACCTCAGTTTGCCTTGCTCTTCTGTTTGTGCTTGCAGATTTTGACAGTCTTGCATTGCATGAGCACAGCAACAAGCAAAGCATTTTGACTCATTTGGTCCAAACCGTGGTTGTTCTACAGATGGCTCAGGGCTGTGTAGTGCCACATGTTTGTTTAAAAAAAGCTCTGTCTTATCTGCTGGAGAAACTGAAACATGTGGGATGAATAAGGACTGGAGTGGAAGAAAGGAAGGTCTCAGAAGACAGGTGGTTACTGAAACCCATCTGAGTAACAGAGCAACTCTAAACAAGTCTTTTAAACTAAGTCACTTGCCCATGACCCTGTTCATGTCCTCACAGTATTTCTCCTCTTGCTTGGATCCCCTCGTGCCTGAGCTTGGTGCTGGGAAGGGTTAGTTGCAAGGACCAAAGCTTCTCTGGGGAATATGCTGATGCTTTAGAGTGTTAATGTTTTATGGGTTAGGATGAGCCAATATGTGAGCTCACATGCTAAGACTATTTGGTTTACTGGTGTAGATATGGCCTGGGTGATACACACAGACACACACAAACAAAAAAAGCATGAAGTGCAGAAGCCATCCATCTCAGTTTCAGTTATAGTGCAGTTAGGACAGAGACTTATTAGGGCATTTCATCTAGTGAAGCTTGGACCAAGAGGTTGGTACACCCAAAAGCAACTTTTCACAAGGTAATTACTGAGTCAAAACATGCAAGATCTTCATTTGTGAAGCAGATCCCTGGTAGGACTGCCATCACTCTACAAGTTCAAAGCACATATGGTTGACACATGAGCAATTTGGGGTTCTTAGGATGTGTGGCATGAGTATTAATACAGTTATTAGTTAAAATAATTAGCCAGAAAAAAGAAATTGATTCCCTAGTGGATTTTTGGATAGATCAGTGCTTTGGAAAAAAGTCAGTTCACTGAAGTTGCATTTAAGAAACTGGGAAGTAAATATTTGCATCTGGGGTAGTTGTATTGAAACCTCAATCTATGATCATGCCAAGAACATAATTAATAACTTACCATATAAAAACCTTCATTTTAATCTACAAATATATATGATTATAAAACTATCCTGCATTCTCCAGTTGCTGGGAAAAGAGACATAACAGTTAGTGAAGCAGCTAGCACACAGAAGCATCATAAGCTGCTCTGGAAGAACTTTTCAATGAAAAAAATAGTTGGTTTTGTTTCTTCTTCTATGTTGTAAGGATGCTAGACTGACAACAGGTCCTCACCCTCTGTCAGAAAACAGAGTGTCAAGGCAAGGTAACCTTGCAACTGCAATCTTACCCCAGAATGGAGGTCATGGACCTGGGTCAGATATTTGCCCTACTCAAAACTTCTGTGTCCTTGTTTTTCTCTTTGTCATTTCTATTCTTCTCCACAGTTCTGGGTAACTGCCCATTAATTTCAGTTTCAAGAGGACTTATTTTCTGGTTGCTTGGATAAAGCAAGTTGAATTAAAACTTTGGCATAGACCTTATTTGAGAAACCAGCAGAGAATTGAACTTCTGTGTTTGACAAGCTAATTGGCCCAAGGTTTAAAACCATCAGTTATGCAATAAAAGTGTATGCAATTAATTAAAGGGAGCTGATTATTTTCAGTGGGGCTCTGTTTCTGAAACATCCTCCTAGTCCCTAATAAACTTTATTCCTGAGGTGGTTTCTCTGAAATTAATAAACACATGGCAGAACTAGAGGAAGTCTGCCTCATTGTTTGCTTCCCATGCTCACTAGGATACAACAGTTACTGGACTGAAAATGAAGTTTCACCTCTATAAGGTCTTACTACTTCCTTGGGGTTTGATAGGAGATCAAGTAAACATAGAATGACAGAGCCATAGAATTCTTTAGGTTGGAAAAGACCTTTAAGATCATCAAGTCCAACCATGAACCCAGCACTGCCAACTCACCACTAAGTGCCACATCTGACCATCTTTTAAGCACCTCCAGGGATAGAGACTCCTTTCCTTCCCTGAGCAGCCTGCTCCAGGGATGACAACCCTTTTAGTGAAATGTTTCCTAATGTCCAATCTAAACTTCTCCTGGTGTAACTTGAGGCCATTTCCTCTTGTCACAGAATCACAGGATGGTAGGAGTTTGAAAGGGACCTCTGGAGATCATCTAATCTAACCCCCCTGCTAAAGCAGGGTCATCCAGAGCAGGTTGCACAGGATCACCTCCAGGGCCAATTGGAACATCTCCAGAGAGAGCTCCACAACCTCTCTGGGCAGCCTGGGGCAGGGCTCTGACACCCTCACAGCAAAGAAGTTTTTCCCCATATTGAAGTAGAACTTCCTGTCTTCCAGTTTGTGCTCATTGCTTCTTTTCCTGTCACTGGGCACCACTGAAAAGTGTCTGGCCACATCCCCTTGCCTCCTGCTCTTTAGCTGTTCCTAAGCATTGAGCAGCTCCCCTTTGGTTCTGCTCTTCTCCAGGCTAAGCAGCCCCAGGGCTCTCAGCCTTTCCTCCTGCCAGAGATGCTCCAGTCCCTTCAGCATCTTTGTAGCCTCCACTGGACTCTCTCCAGAAGTTCCTTGGCTCTCTAAGCATTTATAAACTGACTATAATTCTCATACTGATATCTTTCAAAGCAGTCATTTGTGGATAGCTTAGTCTGAAAGCAGATTTAATTCCTATGCTGTTTGACAATGTATCTTTTTACATCCATTCTTTTAGCCATTCTAACCTCCAGTGAGAAAGCATCCCAGAAGTTGGGTGACTGACAACTTCTGGGTGCCAGGTCCTCCTCAGGAATTATTATTCATAGCAAGCAATACCTCCATGCATGGCAAACTAAACAAGTCACTCTTGTTCTCTCCCATGTTCATGTGTCAGTGTTGGATGTTTGCAAGGTTTTTGTACTGTTCTCTCTCTGCAAAGTGAGTGTAGGACCTGATTCAGTAGAAGGCAGTATAGAAGCTAACTTGTTTACTTTGATTTCACTTGTAGATTATGTTTCCAGAGAAGCCCTTTGGAACTAATAACACTCCATTGCAACCCTGGAGGGCTCACAAGTTATGGCATGGTGGATTATGGAAGAGGGTGGGTGGGAAAAAGTCAATAATAATACCAATAAAAAAGCCATCTTTCTGATCAAAGCAGAAAATCCTTGAATAAAGATTATATTAAAAAAAGAAAAATGTAGAGGTCTTGTTAAAACCTTTGGGTTACTGTCCAGTTATGTGGATTTTCCCTCTAGTGCTTATTCTGGCATTCATTAAACCCTGATAAGTTACATAGAAACACTTGAAAGAATGATTAGAAATGCTATGTGTGAATAATAGAATTGCTTAAAGGGAAATGGAAATTCTTAAAGGGAAATGCATACTGACATGGAAAGTGAACTTGGGTAATTTTCTCATTGTCTGGGGTTATTATCTTACTCCTCTTTTTTTTTTTTTTCTTGTGGGTGTTGAACTTGTATGTTTTTACATTCACAGTTTGGGAGCTACTTAGGAAAATAATAATGCCTTTTGCTTTGCTCCAGTGGGAGGGAAATGCTCTGAAGGTCTTTCAGAAAGCAAAGTCTCCTTTTTCAGGTGCCTTTCTTTGAGAGAGTTAGGCTACACTTTGGAGGGGAAGAAAAAAGATATTAAAACTCCCAAACAATCCAACAGACCTAACCCAAAGCCAACTCAGATCCTTCCTCAAAGATGTCTGAGTGACCCTTCACAACAAGCATGTGGTGGCTTTGCCTGTGCTCCTAGTGGGTAGTGACTATGAAGCCACATCTCAGCTGCTTCATGTCTTCACCTCAATGTGACCTATTCCCTAGGACTCAGTGCCAGCCTAAGCTCAGCTGCTTCAGTGGTGATCATTCTGAAGTCAGGGTGACCTTACCTCTGTTGATGAGACTCTATGAATGTGCCCTGGCAAAGGGTATGTCTAAATCTTAAATAGTTTTGTTTGGAGTTGGACATCAGGTACCCAATTCCTTGTGTCACCCTGGCCATCTCAGACTCTGATTTGGAGTGTCTGGGGAAGGTGTCTGGGATCTGCAAAGGAAAATGATGAGTCAAAAGACAAAAGGGTAATAAATGCTTCCAGTTTAGTCCTTGGGGTTTCTCTAGAGTGCTTTCTCTGTAAAGGAGCAGGTCCAGAGGAGGCCACAGAAATGATCTGAGGGCTGGAAGCTCTCTGCTGTGAGGACAGGCTGAGAGGGTTGGGGTTATTCTGATCTAGTTGAAGATGTCCCTGCTCAGTTCAGGGTGCTGGACTTGATGATCTTTAAAGGTCCTTTCCAACCCAAACCTTTCTATGATTCTATCAATTTACAGCCCTAAATGGTTAAAAGCAAAGGATGGGAGGGAACCTGAGGCACAGCTGGGTCTCTGGATTTTGAGCAAGAAGCTTTACTGTGGCTGGTCTTGTCTAACACACAGGACTTCTCTCTCATCCTCCAGGGCTCTCAGAGTGAAAGTCCTCATAATTCAGCCTCAGACCCCTTTTCACAGGTTAACTGTTTCATGGTTAACAGGTCCAGTAAGGTCTCTCTTGGCTTGGAAAGGGCATAACCCTACCTTGCCAACAGGACTGACAAAGGAAAGCTTTGTGTTGCAGGAATCAATCCAGCTGGCACCTTCAGGAGGCTTTTTGCTTGAGTAAGGGTTTATTGCTTGCTTACTTGGTGTTTCCCTTTAAACAACCCAAGTGTTAGTGCCTGCAATGTCAAGCACTGGAAGGTTAAATCAAAATTAACTTGTTGCCTCAAGAACATGTTATGTTCCTTTTCTTTGCTCTTCATGTTACAGAAATAATATATTAACACTGCAAAGGCTCAGGCAGAGGGGAAAGGACTTGATCCTGTGGTTGCATTCTGAAGTCAAGCTAGAAAAGCCTTAATCTAAACTGTGGGATAATGAGATGTAAGAGGATTTTCTGAGGTCTACTGCTGATCACCTCATGTTTGTTTAGAAAGGTAGGAGTGTTTTCAGTGAGATAAAAATATAGATTTAATTGAGAGAAGTTTCAAAAGCAACCTTCAGCACTGTAAGCCACAATGATTTAATGGGACCAGAACATGAAT
Source organism: Galbula dea (assembly GCA_013399015.1). Classification (NCBI taxonomy): domain Eukaryota; kingdom Metazoa; phylum Chordata; class Aves; order Piciformes; family Galbulidae; genus Galbula; species Galbula dea. The sequence continues at coordinate 535,652 of VWZX01000240.1, read as the reverse complement.
TTTTTAAGCCACTCTGAGGTTTTTTGCTCTACCTAAGCTATATTTGGGTATAACATTGGCATGTCTTTCTTTGCCAATGTTATCCAGTGGAATTTGAGAATTGGGTTTTCCTTCTATTTTCTTTTTCAACAGTGAGGTCAAAAAACCTTCTCTACTTCAGAAGATGAAACCCTGCACCTCTGCACTCAATGTCTGTGTTGACACAAGGCTCAAAAAATAAGGGTCTGTGGAGAAACTCGGGGCTCAGTAAGTTCCCACATCCATCCACCTTTTACTCCCCCAAAGACCACATAGGCAGATGATGGTAGGGTAGAAAGACCTGCAGTCACCCATGGACATCCTGTCCTTGTCTGCTTTCTTGTCTGTGAAGCTTTCAGGCAGGCTGAGGCTCACTGCATCACATGTGCTCTGAACTTTGGTTTTCCCTTTTTCCTGGGGCCTGTAATTGCCTGTTTATTGCTGCTGTGGGCTGTGGGTCAGGTCTTGAGGGAGACCTTGTGGTGTGGTAAGGAGAAAGAGTGTCCTGAATGTCATGGGTTAGGTTGGGTTAGTTTATTTTTCCAGAGAGAGATTCAAGTTATACTTGAAATATCTATTTTGTCTTGCTGAAATAATTCCTCTCTCTAAAACTGGTGTCTAAGATGCATATATTTCCCTTGCAAGGTGCTGATTTCTCTCAGCCAAGCTCAGACTTAGATGCTCATGTCTAAACATGCAAACATGTAAGCAAGAGAAGAAACCAGATCTAGAGGACTCTTAGAACAAAAGAGTTGCATGGAGACATGGAGGTCAATGGAAATGTTCTCTGAAGGGATTTTGTAAGGCTGCATCATAATTTGGTTGATGAAAATAGAGCAAGGCAAAAAGCATAGCTTTCTGAGGGTGGCAGTAGGCATCAGGGTTGAATTTTCCAGCAAGATCTAGAAGAGAGAATCATGCCTCTTTAGCTGAACTTTCCTGGCAGCAGATAGCTCTCATTGAAGCCTTCCTAGACTCATTGTCAGATCTCAGCTCTAGTGGATGGTGTAAAAGAAAACAAATATGTGGGCAATGTAGAAATAGTTGTGATTCTTCAGTCATGCTGTGGTTCTATGTTTTGTGTAGTATGTCAGTACTTGGAGTAGTGTCATTTGGGAGGTTCTAAAACATTCTTTTTCAAATACCTGAAAAATACTTTAAATTTCCCCATTTTTTCTCTAGAAAAGCTCATTTCTTTTGGTTTCATCTGCAAACCCAAGTTCTCAGTTTTGTATTTAAAGAACCTTTCTATCTTTCTTTTTTCCTTTGCCATTCTTTACAAAAATTATTGGAAATTAAATAGAAATGATGATCTTAAAATACTTCTTCTGTCCAAACAATGATAGAATTGGAGATGGATGTGAAATCTTTCCATTTTCCACACTAGGAGAGGGTCCTAGGAGAATGAATAATTGGGAACTGTCATTTCCCATAACTCTGTCTTTTGTGACTGATTGATGTTGAAGGAACAGAAAGCTCTAACAGAAGTTTTTCCTTCAGCTTAAGGACTTGAGGATGGAAGGGGTTTTGCTATCAAACTGTGTTTCTAAGACATGTCTTTTAACCCCTTTGTGTGAAGATGGTGAGTGACCTAAAAAAGGTTAGCACAAATGAAGGCAGGGGTAGAGGAACACATCTATGGTGCAACTGTGTAAGTCTTGCTTCCACAAGAAACTCCATGAAAGCCCAATTTTCAACTAAAAAAACCCCTAAAACCAAAGAAAACCTATTAAAGATACTCTAAACTTCAAGTTCCTCAGTTTAAAATAACAAAGCTCATCATATCCTAAAATAAGAATGTGTCTGTTTTCTTGAAGGGCTGATGCTTGCACTTTAAAGGATTGTAGTAAGGTGAAAGTAAGTCTATGTATGTAGCCAAAGGGAGGTGCAAACCTTTGTTTTATCCACCCAATGTCTCTGCACTCTCATCAGTCTGCACTGAGGTTGTTAGCTACAGTTTCCCTCCCATTTCTGTAGTGAGTTAATTCAATGATGAATTTTAAGTGGATTGGGCTATTGCAGTAATGTGTTGAGTGGAGCAGTGGAGACTGCAGAAAGCTCCTTCTCTTGACATCACATTTAGGCAAAAGTTGAGCAGCATTCAATAATACTAATCTCCATTTTGTAAAGTAACAGCATTCTTATTTTTTCCTGTAAAATATTGCCCAAACTCCCTTAAGTCTGTATAGTAAGTGATTAAATTGAGTGTACACATGGCCTGCCATGTGTTTGTAGTCTCTGAAATCAAGTATTCATTATGTGTATATATATTTACCTTGCAAGGTAAGAGATGGTAGACACCTGATGGGATCCTGCTGTCTTTGGTGTACAGGTTACTGCAATAGTGAAGCCATCTCTTTCTTTTCTCCTGCTGCCCCAATCCCTTTGGTCACCATCACTCCTCTGCAACCCAGTGATCTAAAAAACAAAAGAAGGACTGGTGGTGACAAAGCATCAGAGGGAAGCTAAAATCCTTGTGGCATGTGACATAGAGAAAAGGTCACATTGCCCTGCATCAGCCCTCTCTTAAGTCAAGTTAATTAATGGCTTTCTCTTTTTCTAATTCAACTGGATGGGCCTCCAGGCAAAGTGCTATTTGTAAGGGCACCACATTCTGGAGTCACCCAGACTGACACTGGCTGTGCCACTGCATGTCCCCATGTCTTCAGGCCAGGAGGCATCAGCTCAGCTCTCCACTCACTTTTCAGGTGTCTGTGTTGCTCCCAAGTCACTTGGCAAAGGGTGATAATGAATCTGAGCTAGGTGGCTTTCCACTGAAAGCCAAACTGTAGCATGAGCACCATGCAACAGAGCAGACAGGAGGTGCAAAGAAAGCCTCATATGAGAGGCCACAATAATTTCAGTCTTCTCTGTTGTGGATGCACTATGGACTCCTGTTCACAGCAGCAAAAGAGCCACTGGTGGAACATCTAAAGAGGAGGAATATGGAAACAAAGGACCAAGATGTGTTCCTAGTCCTTGTGAGGGTATTTCTCAGGCTAGGGAGCAGTGCTTGCCTCTTTCATCAGGTCTAACCTCCCTTTGTTGGGAGATGTGTTCCTGCTCTCTCCCTTGTGTGCCTGTGCACAGACATGTGTTGGCTGATTTGGTGTTTATGACACTGACCTACCTGAGGTCCTACCAAGAGGGCTGACCTCATGTTCCTGTTGTTCTTGCTCTCTGTGGGTACATTTACACACAGCCCCAGCCCACGCTTCTGACATCTCCTGCCACTGATGTCTGCTGTGGATCAGCCCTGTCTGTGTTTCTAAGCCTGTTCTCAGAGCAAGTGGTTCTGAGCACACCATGGTATATGGAGAAAAGAAACAGCAAGAAGTTTTACTGAGTTTCACAGTTCTCATGGAAGATAAGGGCAGACAACAGACTGTTCTCTCTGAAAAACACTGGTGGCAAAGTCCTGGTGGTGTGGTCACTCCTCACCTCATCTCACTCTTGCTCCTGATTTTGCTCAGCATGTCTGTAAGAAGGATTTCCACAGCTCCTTTGTTTAGATGAGGCTTTATGCACACATATTTCACTGGCTCTTTTCTTGATTGAGGGATGCCCAGGTATCCCTTGAGAAGGAAGCTTACCTGATGGCATCCTGCCTCAGACTATTGCCCACAGCTACTTGAGGTCATAACCTCACTGAACTCAAAAGATTTCAACTGACTATTGAGGATCAGAGTTGGATCTAACTGCATCAATCCAGAGAGATATCAGCTGAGTAGAGACTTGAAATCATTCCCAGGTGTGCTCCTATGGTGGCTCCAATTCTCCTAACCCCATCCCGATTCTATTAAGGTGCAGTGGGTAGGCAAGTTTCTCTTCAGCTGCTGTCAATCTGCTGCTCATTTCCAGCAGGAGGTAGCATCTGGGAGGTGACTACATTGTCCTTTCCCTCTCTTCTACTCGAGTTTGAAGCCTGCTCTTGCAACAAGCAGAAGGTACACAGCAACAGCTTTGTTTCCTGCCCTAATAATGGGTTTAATAATCACCTTACCTTGGTTTTCTCCACTTAAAATATATTTCTACTGCCAGAAAGTTTCAGCTCCAGCTTAGGAAATTGTGAAATGAACAGAAACAGTTTGTTTGCAACAAGTTAAAAAGACCTAAGTGTAAAAAATCCAGCAACCTCCAAGGATGCCAGGAGAAGGCCAAATATTTCAAACAACATCTGCTTGATCTTTGCCTCTGGGTGTGAACTCTTCTCTTCAAGGGACCCAGAATTAATACTGGCTGCAGGTTTTCCTGTTCCATTTCCTTAGGCTCCAGACATCTTTCTGACATGGCCTGTGCCCTCTGCTGAATTTTGCAGGTAAGCTTGTGGTCGCAGCAGCACTCTCCAGGGTCAGACATTAACGTGGATAAAGGCTATGCCCATGTTAAAGTGAATACAGTGGTGCCAGGTCACAGACATTAGAACACAATCCTCAGCTCTGCAACAACAGCCCCTGGCATGCTTTTGTCCTGGGCCAATTAATGCTCTCCCAAACAATGCTTGGGTGCACTTTGGGAGATAACATGTGCCAAGGAACATTCCCAGTTGGTCTTTTGGATGAATCCATCCTGTTTTAAAAGCTGAGATAGTTTAATAGATTGAATGCAGCCAGACCATGTTGGTTGGCCTTAGTGTCTGGGAATACTCCTGGGTACATTTAATTGACTCATGAAGATGTAGCCAGATGTCTCTTCAGGACCATCCATTACTTAAATATCTGTCTTGAAACTTGATGTCTTTTGTACTAGTCTGATTGTATCCCACTGCCTTTGGTTTTAAAGCTCTTTTTGTTTTGCTTTTGGCTGCTGTAGCTGATCTGGGATGTGATCTGCTGTCTTCATAAATCTGCTCTGTGTTGGTTTAGTCAGTCTTCAAAGATGCTCAGGTTCCAAGAGTGGGGTTTTCACACTCTGAGGTGATTAAGCAACCTAAATCAATTCAAAGCCTAGAATTGCTTTCTAGTTTTAAGCCTAAGTGTTAAATTTTTTGAACTTGGTTTTTGTTGTTTCCTGCCTTTTTAGGTTCCTTAAATGTTTAGACAAGTCAGCACAGTCATTGCTGACTTCATAGAAGCATGGAAAGTTGGTTACTCAAAACCTGATAGTGGCTAGCTCATATTTAACTCTACCAGTGCCCCCATGCCCTTGAGCTTCCTGAAGTGAGCTATGTCTCATAAAAGCAGTGGGGAGCTTGGTGGTACTGCTCTGCTCAGTGTGGCTGCAAGGGTCTCAGACCTTCTGACTACCTTTGTGCTGGGAACCTACAAAGAACCAGAGGCAGTTTTATGGCCCTGGGGCCAACAGTTAGTGTGGGCACATGCATGCCTATTAAAATTCTTTATTGGTTGAATCCAGACTGGGATGGACGTGAACCATCCCTTAGACAGCTCCTAGACACTGTTTTGGTCAGTCTTAGTTGACCTAGACAAAAAAACATGCCAAGCATTGTCCTAGGAATGTAAAATATGTGTGACTGAGCAGCAGGGCTAAGGCATAAGCCTTCACAAGTGTAGACATAGTCTCATGGTACCTCTTTTTAAGGCTGGTGGAAAATGTTTGTGTCTCACTGTGTCCCAGAAGGTAGAGCTGATCCTGGAAAATGTATGGTTAAGGCTTTTGAGAGTTTTCAGCATGGGCAGTATGTTTAACATGCCATTGCAACCTCAACTCCAGATGAAGAAATGTCTCTGTGACAGTTTAAATGTTTATTCTGTCTATATTTTCCTGTCCTTTGTGAAAGAAACCAATCCAACCCACTCAAATCTCAGACATTGTTGTTCCTGGCTGCCACGTTCATAGCTAGGTTCTGAGAGGTTTTGTCCCTCTTCAATCTCTGTTGGTAACCCTGATGTTGAGAGTGATTCCTCATTCCTGTAGGAGAGGTTTGGTGTCTGGGAGTAGAAGGGATATAGAAGGTTACATAGAAAACAAAGCCCAACAAAACAAGGAAGAAAAGGAAAGGGCTGAGTGGAGCTTTCCTTACAGTGATTTCTGGTGGTTAGGGCAGGGAGAAGATTTGAGGAGTACAGAAAATGCTTGGCCAGTCTTCAGAATAGTAGTTTTCATTGATGCTACCTGCTTAAATTGCATGTAAGGGTGGAACCAGAACAATATTTGCTTAATATAAGCAATATATTCCATGCAGAGACTTCTTGCATAAGGTGAAGTGTCTTTACACTCTTCACTAGTTATTAAGTGGACAGAATAGATACCCCAGTTTTGATATTTATTCCCAAATTTACTGTGTATGATTTGGGATTGCTTGGGAAAATATTAACCGTCTAGGCTTGAATCATATGAAGAATCTGATTATTAAACCAGACTGTAGTTGTCAGGCTCTTGGAAACCTTTCTTCCAAGCAGTGGGAGAAGATGTAGTGCCATGCTGGGTTTGAAGGCTGGACCTGGTACAGGTACACACTCAGCTCCCAGTAAGGCTCCATTCCTCAATGGTAATTATCCCTTTCTGTTCCTGCTCTCTTTCAACCAGAAACCATCTGAGGAGTATCTCACTGTCAGCTTTTTTGGATCACAGCAAATGGGAGTCCTATCTCCATAGAACCTGGACCATAACAATTTCCAGGTAGAGAACTTCAAGCCATTCCTCCTCCAGCCCAGCACTCTCCATTTGCACAGCTCAGCAGAATGACCACTAAATGGTCATGGAAAGACAGTTTTGGTTGAGCATGGTATGCTGACCTCCCCTGATCATCCTAGTTGGTATCAAGATGACTGGTAATGCCTGGAGTTAAAATGTGGTTGTGGTGCCTCAGAGATGAAGTGCAAGCTTTGATGATACAGATCTGATCAGTGTCCATACACCCCTTAGATGCCTGCTGGATGCTTGTGCAAAGGTCAGGCATCTTTAGTGCTCTCCCAGAAGGTTTTTAATGGAGTGAGCTGCTAGCTTTTATCCTTTCTCATAATTTTATGAGGCAGAATCCCCTCTCCCCCAGGCAAGTAGCCAGCCTGCCACTAGCTATTCACTTGAAAATGATGATGAAGCTTGAAATAAAACACAGCCATGGACAGAACCCACTAACCCTCAGTCCAAAAATATTAAGGTTGCTGGTTGATAGAGACAATATCTAGTTCTTGGAAATGTTTTGCTTCTAGCACCCTGGATGATTAGGAAGAGAGGACTAGGCAAAAAAGATAATGATTCCATATTTGCTGTGGAAATGGCAAGTGCAATTAGAATTGCCAACTGAGTTGTGATCAAAATTCTGATTAATTACTTACTGCTATTTCACAGAGAAGAAATTAGTGCATAGCTAATTGGCATTACTGAAATGTATTCTGTGCCTCACTTGCATAAATTAAATGTAAAGAACAAATCTACTGCCTGTGTCTGAGAGAGAGAGAGAAAGAGAGGGAGCAAAAGTGAATGGATGGCACTGGGCAAGATCCTTAGGTGATGTAAGTCAGGACTGCTCTGGGGAAGTCCTTGGATGGTGAGGTTCAGACCTGGGATGCTATAAAAGGCAGTTTGCTTTAGGTGTTTGTTGAGAGGGTTTGTGCTATACAAAAGAGGAGGTGAGATCAGAAGATGAGAGCAGCCTTTCTTCTAGTCTTATCAAATCTCACTCCATCCCAGCCAGTCACAGCAGTATCAAATCCTATTTTCAGCTTGTGATACCATGGCTCCAACCCCCTCCACACCATCAGGGACTTCTTATTGTACCATTTTTGTTTGGTTATTTATTCCCATTCCAGCTCTGCACATCCTCTGGGCACATATACAATAATGGCAATTACACATGGCACAAAAACCATCAATAATTTTAGTATGAAAGGGAAGGGAAGTGCAGAGCTGTGATTCCAGTGCTTTAATCAGCAGGACCACATCATGGCAATGAAGTGAGGACAAGGAGGACTGATTAGATCAATTCTCCCTTGCATTCTCAGCACTGAAGAGCCCACCATGTTCTAAAAAATGAAATGTATGCATTAAAAAGGTATCTGCATTTATTTTCCCTCTGGTGTCCCTCTGGTTTTCTAACAAACAGCATCTTGTGGAAAAGACAAGACATCCCTAGATGGGAGCTTGGGCAGCACATTTGCTCTCTATAAAGAAGTCAGCTTGGTACCTTGGTGGAGAAGGTTGTTGGTGCTAGTGGGGATTAGATAAGCCTCCTCCTCCCTGCTGCCCCCCAATTAACTTCTCTTCTGCAGGTAGAAATGGGAGAAAGGGTGCAGAGGTGATGAAGCAGACAAGACCCTCTCATTTTGCTAACCTGTGGAATTTATTGTGACCTTGAAGGAGGTTATTTTCCTAAGCAGGAGCAGATGTATCTGCACTGCATTTCAAGGGTCACTCCAACACCCTTCAAAATTGCAAGGAAACCAAGCAGCTGTATTAATTGTCTTGCAGCACCTTTCCATTATCCTTGCCTTTCTTTGCCTTTTGCCTATCTTCCTTACAGTAGCATGGAAGTATATGTTGGAACCATAAAATATTCCTTTTACTTTTGTATTCATTACAGAAGGGACTGGTGTTCCACCTCCTAAACAAACCTTTCACTTCTGCCCACTTGAGTCTGAAAGGGCACAACCATCACCAGTCAGCTGTAAGGTTCATTTTTTTCTCTCCTCTCTTCCTATCTCTGCCTCTCTTATCTCCATGATCTTCTTCTTCTCTCTCCCTCACCCTCCAGACAGCTTTATTAAATTCAGATCTCTACTTCTGAGGTCTCTGTGTCTGAGCTGCCATTCCCTGGGAGACACTGACAGCAAAAGGAAAAAGTCTTAGGATTCCCTTGTGTTCTCCCTCCCCTCAATGTCCTTGGCAGCACAGGAATCCTTTCCAAAGCACACCCTTCTTGGTTAGGTATTTGGGTTAGAGTGCTACCAGAATTATTAACCATTTCTGGCCCTCAGGGAAAGATAATGTGCAAGAAAAATCTCAATTCATTTTTGGCAACAAGTTCTTGACAAAACATATCAACTTTTGGGTCAGGATTCAAGTTGGAAAGTAAGATTCCTGCTGAAAGATCTTCCCTAGGGGAATTATACATAAGTAGAATTCCTGTGGCTTTCCTGGAGGATGATTATAGCCCAGATGTATTGATAAGGCAATGCAGATTTAGACCTGGGTTGGACTAGTCTTTTTCTACCTGCTGGATTAATTTTAGTACTTAGCATACTCAGACTCTGAGATGAGCCTTTCCATGCTAGTGAGAGATAAACATGAGCTAGAAGGCTTCAGCCTGGTGTCCCCTACAGTTTCCAGGTGAGGATGTGAGAACTGCAACCTGCCAGCTGGGCTGTTTGCAAGCCCTTCAAACTGGCTTGGCTCTGAGAGCTGAGAGATGTTCTCTGATGACCCAAACCAGCTGAGAAGTCCATACAAGCCCCTTCTGAGAACCTTCCAGTTGAGGTTTTCAGTTGGTATGCCTGGAAAATAAAACATATTCTGATATTGTTGATGTCAAATAGTAAAGAAGAGAAAACCATGCTTGTGCTCATCTTAAATATCTTCCTGGTAATGCTGGTGTTATACCAAAACAAAACCCAGAACCCAAATTGTCCATACTGGCAATTTTCTTCATGAAAGTTAAATAACATAGACTATTATGTGTGAAGGACATCCTTCAAATACCAGGAGGATGCCTGAGCTAAGTGTCCTTTGGGAATCCCATATTCCTCTGCCTACCTTAACTCTGTTTCAGTGCTCTTCTTTTTTTCCCCCCAGTGTTAAATAGCTTTGAATGAAATTTTGTGGAACTGAATATTTGTAGGGTTACCCACATATTCAGGGCAATGATAAATAAATATATAGTCCTCCAACAGTAAGAGTCTCAATCAAAATATCTGTTGCCTGTCATGTTTGTGGGCTTGGACATGAGGGAAACACCCTCAGGAATACTTTGGTTTATGTATTTTAGTTGTTTGGGTTTTTTTTTCCCCCTGTTTTGTTTTTTTCTTTCACAACAATACAGAGGATGAAATCATTGTCCCATGTAGGAATGCAGCTTCATCATTTTCTTCTCAGATAGGGTCAAAGCATCAGCTGTTTTCTATTGGCTTAAGCATCAAGCTGTCATCAGATAGACCACCTGAGGAAGTGGCCTGCTGGGAATGCATTTTAACCATCCAAACAGAGACATCCCAACCTTTGCAAGCTCCACCAGCAGAAATGACAGGGAAAAGCAAAGAACAAATAGATTTTGGATTTAGTCCCTTGAAGCACCACAGGCTGTTACTCCTCTTTTCTGTTTCCCATTGCAGGCTGGGATATTTTCAAACTAAACAAGTGCCTGTAAGCTGAGACCCAGCCATCATTTCTGGAAGTACTGTGTGCTGCATGGTTAATAAATAAAAAGTTAAGGAAAATAAAAAGACAACCTTTCCACTATTAACACAAGATTCTTCAAAGCTATTCTTTTGCTCTGGGCTTTTACAATAATAAGCTGAAAAAATACATTAGAGAGCAGACTCCTTTCTAGCCACTTCATATTTCATTTTGCCTCTCACTTGTCTATTTATTTTCATGTCTTTCCTGATTACTTCTCAATTGTAGAAAGACAACATTAGGCACAATGAGTTTTAAATATACTCCCTGGCCAAAATAACTCCAAGGGCTGTCTGAAATTTCAAACATCTCCCTAGTAAGTCTGGAGTAAAACACAAAGGGAGGGATGCCTACTAGTCAGAGCAGGACTGTCAGGGCTGGGTGGGGGGTTTGCTGTGCTCCACTAATGTTGTTATTCTTTGTCTCCATGGGCACCATACCACACAGCTGGGATCAGGGGGACTCTGAGTTATTCATGTTTATATGAAGATGAAGAACTTTATCTAGTAAAATATAAGAAATGCTCCAGCTTGGAATCTTCTCCTCCCCTACTGGAGCTGTCCAGAAGATTGATGGGACAAGGAAGAGGACTTGCACTTAGGTAGCACACAAGTGCAACAACTATTTCCAAAAGCAAGCCTCAAAGCTTCTTGCAAGTGTGTGAAGATATGTTTGAAAGTGGCATTAGCATCATAGATCTTCTTCAAGTCATTTTCAACCCTGGCAGCTTCTCTGGACATACTTTAAACTGGGAGTTTTATCCTAGTAAACAGATAAAAGCCTAAAATGTAGATATACTGTTATTGGAGATAAAGTTTTCAGCAGCTGGATCTAGCTTTGCAGTTGGCCTTGCTCTGAGCAAGAGGTTGAAATAAATGAGATCCAGAAATTCTACCTGATCCACTTTTTCCTGAGATTTGATGCAGGCATAGAATTTGGGTTCTATGCTTACAGACACACTGATTTTCTTGTAAGTGGTGTTTGAAACCAGTCTCCTTCTACTCCTGCACCCATATTGGTTCCAGAGTTTACAAATAAGTCAGGGTTTTTTTGTTGGGTTTGCTCAGAAGTCTTTTTTTCTTGGCAATAAATTCTCTTTTTCTGTGTTTTCCAAGGTGTTTTGCTCAGTGCTCTCTCTTTTTCCTTCAGAGCTGTGGTCTGTGGGGTGACAGCAGCAGGCCTGGGTATCTGGATGCAATGGTTTAGTCCTCATAGCTTCAAAAGCCTAATGCAGAATTTGATGTTTTACTGAGTCTTTCTCAGAAGTCTGTTTGCAGCCTGTTCAGATCTCTGTCAGGGATAGGGGAAATTTTGGTCTTGTTTTCTGGAGTAACATGGTAGTGGCTTCATCTCTCTTCTTCCTCTTTCCCTTTGTTCATAACAGGGGAAAACATGTGCTGTAGAGGTGTGTGCAGAGCTATCATTTCCCACTTATTTGATAGCAGGAATACCAATTACCTTAACTGTTCTGCAAGCCTTGTTACTTTCATCATTAGGAGTTGGGCTCATTTCACCCAACTTTAGCTGTCCAAATGCAGGCTTTCAGCCCAAACTAGCTATCCAGGTTTCCCACACAGCCAGCAGAGGCAGATACCTCCAGAAGTGATAAAATCCATCCACAGGAAAGCAGGAATGAATGACCCTTGAAAAGTCTCTCTCCTCTCTCTCTAATGATTAGTGTCTAGATGAACATCTTAGACTAGACAATTAGCTTAGGCTAGATGCTTAACATTTAGGCAGCTCAAATTAATGTGAAGAATCCCATTCTATCTGCTCAGATAATGACTCTAGCATTTGTATCTCGAATTTTAGCTCTTCAATATGTTTTCATAGGTATTCAGCTTCTGCACTATGCTTGCAGATTAGTTTCGACTTCTAAGGCTTAAAATACTTGCCTTCCATTACTGTTCATTGTCATAAATATGCCAGGGCATAATATAGCTGTCTGTACCTCTAATGAAATCCTTCTGCTTGAAGATTCAGCTCCATAGCCTATAGAGGACTAATATTGCTGAAAATCACCCTAATAATGTCAGGGGGACTCTTGTGCTTTTGAACCTTTCTGTCATGAACACAGGCTTTAAGAATGTGCCTTCAGCCAAGGCAGGTACAAAGAACATTTAAACTCTTTTTGTTTTTTTTAATTACTTAAGGAAAGAGAAAGAGAGAAAGAAAGGAAAAGAAAGGAAGAAAGAGAAAGAAAGGAAGGAAAAGAAAGGAAGAAAGGAAGGAAAAGAAACAAAGGAAAAGAAAGAAAAAGAAAGAAAGAGGAAGGAAGGGAGGAGGGAAGGAAGGGACAAGACTGATTATAAAAGAGGTATTGGAGACATTGGGCAGGATGGGCAAAGAGCTTGAGAACTCAACACTTCACCCATCCATCTACTCCAAAATGACATCTATAATTACAATGCTTTGAAAGAAATGAATATAACCTGCTCCAAAGTCTCTTCATTGCTAGTGCCATCAGGTTCATATTCATAGGTTCACAGAATCAATTGTATTCAAGGCCTTGCTCTATATTTATTTGGATTAGAAAGATATTTTTCTTAATTTTTAACCTACACCTCCCCTAGTTAAAATATTAATACCTTTTGGGTTTGGTGTCTCTGTACCAAACATGGGAAACCAACCTCCCTTTCTTCCTAATCATTTTACCGAAGCATCTATAAACTAATTATACCTTTTAGTGTGTTACTTGAAATCTCTGCAGTCTTTCTGGGCTGAACTTGAGATCTTTGGAATATGTTTGTTTAAGTAGAAGGGGAAAAACAATGAAAGTCTTTTCAATAAAAGAGTTTTACAGGAAAATTTTACAGTCCAAAGAGATAATTTCTGAGGTGAAGCTGAAAACTTAGTAAAATATTGCTATTTTGTCAAAATGTTTGATTTATGAATGAACAGCAAAAGGAAAAGCAATTTTAGGCTGAGTGCTGAGCTCTCTTCTGTCCTCTTCTTCACCTATGTCTCATAGAAACAATTGTCATTTTTAAGCTTCATTTTCACTCATATTTCCAAAATCTGCAGGTATTTGGTGTTTTCCTTCTGTCCCACTTCTCATGGAAAACCTTTTGTTCTCTTTTGGAGTCTGTTCCCAGGCCCAAAGAACTGTTCTCATTGGGAAGAAATGGCAATAATAGCAGGAAAGTGAAGTTCCCTGGCAATTGTATTTTGAGGCAGTTCATTTTATCCCCTAACTTTATTTTTGCAGAAGAAAAGGATGATTTATCTTTGCAGTGACTGCAGGCCAAGGAGGGAAAGAGAAGCTGAGAACCTTCCCGTCCATAACAAAACCTGGCAGCAATGCTCTTAAATAGAGTTCAAGTTTATTTGACTAATTCTTTCAGCACTTGTCAGAGAACATACTTTTGTTTGTGGTAACAAAACAAGCTCTTTCCTCCCCCATTCCTCCAGTGAGTAGCACGAGCACTTGTGTGGAGCGCACATTACCGCTAACCGTTATGATGTTTGCTGTCAAACTCATTTATTTATGCAACTGCTGTGGAAAAGCCTGGGGCCCATAAGCTGCCCTGAAAGATTTCAGAGCCCTGGTGTGGGGTCATGAAAGGGAAAGGGAGGGGGAGGGTGAAGCCTCCACTGGTTATGAGAAAGGAATTGACACAGGAAATGGTCACATATGGCACAGATTTATTGTGTCCGGGACTTCCCATTCAAAACTCATTATATCTACAGCTCAGAGCAGTCCATGGCATGGCCACATTCATTTCTAGGTCTTGGCATCCCATGAAATTGCTGTTCTGCTTTCGGGTGGCAATGGTAGTTTTATCATTCCTTGGCCAGAGAGATGATGACTGGAACTTTGTCAGCAAGGGCTCTGCCCTTCACTGCCCTTCACCTCTATGTTGAGCCTCAGGTATCATTTGATTAAAGCTTTGGTCGACAGAGTTGTAGGTCAGGAGGAGAGAAAAAAAATCCTTCTGGGCTTCAACTATAGCAAAAGGAAACCAGGACTACCTAAAGGAGAAACATAATGGGAAAATCTTTTGGTAGTGATGTGAGAAACCAATTAATAGTTGTAGGACAGAGCGATCAAGAGAGGTTCTTCTCTCCATTTACTCTACCCTGGTGAGGCCACATCTGGAATACTGTGTCTAGTTCTGGACCCCTCAGTTTAAGAAGGATAGGGAACTGCCTGAAAGAGTCCAGCACAGAGCCACAGAGATGATGAAGGGGCTGGAACATCTTCCTGATGAGGAAAGGCTGAGGGAGCTGGGTCTCTTCAGCTTGGAGAAGAGGAGACTAAGTGGTGACCTCATCTGTGCTTTTAAATATGTGAAGGGTGGGTGTCAGGAGGATGGGGTCAGGCTCTTCTCAGTGGAGCCCAGTGACATGACAAGGGGCAATGGCTGTAAGCTGAAGCATAGGAGATTCCATGTGAATACAAGACAAAATGTTTTCCCAGTTGAGGTGCCAGAGCACTGGCACAGACTGCCCAGAGAGGCTGGGGAGTCTCCTCCTCTGGAGAGATTCCAAACCCATCTGGAGGTGCTTCTGTGTGACCTGTCTAGGGAATCCTGCTGTGGCAGGGGGGTTGGACTAGGTGATCTTTCCAGGTCCCTTCCAACTCCTAACATTCTGTGATTCCGTGATTCTTTCAAAGGTGAAATCATTTGGACCAGAAGCTGTTTCTTTTTGCATTTGTGTCTTTTAATCATCTTTCCTAGGAGACAAGGATCCATGTCAGACTCAGCTATTGGCTCTTTGAATGATGGTTAATGACCTCAAGAGGTTTGTGGGAATAGTTTGTATTATCTGCCTCATGAGAACATCCAAAAGCTCCAGTCAGGACCCTGGGTTCTATTTTGCTAGCTGCTGTATAAAAAGTCTTTATTTCCACCCCTTAGCTGTGTGCTGATAGCCCACAGGAAGGCTATGGAGACCCAGATTATCTCTCCCATGCTGTTCTATGAGGGTTCACTCTGGGCTGTTCACCCCAGTCACACTTTGATGTACCTAAAGGGGGATTACAAGATAGAGGGGGAGAGACTTTTCAGCTGGTCAGATTGCAACAGGACAAGGGGGAATGGATATAAGCTGAAGGAGGGAAGATTTAGACTGGAAATTAGAAGGAGGTTCTTTACCCAGAGAGTAGTGAGGCACTGGAACAGGTTGCTCAGAGAGGTTGTGGCTGTGTTTAAGGCCAGGCTGGATGTGACCCTGGGCAACCTGGTCTAATGGGAGGCGTTGCTGCCCATGGCAGAGGTGTTGGAGCTAGATGATCCCTTCCAACCTGACACATTCTATGATTCTATGATTGATTGTACTATAGTAGGTTTTAATGTCATAACTCCTGCTTCCTCCTCCATTCAGGGTGACAGCTGAAGGCTGCTTAATTTACAACACTTTTGAGGACTCTCTGAAAATGCACAGAAGCATAAAGTCTAGATCAATTACACTGTTTAATCCTTTCTGTCTCCATGCACAATATAATGTCAGGTAATGCCTCTTTTGTCACCATATTGGATTTATTCCCTAAACAAACATTCTAGAAGCACAGAATCATTTTGGTTGGCAGAGATCTTGAAGATCATTAAGTCCACCCATTAACCCAACACTGCCAGTTCACCACTGTGGAGTGACTGGGTCAAAATTAGGGGGAACATTGTCTGGTCAGGATGGCTGAAATGGCTGAAGTTCCCTAATCATTAATGATAATGCTGACAAAAATCCTCCCTGATTATGTCTTTCTTGATTAAGTTTGATAGAATGATGGACAAGTTGCTCTGGGCCAGTGTTGACAATAGCAAGGATGGGCCTGATGTCTACCTCTACTGAGCCAAGCAACACTAGGGTATGGACAGTGGAGCTTCCTGATCACTACTACTATGAGAATATAGTTCCACACCTAGTTTGGTTCCAGGCAACCCACCAGTGTCCAAGACAACTTCTAGCCACTTCCAAAAATCAGAACAAGTCAGAAACCAGTCCAAAAGGGCAGTTTGGAGGTGGCCACTGTCTTTTGGAGGGTCAGTGAGTTTGTTACTATGGGAATCCCATGTCAGCTGGCCTCAGGGACAGGGAGGTGGCCTTGACACTGGTTATTTATTAGTTTTCATGCATGCAATGTCCTATCTTCTGGCTACAGACAGCCAAGGCATTTCCAGGTGTGGTCACCTTGCAGTGGCATCAGGGCATGTGAAAAGTTCTGTGGCATTACAAGTAGCATCCCTTAATTCAACAGCGGCACAAGGTCTGGGCTGGGCAACCTCACTAAAGGGCACTTCAGATTTACTAAGCTCCTTTGAGAGGGTTCAAGATATATTCTTCTGGCCTAGTTAGTCTCCTTTCCATATTTTTTTGCAGTTTTGTGAGACAAGATTTATATTTTCTCTCAAAAATTTTAATTTTTAATTTAATTTTCTCTCAAAAGCAAAGACCAAAGGTGATGTCTCTGTCTCAGGAAGTTCCTGACCTGTAAACCACTGAAAGCTTCAGGAGCATTTTGTGTGAACACTGCTATATGCATGCTCTGTTCCCATGCTCTTTCTAAGTGACCCTTTGTTTTTTGCTCATTGTTGGAGAGCATTCTGGCCTCAGTAGGATTCTGGTCTCTCTTGTTAAGTCTTTACTTGGGCACTTATGTTTTAAGGTCAAGAATGAGTTATTACTGCAGTCTCTGGCAACTGGAAAACTGCAGTTTTTTGTTCCTAACTTGGAAAGCTGGAACATCATCTGGAACATATGTGCCTTACCTCTTAGGCATGGGGGAGCTCTGAAGGTCTGGTGCTCACAAACAAAAACCTAACCATATGAAAGAAGCAAATAATGCTTGATTTCACAGTGATTTTCACCATATCAATGCATGCAAACAATGAATACAAGAGCAAATATTTCACATACTACACCTGTTTTTCTATGGATTTGTCTGTGAAGGGGAAGGGTTAATGAAGATCATGTGAGGCATAATAAGAGTGAGCTTATACTACTGACTTTCCTTCAATGGAAGCATTAATGATTCTCTTTGCTCAACCTGGGCACCTACTCCTATAAAAGTTGTAGGAACATAGGGATTTTTGGGTCCACAAATGTATCTGAGATTGGCCAGGGGGGTTCAAAGTTTTTTATGGAGGACTGAGAAAGAGTAGAGCATAAAAACACACACAGTGTGGTGTTATGAGACTCATTACCTTCTAAAATAATTTTCTTTCCAAGAAAGAATTAAAAGCCTGAAGCAACCACTCAGGTTTTACTTACACAGTGCCTGCTATGAGTATGTATCTGTGTGTGTATCTCACACACATAAAGACACAAATACAGGAGCAAGCACACATGACAACTGACATTACTTTTTGGTTTTGTCACCAAAAGAAGTATTTTTCTTTGTACCATGAATTGTGAAATCTATCATGAAATGGTTAAAAATTATTGAAGGAAAATGATGGTGTTAACCTGAAGGGAGAAATTATTGATGCTGATGTAGGTCATTCAATTTTAAGTGTAGAATCCATTGTTTAATTTTATTTTAACTTCATTTTATGATTGCATTCTGGTTTATTTTCCTGTATTCTGTTTTATTTATTCTATTCTATTGTATTTGATTCTTATTTTTTCCCTGTATTTCTTTGGTGTTGGGGAACTAGAGAAAAGGCAGGAGACTTGCAAAGGACTCTATGTGCCTTTAAGTCAAAACATCTATTTTCAAAATCCTCTTCCCTCTTTCCCTCCTGCTTCATTTTTCTCCATAAAGGATAGGACATGGTGGTGGTAGTGGTGTTTTTTTTCCTGGACAAAGAGGACCCCTTTGGCATATTTTTCTTTTCAAATGTGAAATGAGGTGGAAAATCCTCATTTCACCACAGGAAGGATAAATATTGACACAAAGTTAATATTTGTCAGGAGCCCTAGAAGCAACCTGAGTGCTAAAATCTCATCTAGATATATATGTTAGTGTGTTAATATGGGGGTGTGTGCATGTATATGATCAAATCATGAACCTGATGAGAGGTGAATCTGCAGAAAGCAAAGTCTGCAGAAAGCAAAGCCTTCCTCAGCCTCTGAGGCTGAGGGAATAGCTGCCCAGGGTGGACACACACACTTTCCACTTCTATTTTCTCTCTTTTTTTCTTGCAGCAAGCAGGACACATATGACACATGTGCCTGTGCATGCACCCAACACACATATTCCCTCTTCATCACTGCAGGGGGTTGGAGTAGTTGAAGCTCCCTTCTAAGCCAAACCCTTCTTTGATTCTTCTAGCATCTAGAATCTATGCTACAATCCTAGAACCATTATGGTTGGAAAAGAACTTTGAGATCATCAAGTCCAACCATCCACTCAACATTATTATGCTCACCACTAAGCCATGACCCCAGGCACAATATCTACAAGTCTTTTGAACACTTCCAGGGATGGAGATTCCACCACCTCCCTGGGCAGCCTGTGCCAATGCCTGAGAACTCTCTCAGTGAAGAAATTCTTCCTAATATCCAATCTGAACTTCCCCTGGCTCAACTTGAAGCCATTTCCTCTTGTCCTATCACTGGGAGAACTCCCCTTATCTGGGAGAATTCTATGGTTCTATGGTGGTTCCTCTGCTTGGGGGCTCATAGCTCCTGGAGTGATGTTCAGCCTCACCCATGCACACATTGCTACAGACACAAACATCTTCATCTCTCCCACCCATTTGTAAGGTCTCCAGTGGACTCACCCATCCCAGGTTTCTTTTATCCCTGGCTTTTTTTCTCCCTCTCACACACTTATGTGTGTATGTGTGCAAACACAGGCACACATACAAATACAACCTGCTTAATCAAATTTCCCCCATTGCTCCTGGAATTTATCACTGTTATTGCTGATCACCAATGTAAATAGCACATGTCAGCTTAATATTCAGTGGTCACTCAGTATTTATTAAGTCCTGTCCACTCTGGCCTTTTTTAGAGGAAAGCCCTGGGGCACATTAGCTGCTGGGCCTGACACACTGCCTCTACTTATCTATTCCCATTGATTATGAGAGTCAGCTGTGGCCAGGACTCACTTTTTCCTTCTCCTCTTAGACTCCCCTCTTACAAGCACCCCTGCTTGGATTTTCATGAGGAAATAATCAGATTAGGGCTTCAGCAGCGAGTTCAGATGGAGTTCTCTTTCTCCAATGTGCTACTAACCAAATAAACATGTTTTGTGGTAAATTGTAAATGACATTATGATTACTAAGGGCCAGCATGGGTTTCATTTAAAAGTGATCGAAATTGCAGGCTGCAGAAATTGTGACTGGCAGGTAAGTGCCATTTGGAAGGAGGCAATGTGTGTGTGCATGGAAATGTGTGTGTGTGTGTGTACAGGAAACCAAGCAAACCCACTCAGCAAAGCAAGGCAAAGGAAAGGAAAGTCCTGGGGAATCACAAAATATCAGCAAATCCCATTTGTAGACAAGAGAAATGTCACCAGGAGGGGAGAGTGGGGGAGATAAGGGGTTTCCAGGAGAGCAGAGGATGAGATCTGTCAGCCTTTGTGAGCTGCTTCCCTGCTGCAGGCTGCATCCTCCCAGGGCTCCAGGACAATACCAACTGCAGCATTTCCACTTCTGCTTCTCAGTGAGCTTGCCTCTCTGTCATTTTCTTTGCCCCCAGCACATGCCTACAGCAAAATACTTCAAGGAGGGGAAGGGGTAAAAAAAAAGAAAAAGGAAAGGCAAGAAAAAAGGGAAAGAAAATGGTAAGCTGGTGTCTAAAAATAGAGACTTCTGGACAGATCTGTCTCCCTTGGACATCCTCAGAGCTTGACATTTATGTAATTTGATTACTCTCCTCAGTGACGTGCAGAGTAAGAGCTCATTCTGGGAAACACTCTGCACATGAGGGATCCCCTGGAACTACATAACAGGATCCAAGCACTGAGGTGTAACTAAAAGCAGAGCCCAGAATGTTTTCTTGTAGTTTATTTCTTTTCCAGGAGTCTGTTATTTTCTTCCAGCAGCAAGTTTCACATCCTGTTTCTATGATAAGGGGAGTGCCCTTTTATTTATTCATCCCAAACTTTGTGACTCAAAAGGGTGGTGTTGTCCCTTTCTTGTTATCCTTAGCAGCTGGCACTTGCTGATATGCATGCACATCCCCAAAGCTGCTGAATGAGGAGCACAGAGTTAGTTTAGATACTGGCCATGCTTTACCTAAGATGTTCATAAGCACAGTTGACCAAGGAAGGAGCAGGCTTGCAGGGAAGGTGGCTTATAGCTGGCTACAGCAGCAAATTCTTCCTTTGATTTTATTTTGAGGAGAGGAAGGAAAAACAGAAACACACTTCTTTTCCTAAGATGCTCCAGGCAGAAATGTTTATGGTTTTGGTGCCCATATCTGAACTCATTTACTTTTATTCTCTCTTTATAATCAGTGATGATCTCATTGTGACAGCCTGAGGCATAATTTCTCTCATCTTAAAGCAGAGATCTGTATTTGGTCAGGTGGAGCAAACCCTAACTCAGAAGACTGTGTGGGTTACACCTCTTCTGTGTAAAGTCTTCCATAAAAGGTTCCTCTTCACTTGCCTCCACAGACACTTTGGGTGGCATTTGGTGGCAAGTCCTGGCACACATAGAACTGTCTTAGCTCCTGTTGTATTCAGTGAAGGAATACCTCAAGTGTTATCTAAAGTGACTTTTGCACTTGCAAGGGTCATGTCTTACACCTGAAGATGTTGTAGCTACCCAAAGAAATCCAGGTGACATTAGGCACTTGTGTTAACTGAGAGGATGCTCCCTCTGGTCAGTAAAGTTAAAGGATAGTGAAGGGTGATCCAGCTGAAAAAACAGAGATATTTTAGGGTGAGCTTCTTTGCTTTCTAAACTACTTTGTCTGTGTTGATGACTGGGGAATCAAGGGTGTTTCAGTTCCCATAGATGTGTGTCCAGTGTAATCTCAGGTGCTGTGGAGTGTCCCACCAGGAGTCTAGCTGCCACTCTTGAAGGGTGTAGGTCTTCTGCAGACCCTGTGTCACATCTCAGATACCTTCAGGGCATCCCGTGTGATACCAGATGCTTACTTGTGGGCAAATCATTTAAATTCCAGATCTCCACTGACTGCAATGGAAACTTGGATACTTGGAGCATGTATTTGTAGGTGTCTGAGTCTGGTGATTTCTTCTAGCTCTAAAACTTGGTGAGGCACTTTACCACTGGAGTAGATGAATACTGTTCTAGTCCTTTCTATTGTTTTTGTCTGAGATACAGTCCCTGTGAGTGGCATGAGACAGCTTCAAGTAGACTGAAGTTACCTTTCCAAAGAGTTACACTCATGCCCTGATTTGTTACCCTGCTGCAGGCTTAGAAGCAGGAGAATGTAGAAGACACAAGGACAGAGAGACATAATGCTGTGTCAGACCAAAAGTCCACCTAGTATGCCTGCTCTTTCAACAGTGGCCACCATTTGATATCTAGAAAGAACAAGATTAGTGTATGTGATGTTTCTCTGTCATTCATTAGCAGTCTTTAACCACTTTGAGCTCACTGTCATCCTGAGGTAGCTGTGGTTTCTACCTTTTTAATATCCCTTTGTGTCCAGGGTTCCCTTAAAGTTATGTTAAATTTTAGAATCAACAAAAGAGACTTTGAGCACTGAATGGGAAAATAAGCAACTACATAAAAAAAATTGAGCTGATATCTAAAACAATTATCTTATTTATTTATTTAGCTGGTTAGTTAGTTATTCATCTCCTTCTGTTGTCTTCCAGGAATTTACAGAGATGACAGCAAGTGCATCTTCAAGCCCTCAGTACCAGGCTACTTCTGCAAGCAAGCAGATCATGGACTTGTTATCCTAGAAATCCTGGACCCAAGTATAGTCAGCCAGAGACTGTTTCCAGTGGTAGCAATGACTGGCAGCTTTATGGATACTTTCAGTGATGTGACTTCTTATCCATTGTGTTGTCCTGCAGAGCACAGTTCTACTTTCTTTTCTGTGTTGCCATCCACCAAGCTCACTACAGTTTGCTTCCCAGACCTTGTACCTCTGACTTTCAGACTCTACCTCCTCAGTGGCCAAAACACAACCAGATTGCCCCTAGCTATTTTCTACAATGAACCACTCACCCTTCATGTCTTCACTGAAGGGAAACATGTGCCTCCAACCTCATCTTCCTTCTCAATGAATGAAGGGGCAGGAGCCAATTACTTCAGCTTTGAGGACAATCTTCTCTATGTTCTCCTCCATGAGAAGAAACCTGTAGAAATAGTTGCTGGCCTTTCCCTTCTTGTGGCTTTCACTGTCACTGAGGCTGTTGGGGAAGAGGATGAGGTAAGAATAATACATCCATTAGCAGAGTTCCTGAAGGTTGGTCGTGACCAAGTACGGGTGGTCCACAATGTGCCAGGAGGTGAAAGCATGTTGAAAGCAATCTCAGGCAGTGCTAACAAAAAGCAATATCACTGCCCTAATACAGCATTTTGCACAGCCTTTCATAGCAAGTATGGCTCACAGGAAGGGAGGAGAGGACCAATGAGCACCCAAGCTCTGCAGCCATCTGATGGGGCTGGTCCATCAAGAGTACTCATCGTTGAACTTGGTGATCCACCAGGCCACCCAAGAAATGAGCTGACAAGAGACAGCTTAAAGAGTTTGGCCAGAACAATTATCAACACTCATCAGACTGGAGACCTTCAGAGAGGCCTTGGCTTGCCAGTTGATGCCTTAATGGTGACTCAGTCTGCCTTGCTGTTTCCAGCAGAAGCTAATAATAGGTAAGTATCAGGTGTACTATCAGCAGGTACTGATTTATGTGTAGTGAGGCAATTTAACCACTTGATCTGCTTATTAAGACAGGGAGTAAGTTCTCCATTGACTGAAAGATGACTAACCATGCTGAACACATTATAAAGTTTCCACAACAGAGCTATGCCCAAGTACTAGCTGGACTCCTGAGTGTGAATTACTATGTCATTCTCTTGGTGCTTATGAATCTGTAGTGCAGAGATGTTCGTGATGCTTTAAACCAGGGACAGAGTTCCTGGATGTTCACCTTGGAACTAGAAAGCATTGAGTAAAGTCACTGTTTCTAAAGAAGTTCAGACTGCAATAGCTCTTAAATTTTAAACAATTAAATCTATGGATGTTTATAAATGGATGCAGCACCAGGGTTGCATTATTAAAGAAGGGTTGTTGCCTTAATTAACTTGTAGGTCTAAACCTTTATTTATATACTGTTAAAATTTGAGACTAGAAAATACTTCTATCTTGCACTCAGTCTCCTGTACAATACAAGTCAGTGCTGTTCACTTTGATACCTCAACACTGACCTTCCTCTTTGGCTAAAATTCTAGAAAACTATGTGGTCTTGAAGATACAAGATCTGGACAGAGTCAGTACTGTCTGAATGTGTGTCTAGATGTTGGATCTATTCCTGGTTTTGCAGTCACAAGTATTTGCACAGTTTCTCTTGTCAGCCTCTCTCTACAGCTTCCCATGAGAGTTTCTTGTTCTTTCCTTCACTGTTACATCAGCAAGTTTCTGGGCATTGACTCTTCCTCCTCCTCCTCCAGATACCTCCAGGGTAATCAAATCACTTAGCTCTCTGCTTTTTAATAAAGTGCAAGGTTTGAGTTCTAGGGAGAGTTTTTTTTTCCTTCTCTGTCTCTATTTTCTGAATCCTTTTTGAAGCCCACATGTCTGAAACCCAAATTTTCCTTCATGGTGGATTCCCCAACACTGGACACTTTCAAGACTCAGCTGGACAAGGGCTTGGCCATCTTGGCTAGACTGTGCCAAGAAAGGGTGGATCAGATGACCCTTGAGGTCTCTTCCAACCTAGTATTCTTTGATTCTGTGATTCTATGGTATCAGTGCTATAGGCAAAAGTGGTATTAAATCCTATTTTCTGTTGTCAGAATTCAATCATCCCATTAGGCCATTTTCCCAGAGAAACAGGAAAGCTCATGATCATCTGTTTGTTCACTGAGTTCTCTAATTCTTTTTCAGTTCTAGCTTTCCAGGACTCAGTCCACACTGTTGGCTTGCCCACATCCTACACAACACATGAACTGAGTGCATATATTTGACTTTTCTCTCCATAATATATCAGCCCACCAAACCTTCCATGCATTTTATCAGCAGTGGCTTTATATTTGTTTCTCAATGAAGATATAGCATCAGACCTGCAGTTGATTTAGACAGAACAATACAGGACACTCCTTTACTTGATCATAATTTCCAAAAAGGGGCTACCTTTTGAGCTCTGTCAGTTATTTACTTAGTTCTTGGTCAGTTTTGTACATACTAGGTGATTATTTATATTCACTTTCAGAGCTCATTTTTTTCCTACCCTTGACAGCAACAAATATCCCTTCCTATCCCTGCTTCCTCTGTCCTTATTTTGCTCTTTTCATCCTCTTTCAGCCACTGTTTGCATGGCCCAGATGGCAGCCCTTATCTACAGAGAAGGTTGTGAGCAACAGGGCTGGGGAGGGAGCAGACAGCAGTGTATTTCAGCCTCAGATCTTGAATCAGTATTAAAAGCATATGGGAAATATGAAAAAGGTAATATCCCATCTGTTTTTAATAGGGGACATGGGATTTGATGTTTGGTAACCTTATTGTGTACTCCCTTGGTGTTGCATAATGTTATTTTTTATGTAGTGCACTGCTGAGCCTTAGACAAGTATAAGTATATTCCATCTCTGCAAGAAAGAAATTGGATTTGCCTAAAACTTCCTTTAATTAACACCTTATCCTCTAACAGTTACCTCTGACCTCTCTACCATCCTGATGCCTGGTGGCTGCTGGTGATGCAAACTACTACTCACACCCTGAGTACCCTGAGGTAGTGAAGCACCCAGAGTAAAGACACTGGTCTTGTGGCCAGAGAAATCTTTCTTTTGTTTTGTTGCTTGGTTTTGGTTTGCTGGTTTGGGGTTAGGGAGGCATAGTGGGAAATGATGATTTGCAAGACCATATCTTAAATCATGGCTGAACTCTGAAGGTATAGAGTATTTTTTATCAGCAGCACTAGCACCACCATTATCAGTAGGGATGCTTGTGTTATGATGGAGGATACTGCAAGATGAGACAGAAAACAAGTGCTCTAGGAAGTTTTACATCTTGTGATGGGAAATGTTGTCCTTTCTTTACACCATTCCAAGATATGCCACAGCCTGAAGACTATGACAGGTACAAGACTCCTCATTCTGTGTGTCCATTACTGATGATCAGAACAAGAGGAGTGACAATAGAATCATAGAATAGTTTGGGTTGGAAGGGAAATTTAAAGGTCATCTAGTCCAACCCCCCTGCAGTCAGCAGGGACATCTTCAACTCAGTCAGGCTGCTCACAGCCCCAGACAATCTGACCTGGAATGGTTCCATGGATAGGGCTTCTACCACCTTGCTGGGCAACCTGGATTGATGTCTCACCACTCTCAGTGTAAATAAATTCTTCCTTCCTTCTCTCTAGTCTATATCTCTCTCTTTAAAACCATTACTCCTTGCCACAACAGGCCCTCTAAAGTTTTTTCTTACAGATTCCTTTTAAGCACTGAAAGGCTGCAATAAGGTCTTCCTAAAGCCTTCTCTTCTCCAGGATGAACAACCCCAAGGCTCTTAGTGTTTCTTCATGGAAGAGGTGTTCCAGACCTCTGATCATTTTTGTGGCTTCTTCTGGACCTGCTCCAGCAATAGCTACACCATGGAAAAGGAACATGATGTAGATATTTTTTGGGTAAGGTCTCCAGAACCTTATTAAATGCCTATAGGTTCCTGAATGCATGAGTGTTACAACACAGAGGGGAAGAAGCAGAGATTACCTAAAGGAGAGGTCCATCCTCTTCTGTGTGCCAGGGAAGAAACCTTGTGGCTGTTTGGTTTTGTTTTTTTCAGGCATAAATGATATCTTCTCCACACTCAGGGCTGCTCTGTCATCTGGGGAGATGTGTTGCCATCTTCCCATTGTCTTCCTACCTGTGCATGCTCTCTGAAACCAGTTTGAGCAGCAAGGATCAGCAGAGGTCCCTAGGGAGGAGGCTGGTTTATTACAGGGACAAGAGCAGTGGTAACTTAAAGCCACAGACCACCCTCTGAGTGGAGGAAGATCTGGGATGTAGATTGAAGAGAATACTAACATCACCAGATCATGGAACTGGCTGAGAGCTCATCCACCTTTAGCTGCCTGGGCTCCTCTGCAGTCTTATTTATTGCTCCCCATCAGTCATAGCTTTTCTGGAATTACTCATGGCTGACATTTCTGATGCAATAAGGCCAGAGATAACTTGTGAAATGAAATCAGGGTTTTCCTGTTGGGACATGTAGTATCCCCACTGCCTATCTGTCTCTCTTTAGGCTAGCAGAGGCAAGGATAATGGGGCTGGGATTAGAAGTCAGGCTAAGTATCCCAGTGTATTTTTCTGTGGAAGGAAAAGAGAAATATTTCCACCCCTGAGTCTTGCAAAATCCAGTCAGGCTGTCAGATATACACAGAACCTTCCCTCCTGCAGGGCCAGTCTCCCTGCAGTTTCTGACTAGTGACTCCTCTGGCATCAAGACAACAACAGAAAGGTCTTTGATCAGCAGAGACTGGCTGTTCACTTTTGCAGCCCAGGACAGTAAGGCTGAACAGCCTTGGAAACCTTGTTATGGTCAGGTAGCCATGCAGCAAGTCTGTGTATCATGTTGCTAAGCCTTTCAAAAAATGACTTGTCTGTTATGATTTGAAATGCTTTTTTACATGATTTTAGTTTAACTCCTTTGTTAGGGTCACTTCATGCATGGCTTATTGGTTTGTCAAGGAAAGACAGAGGTGATTGCTGTGACTTGCACAGCTGGAGAATCAGATAGCTATCACATAGCTTTACCTTCCTCTCAATGTCTGTGCATTAATCCATACCAAAGGGTATTTACAGATAGAAGCCTCTAATTTGCTCAGTTTGCCTAATATCCCTAGAAATAGGAAAGTGAAAAAAACAAGAGAGCACAAGAGCAAATGTATTGTGTGTGCTTGTGCTGGTACCTTGACACAAAATTAGGTATATAAAGCTACACAGTCATCCACAAACCACTTAGTCAACATGCCCACACCACAGCAGGGTACTTTTCTCCTTCTTGATGCACCTTGAACCTGCTACAGAGTGAAATTTGCAGGCATTCATGTTTCTTTAAGAGGTAGATTTAAGGTAGCATGTGAAAAGCAGTGTGGGTGCAGGAAATAATGGTGTTTGAGACTCACAGCAAGCAACAGAAGTGAAGCAAGCCACCAAATAACTGCTCATTCAGGCAGCAATAGCTGTGCAGAGGACTAAATGAGAAATATAGTAGTAATTTGCTGTGTTCTGTGGTGTATAGACAGGCAGGCAGGGTTAGAGGTCCAAACTAGATTAATTCTGGCACATCCTAACCCCAAAGTGCCTGGGTTTGGCAACCTTCATGCAGACTTCAGGGAGGCTACTGTATGGAATTGCAAAGGGCTTTTAAAAAGGGGAGATGACAACTTTCTCCTGCCTAGGGATCTCTCAAAGGTTAGGGCTGGGCTGGGTACTAGGTGAGGGACAGATGCTCTTTATTAACTTCTCTCTCTTCCCAAAGGGGAGGAGAAAGGAGAATAGGGGAGAGAGACAGTAGGAATCAGGATCAATTTTACTACTTTTCTCTTGAATTCTCATATTTGAGGGAAAAAAAATTGAGAAACTGGGTAGTTGTGGGATCTGTGAACAAGAGGTAGATGGTCATCATCAACCTGGAGACTCAGACATATCTTCATTGAAGATGGTGGCAATGGAAGTTTGATGTGAAAAGAGTTTGTGTGAAGACATTCTGTGTCCCAGAGGTGAAGTTTCATTATCACAAAGCCTTTTGCTATTTTTTTGCCTCTGGTGGCATTTTTAGCAGAAAATCCAGGAGCTGAAATCAGGCATCAACCCTGAGCTGCCAGTATATTGGTGGTGTCAGGAAGGCATGGTCATACTAGGGATGATGATGCCACACAAGGTCTTTGCCTATGTAGGTATTAGACCCCAGCTCTGCTTTTTTTTGGCATTTGTCTTGAAATTGAATTCAGAAAGGAGAAACTGAGGAGATATCTCATGGGTCCTGTGCCTTGTCAGTAAAGGAATTAAACTGTAGCTTAAGCAGAGATGCTTCTCATTCAGGGTCTGTTTCAAATAAGCACAAAGTGTACCTTGCAGAGTAGGTATGGGACTCGTTCATGCAGGTTGAAGGTAGCACCACAATACAGATTACTGATAATTAGAAAGTTGTCTCTCAATAGGATTGTCTGGTTATGAGGCAGGAGAAAAAACCAGTCAAAGTAGTCTGCACCTTTACATAAGATCCTGGTGTGAAGCTTGTATTTCCCTTGCAAGTTTTCCAAAACATCTCCAAAACACTTTTCTAGACAACAGCCATGGAACTTCACATTGCCACCACAAATTGGATAGTAATAGTTCTCTTGAACTAAAACCTTTCTGGCCATGTAGGGGGTTAAAGGATCTATCACCAACTACCTATTCCACAAGCTTAATTTCCTTTCTGAGCCTTATTTTTAAACTGAATTTCTGTTGGTATTTCCTGCACATGGTAAAAATGTGCCTGCCTAAAAATTTGCCAATTCTACTCAAAGGTGACACCTGTGAAGAACAAGATTCAGGCAATTAGAAGTCCTACCTCCTCTGTAACCAGGGTGGAAATCACAGATTGCTCTGACAACAGGCTTCCAAAACCATTCTGAGTCCTCTGTGGGAAAGGAGCAGGAGGTAAGAAAGGTGAAAGAACATCAGGAGAGAGCAGAGGAGGAGGATGATGGAGAGGGTAGGAAGAGACTTAGGAAAAAGAA
Organism: Galbula dea; assembly: GCA_013399015.1. NCBI lineage: Eukaryota > Metazoa > Chordata > Aves > Piciformes > Galbulidae > Galbula > Galbula dea. The sequence goes on along the minus strand of VWZX01000240.1, from coordinate 506,581 downwards.
TGCAGGACTTTGCAGGTGTCTATGGGAGGAAGATGGAGATGCATTGCCAAATATTCCCTACACCAGTGCAGGTCTTTGAGGTTGAAGGGGTTGTGTAAATAAATCTCAGTTAAAAATGAAGGGGATCAGCTCAAGAGGAGCTTTTCTCAGTTCCTCAGTGTACCCTCAGAAGTACACCAGGAGTGCAGGAGAGCCAGAAGTGTCCCCATTGTCTTTCTCAGGGATTAGAAAGAGCAATCTGGTCCCAGCAGCATCTAAGTGCTGTCAGACAAAACCTGCCTTGCTTATGTCATGTATGGACCTGTTTCCCCCCTTAACAATTAACAGGATCTGCAGTAAAGGAGGTGATTTACATGACACTTGTGCCTGGCAGAGAGGAGCTGCCAGCCACGTCTCCCAGGGACTGATCCTTTTTGCACTCTGGCTTATTTAAAGCGCTGAGTGCCGTCACCTCTATCAGCAGAGCTTGTCTGCTGTGACATTCGAGTGAGTGATGGCTTTGTCAGCTCTCAGGTCAGCTCACTTTGCTGTCACATCACGCTCTTGACCACCGCTGTGTGTCGGGGAGAAAAATTCTTCCACATGTTTTGTGAGCAGGAAGCTGGTGAGCGAAGGGTTAAAAGGTTTGGGGTGCTGGGTCTTTGTGGGGCTGTGTGTACATATATATATATATGTATATGTGCTTGTGTGTATATACATAAACATATATATATATATATACACAGAGAGAGATGCACACAAGCACCTTGGTTTGGCTGCAGGACCCCGCGCCCGCAGGCCACAGTCACATTATCATCTGGAAATTGGATAACGACAGCACAATGACAAATCCAGGTTGCTTGCAATAAGGTGCTAATCCCTTTGCTTTAATATCGGAGCAGCATGTAATGATGTTTGGACATCACTCCAGTTTACTGACGACCCCACTGGGGCCAGCAATAGAAGCGTACAACTGTCTAACAAGCCATCAGGTGACCGCCGTCGTCAAAGCAACGGGAGATGCAATCTAATCTTCCTGCCATCCCTTCCAGCTCCCAATAAGGACCAGATTAGAGAAGTGGCCCATCAATGCTTGGTAACTCGAATCAATTAACGTTAATTCGCACGATGCTATGATGTATTGTGATCACTTTCATTTCGGAGAAGGGGGAAGAAATTGCTATAATTCACCTAAAATGAGGTTGTCTATGGGGCTGAGGTATTAATTGGGTGTCCATATTAAATGGAAAAGGAGCACGATAGTGAAGGAAAAGTGGATGAGTGACTCTCTTGGCTGCTATTGACCTATCAGAAGAAGACAGTGCCCTTTTCCTTTGCTTTTATCTATTACAGTTTTCCCTATTGCGTGTCAAGTTGATGTATTATAAAAAATTCATTTGGTGACCTTTCACCCCCCTAGCAGATTAAACAATTTCACTGGGATGGCATCATTAACAGGGCCTTGCATTTAATGATGATTTCTCTAAAAGGCCACGGAGATTCGATTTTAAGCTAACAGATTTATTGCACTATTATAACATATCGTAAAAAACTGTACCACCTACGGTCTGGTTTTAGGATAGAAACTGGTTAAGAGTTTATGTGGAGCTTAAAGTGGTATTACCTTGGGATAGGCAGCAGCAGGAAGGCTCTGACCTCCGGCAGGGTGCTGTTTACATTTAGTAAAAGATGTTTCTCCTACAGTAAACTTCAGGAGTGTGTTATAGAGGAGGCCTGGCTTAGCTCTTCACCACTAGCAGGCAGCTGTGTTAAGGAGGGGTATTTCCACTCATCTACAGCATTTAAAGGAAGCCACTAAGGGATTTGGAGGATATTTCTCTCCTATTTAGCATCATAAGATACTTCAGGGTTGAAAGAGACCTTTAGTGGTTATCTAGCCCAACCTCCCTGCAGTGAGCAGGACATCTTTAACTAGATCAGGATGCTCAGAGCCGCAGACAACCTGACCTGGAATGGTTTCAGGGATGAGGCATCTACCACCTCTCTGGGCAACCTGTTCCTGTGTTTCTCCACCTTCACTGTAAAAAATATCTTCCTTGCATCTAGTCTAAATCTACCCTTTTTTAGTTTAAAACCATTACCCCTTGATTTGTCACAATGGGCCTTACTAAAATATCTGTACCCATCTTTCTTATAAGACCCCTTCAAGTATTGAAAGGTGACAGTAAGGTCTCCCTGGACCCTTCTCCAGGCTAAACAACCCCATCTCTCTCAGCCTTTCCTAATGTTCCATCTTTTTCATTTGTAGCCTCCTCTGGACCTTCTCTAAGGGGTCCATGTCTTTCCTGTACTGAGAGCTCCAGAGCTGGATGTAGTACTCCAGGTAGATTCTCACCAGAACAGAGGGGCAGAGTCACCTCCCTTGACCCACTGGCCATGTGTCTTTGGATGCAGCCCAGGATAGAGTTGGCTTTCTGGGCTGTCAGCACACATTGCTGGCTCATGTCCAGTTTTTCATCGCCAATCTCCACAGGACTGCTCACCAACAGCTCCTGGTGGTCCCACCTCACTCTTAAGTGGATTTGTAAAGTCCCTCCAGTCTCCCTGTTTTTTCTTTTGTTGAGGTATCTTATCAGTCCAAGACCACAGGAATCTGGACTCCACCAGCTGCATCTGCAAGGCAGTTGCGTGCTTTCAGCTTTTGGTGCCACTGGCATTGAAAAGTCTTAAATGAAGATTCTGTGAGCAGAGGGAAGAAGGCTGCCCTTATGTGTGAGATATTTCTGTGTGTTCCTGCACACCTGTGTTCATGCTCTGTGGCTATATTTACTGATTCATAGAATAGTTCAAGATGGAAAAGACATCTATGATTGTCAAGCCCAACCCCCAACCCAACACCAGCACTCGGCATCACCACTAAACCACATCACAAAGTGCCACATCTACACATTTGCTGAACCCCTCCAGGGACAGTGACTCCATCATTTTCCTGGGCAAGGTGTTCCAGTGCTTAACCAATCCTTTAGTGAAGAATTTTTTCCTAACATCCAACCTAAACCTCCCCTGGTGCAACTTGAGGCCATTTCCTCTTGTCATATCAATAGTCATCTGGGAGAAGAGGCTGACCCTGACTTCACTACAATCTCCTTTCAAAGTGTTGTATAGAGTACCTGGACAAGGGAAGAAAAAAACATCCTGAAAGCTAGACTGAGAGCCTTTTACAACTTGGATGGTGTCTAGGAAATGGAAAACTGGAGATCTGATGGTGGTAATGCCCCAAAAAGCTGATGTCAAAAGTAGTTGATCAAAGAGACTATATAATTTAATTAATACATATTAATTCCAATTATTATTCCAAGAGATATGCATTGGACCTCTTTTTCAGCAATTTTCCAGTCCAAGCAATACATCTGATGTTTTCCACAGCCACCAAATATCCAGCTTCTAACTGAAGGATCTTTGCTCTGTAAAAGGAACCCTTCACAATGATTAGATAAAGAAGCATACTCTTCTTGTCCAGCCTTGCCCACAGAGGCAATTCTGTGTCTTGTTACTTACCCATGTTCACCACCAAGCTAGGACCTCTTGTGACTTCTCCACACTACTAGATCTTCTCTCATTAGTTTTCTGCCATCACAGCATCTGACTTCCAGGCTAATGGACACCTGATGCTAGCTAAAATATACATTTAAGTGCCTAAGGGTTTGAATTTTGGTCTTATTGACTCAGGAAAGAAGGGAGACAATCAGTAGTGTCCAAAACCATGAGTCCTATTCAGATCATTAGCTCAGTCCTCATAAGGAGATATGACCAGGCTTATGTATTCATTCTTTCTCTCTTGTCAAGGAGAGGTGCAGCCTGCTTTCTCCTCAAGTTAATTTTCTCTAGTTTTGATTTCTTTCTGTAATATAGGAAAACATGGACATCAATGGAAAGAAAAGTCTTCCTTCAGATAGCATTTTGCTTAAAGTAGGAATGACCTCAAACTTCTTATCATGTTCTGGATACTCATGTCTCTTCCTGTCTCTATTACCTAATGACAAGACCTACAGGGGGAGACAAATATCTAACCTGTACCAGGCACAGGTACCTGATGTCTGGCTAACTTCATCACCACATGACAGTAGAAGACACTTCTCCTCCCAAAATGCTTAATTCCTCAGTCCTTCCAGTGAATCTGTATTTACTTTGCCTTACACAACTCCTCAGCTTGCCTATGTCCTGTCTTCACCACAGTATCCTTCTTGTAGCCTGTCTTCTCTTCAACAGAAATTGCCACCTTTTCAAATATAAAATAAATACATAAATAATAAGAAAAAAAATCTCTTTGGCTGGACCATGATGCATTTTGACATAATATTTGTTCCTCAAACCCTTCCCAATCTCCTTCCCCTTCCAAGGATATACTGATGCCACAACACTAACATTGCAGACATACCCAGACAACTGGTCAATTAATTTCATTCTCTGTGTTTATTAGGAAATTACATATGCCAGGGGCTGTTCTCTGGCAGCAGGGTCAACTGATATGGATCAGCTTGTGTCCATACAATTAAATTATCTCTCCCACCTCTTCAGGGTGGCCTTGTCCAAACTGTCAGGTGAGAATATTGTCTGACTGTGCTAGCTCCAAGACCATTTTGGATTTGTCCTGGATTTTGCTGTTGGGCTTGAACCACAGCTTGTGATGGACTGACAGTTAAACAGTAGAGGTGATCAACTACCAGTGCCAAGGATTGTTCTTTGGCACTATTTAGTTTTCTAGTATAGATGGATTCATCAACTTTAATGGACCCTTTTCCCAGGCTTTCAGTCTGATCCTTTTCCCCTTGAAGTCAACTGATAATAACAGCTATTATTCTATTAGTATTATTATGATTACTGTTATTATGGCTGTTTTGTTGTTATTGTTGTTCTCATTATTATGATTATTATTTTTATTGTAATTAAAATAACAAGCTCTCCTTGGTTTCAGGGAGATTTTCTTCCCTCTGCCCCAAATTTCTCCACCTAGCTTCTTAATCATGCCTTAAGACCTGCAGTAGACCTTCTACTTTCCACGACCTTTAATTTCCTTGCTACTAACGAACAGACACTTGCTCTCCTGCAGAGCCTCAGCATGTTCTGCAGATGTCTGTTGGCACTGATGGTGAAAGGATCTGGGATCCTGACCCTGATGCCCCTGCTGACTAAGGTATCACAAACAGCTCCTGCTTGCCTGCTGTGCCCACATCTAGAAGAGCTTCAAGGCACTGAGCAAACGAGCTGTTCCCCATCGAGCGCTGTCAGCAGGGAATTGCAAACCAGCCTGCTCCTTCCCAGCATGAGACTTTAGGACAGTGACAAAGCAGCATGTTCTTCATGCCCATCAGGAGGATCCTAGGCAGGTCTCTTTGCTCTGGTTCTTGCTAGGCTACAGGCACACTTGTCTGTCCCCACATCCCAGTGGCAAAACTATGCCAGGAAAGCCTATTTTCCTTCCAGCACAAATCACCAGGGGAGCAGCAAGCTGCTCTTCTTTCCTCCTCCTCCTCCTCTTCCACGCTGGAATGTCACTTCTTGTGTACAGGGTTGCACCTTAAGGCAGAGGCTCCCTCACAGCATGAGTCAGGTTGGATCCTGTGGGTTATACACATCATGTTCTGTGCTGTGGTACCTGGATTCAAATCACCTGCCAACAGATGTTAATTTTTAAGCCAGCATGTGTATTTTGGTTTTGTTTTCTCTCCTTTGCTGTTACTCACCTTAGGAAGTAAAAACATCTGCTTCCTACAACGTTTTGCAGCAGCCTTCCTTTAAGTGGTGAGTCACCTGGGCAGGCTGAACCACCTGGGCAGGCTGAACCACCTGGGCAGGGTGAGTCACCTGGGCAGGGTGAGCCATCCAGGCATGTCACCACTGTCTGTGAGGTCAGCCTCCTGTAAATCTCTGGGCATGGTTGTAACTAGGCTGAGGGCTGCTGTCAGAAAAACTGTGGGCACCAAGATTGAGGCCCCATGCAAACATGTTGTTGTCCAGGTCCTTAGCTGTGGAGAGTGCCAGATCCTGGTAGTTGCAAAGGAAGGTAGCAGAGATAACACCTGTGTCAGATGTCAACAAGTGAATGATCTGCTCATGGTGGCTGAGCTGAAGGAAGAAGTCAGGAGGTTACAGACTACAGAGGAGTGTGAAAGGGAGATAGAGTGGTGTGGCCAGGCTCTGCCATCCCCGAGAGAGGGGCAGCAGGTGAGGGGTGCAGGAGAAGGAGGGGATCCCATGCCCTTTTGCCACCTGCAAAAGGATGACCCAAAAGATGGGAGAGGTGGGAAAGGCAAGAGAGGCTCCTCCCGGCCTCCCCTGCCTTCTCAGTTCCCCATACACCATAGGAATGGGGCCCTTGTAACAGAAGACAGAGACCTAAATGAAAAAAAAACCCAGCCAAAACAAAAAGACAAAACAAAAACCCCAACAAACAAGCAAAATCAAAACCTGAGTTAAACCAAAGGAAACTTATGCTCCATATATCTTCTGTTTGTAAACACCTTTAAGCAAACACTAGAGATGAACCCATAGCTTTTCTACTTTCATTTCAAGACAATACCAATCCCCCAGCTGCCTCGCTGCAATTGCAGATTAAAGGGGTTTATATATATAAATTATAGATATATATGATATACTAAATGACACAAAGCACTGGGAGAGGGAATGAAATGACACAGGCACAGAATAAAGTGTTGATTCTTTATTCAAATGCAAAACCCCTCTCTTGGGATGCTCTAATTTAAGTTTCAGTCTTGGGAAAAAATGATGTTTTTTACAGTCTGTATACTGCTATATTTCACTATGAAGACCTGGCAGATAAGGAAAGGAAAGAAGACACATGTTAGGATAAGGAAATGCAGTAAAGCTCTTGAAGTGCTGTGCTTGTGTAAAGGAACTGAAACTTTCTTCTTCAAAGAGCTCAGAGGTCTTCATTGGAACTCTTTCTGCTGGACAGCAAGCACTTGCTTGGACTTGGAGATCTTAGAGGTCTCTTCTAACTTTAATGATTCTGTGATGCTGTGATTTGCAGCCTCCACTGATCAGCGGAGACTTTAGAGTAAAGCCATTAGGTTTCTGAACTCATAAAATCACCATCTCTGCCAGATACATCCAGTGTGAGACCATGGAGATAAATTAAATTCTCAGTTTTCCATCTGTAAACATCTTAAAAAAGAAGAGACTCTTTATTACTTTGCTGCTGCTGTTTGCTTGGAAGTGTAACCCATGGCCCCAAGCACCATATCTACACTTTTCCATATGTGCTGCTCTCATCCAAGGAACCAAAGTGCCCTGATAAGGTAAATAAGTAGTTGTTTGATATAATGCTCCTTCCTATTTGTAACAGACACTAAGTATTGCCACCTGCATGGCTAAGGTAGAAATCCCATGAACAGCAGGTAACATGTCATTCCTGGGCAAGACGTGAATTATCTCTGGGACTAACACTGAGTGTTTTCATAGCTTTGTTTTTTTGTTTTGTGTTGGTTTTTTTCTATGTTAACATTCCTTTGCACATGGAACAAATGGAAGCAGACAGCACCTAGGAACATTCCTGTACTTGAGGCCCTGGAACATGGCTGTTCAGGTGCAGCCCTCAGATGGAGAAATAGAGAAGGAGCTTCCTGTGCAGCCAAAAATCATTTTCCTGGACAAAAAGGTAGGATTTGGCCTTCTGTAGATGCATGCTCTTATTAATTCTGTATGATTGACACTTCCAAGCAATCCAAAAGCTATGAGATGGACCTAAATATGGCACAGGACAAGACTATAAATACATAAGACAAAGAATCAATCTATACATAAGCAGTCATTGACATTCTGAGAACATCTTCCAGGATGGACTCTTGTCATGATTTTCACTTTTTTTCCACAAGGGTTAGATTTGTGCAGTGTCAGATGTAATCTGGTACCCTGGATGCTGAGGGAATGGTCAGTAGAGATCACCATGTCTCAAGCAAGCCTGGACTTCTGTGTGAAGTCATTTAGCACTGCCAGAGGTGCTAACACAAGTCCTCAAAGCAGCAGACTAGGTCCACTGAGTGCTTAGATGTTTGTGGAATGTTGGACTATATTCAGTCCCAGAGTCAGGTGAAATCTGCATAGCATGGCTTCATGGTATATTTCCTTTATATTTTCATGTCCTCTTTCCTGTTTTCCAGCTGTTTCTGTTATGGAATCACTTCTATTTTGCTGGACAGGCAAAAGTATAGCCCCAGGTACAACACTTTTACAGAGGTGACCCTGAAGCATGGTGCTAAACCCAAGCTTGGACAGCTTTGTGGACATTATTTCTGCATGTAAAGCTGGTTGATGACAAAACCAGCTCTGTATATCTATTAGACATGAGACTGGTTTTACAACATCCAGGCACAAAACTTTCAGCTTCTTTGTGTTTCACTTCAGTTCTCTAGACACAGGCATCTTGCTGTGTTGTAGGCTCTGGACTATGTTATTTGGCCTCCAGCTCCTACAGAAAGGTAAGACCTTTCCACAAGGCAACTCTGCTGGATGTCAAACATGGCTGGCTACCTGAAGTGACACATAAAGCTTATATCTAGGCAATTGAATCTTCCTTTGAGTTTCATACCCTTCTTCAGACATGTTTCAGGTTTTCTACTAAACTTGACAACCAGTAGTTCCCTCTAAAACAAAACAAAAAACCCCAACAACAGCAAAACAAACCAATAAGCAAACAAAAACCAACCCCAAAACCTTAGATCTAGTTTTTTCACATACACACCTTAATTCTTCTCTTTTTTTTTTTATTCCTCCCAGGGTCAAAGAGTTGACAAACTGGGGCCTCCCTCAGAACCCTGGGTTGTATCAGCTCACCTCAAGGGTTCCTCCAAGGCTGTTCTAACAGGTTTGGATGTGTTTTCTCATAGTAAGGGTTCTGGCAAAGCAGCTATGCAGAATGATGGTGATAAATGTAGGAATTCTCTCTAAGAAACACTGGATTTGAAAGCTGGTGATCAGAGTGAATAAAGAAGGTTGTAGCAGGAGTTTGGTGAACTTCCTGGTCATATGCTGGAGAAAGAGAAGCTTATATAAAGTGGTTTTTGCTCTGGCAACTTAAAGGGAGTATATCCAGTAAGTATATCTTGAAAGGACATGCCTTAAAACAAAACAGAAAAGGATGAAGTATTAGAAATCCTAATACTTGATTTTCAGTTAACACTAATGGAGGCAATTTCCTTGGAGTCAATGACAACCTGTTTGTCCCAGCAAAGAATCTGGCCAAGTACAGACAGAAACACCTTCCTGTTGTTTGCAATTAGCATATTTCCAACATGAAAATACTTTTCACAAGGGAACTAAATGTTTCCTTTCTGGTCCTCATTAATTAATCCAAACACCTGAGCTCATGATTAACTCTTAGCATGTGAGTATTTCCCTTGAGGTTATTGAGGTTATGAACATGTTTAGATACAGAAACTTGCTGGAGTACAGTGCTGAACCAAACACCTGGAGATGATCATATGCTTGTGAACTAGAAAGTGGAAATGCTATTGGTTATAAAGGACTCTAATTTTCATTGCTAAAATCTTTGATTGCAAGCAAACAGCACACAAATTCAAAAGTGAAGTTTCCTGCTACAGGTAAAGTATTTTTTTTGGTAGTAAATCCATTTGTGTGTTAGCTTTGACTCAAAATGTTCACCTAATTACAAAGATAATTAGCACTCATGCTGTAGATAAGAACTTCTCACCCTTTCAGTCCATGTTTCTGTTAATTAGAAATCTTTTTACATCATCCTAACTCCAGGTTTACAGGTTAGAAAACTCCTTTGGTGTTTTCTGCTGGGTTTTGTGCCNGAGGGAAGGAGGGAAGGAGGGAGGGAAGGAGGGAAGGAGGGAAGGAGGGAAGGAGGGAAGGAGGGAAGGAGGGAGGGAAAGAAAGAAAAAATGAAAGTAAATTCATTAAAGAGAAATGCAGTTCACATTCTTTAAAAGATACATGCATCAAATTAATAGTCAATAAACTCCAGAAAAGAATGAGCTGCACAGTACAGATGTTCTGTATGTAATAGTTTGCTGCACTTTTTCCTTTGACAAATGTCCTTATTGCACTCATCTTCTGAAGCATATGAAAGCAGCATTTAATGGAAATGGGTCCCGTCTAGCACACTGAGGCTGCTTCATCTGACAGCAGCCAAACTGCCTCATGGAAAGTAGTTTAGCTCCAAATTAGCTTGCTTCTATGTTAAATACCAGCTTGCCTGAGAGATCTGTGTGAAGGCTCCCCATATATATCTGTAATATTCTGAGCTTTGAAGCATATGTGCCTGAAAGCTGAGCTAGTCTCTGTTGAGAAGTACAGTAGAGTACTCCAGGCTCCATCATAGACTGGAAATGGCAATTATAAAGTATTTGAAGGCAGCTGACAAGACTCTATAACTGCAGTGTTACAGTGAGTATCAGAGCCAAGAAAATCCTCCCTAGTCTGGGCAGGTATTTTCATAAGGAAGATCTTCATGGGTAGTAGGTAAATAGATGAGCCAGGATCAGGCTGGAACAAGTAGACCCATCTAGATTCCCACATCTCCACCAAGGCTATTCACAGTCCAAATTATTGCTTCTTTGTACATCACAGGTGGTCCTGAAGGCTCACAATGAAATAATGTGTTTGGTGTGATAGATGCTGTACAAAAGTAGAAAAGCATCTATGTAGTCAAAACTAGCTAGGATATTAATAAATAAAATGATTCTGGGCTGCAGAGAGGGGAAATGTTATGATTTCTGTTGTTAAATCATTAAAATAAGGCATATTTTTGCCTAGGACCTCATCTCAAGGAATTTCTGGCCATAGTTCAGAAGTCAACACAGCCACAAATTAATCTCAGTAGGCAGTTTGCATTGCAGCATCTCTCTGTTTGGAAGCTGTAAGAGTTTAAGAGGTTTGGACAGGGCATACCAATTCCCCAGTGCCAAAGAACAGATCCTAGCACTGCTTGGATCATATAGGTGTGGGTACAAAAAAGTGGGATAAAACCAGAGAGAAACAGTCCTGCAGTCTGACCTACCATCCAAATCCTTGTCCTTACCTGCTGGCCACTCCTGTGCATCTGTGATTGCAAAATGTCTCACAAAGGTGTTTGTTGCTTCACCACTTCCTTCAATCTCCTGGACACAGGGATGGCAGAGTATAAATATCCTCCCACCCAGACTATCTGTATCCTCACCTGTGCTGCTAAATGGCAATAAAATAGCAAACCACCTGCAAAGAGTTATTGCATGTTGTCTTTGAGCAGGAAAACTCTGTGTTTGTAATCACTGGAGCAAATCCAGCATCCTAAGAATTTCTGACTTCTTACCCCCACCTGAACCAACATTTTGGAATTTGTTAGTCTTTAGGATTTTACTTCTCTCACCCCAAGAACCTAAGTGAAGCCCAGACCTGGTCAGCATTGCTCAAAGGCCAGGACTTGGCTGCTGCTGAAAGATACACACAATAAAATGGAGATCCAGTTGCAAAGTCAACTCTTACTTTTAAAAAGAGCCTACAAAAATAAAAACCATGGCAAGTGTAAATGCTGGGTCACAATGCATTCCCTGATAGCTTAGAACAAGAGGTGAAGTGATGGAGAAACAGAGTTTCTCTGGGTTTCATTTGAAGGCTCCCCATGGAGCCTTCCCCTGCCAGGTTTCTAGCTGAAAGTGTCTCCTGTATGATCACAAGGCAGTCACCACAGACATTTTTCATTGCCAAATCACTTTCAAAGTGTCTGAGAAGGTTGGAGAAAAGTTCAAAATGATTTAACAGCAGGGCAGGATGTAATATCATTGCTGTTGAGATCAGCTTCAGGGCAAGAAAGACTGCACTGGGGAAGGGATCTGTAGCAAAAAGGGCCAACGAAATGCTAATTTTTGGGGGCTTTTTGAAGCCAGGATAAGCTCTGAGCTTGTGCTGGGGCCTGTCAGTGGGTGGGCAGGCTGATGAGATAGCCTGTGTGGAGCCAGCACCACCCACCCTGGATCCAGATATAAAAAGCCCTCTGGAGGACAGGGTAAGCAGTCAGTGTTTGTGTGTGTGTCCTGGTGGGTGCTTCAGCTGGTGGCAGGGTGCTGAGCCTCTGCTAGTGTGCAAGGTAAGTTCAATCCTTTTAAGTGGTTAGAGGTCAAGAGAGCTCATCCCAGGTGACACTTGAGCTGCAAGGTGTCAGCTGCTTGTAGAGATCCAGCCATGGTTGCTACCTGGCTGAAGGCTGTGCTGAAGGATGAAGTGGAGAGGTTGAGGAGTATCAGGGAGTGTGAGAGAGAGATTGACTGGTGGACCCACTTCTTGAGAGAAAGGAAACAGGTTGAGGCCACACATAAGTCAGAGGATCCCTTCCCCTCTTGTCACCAGGCAGTAGGAGGGGACCTCAGAGAAGAAGGGGAGTGGAAACAGGTCCCTACTTGGAGAAGCAGGCAAATCCCCTCCCAGCCTCCCCCACCTTCCCAGCTCTCCTTGTAGGGGTCCTGCAGGAGGAACTGGCTGTTGGAGAGGAGGGTGTTTCCCCTAGGCCAGAAATGCCAAGTTGCCATAGACCTGGCCTCGCAAGTGGATCCAAAAGGAAAAGCAGATGAGTCACTGTTGTGGGTGACTCTCTGCTGAGAGAGGGCAGAAAGGCCAATATGCTGTGCTGACCCACTTCACAGGGAAGTCTGCTGCCTCCCTGGGGCATGGGACAGGGATATGTTGGATAAACATTCTGCCCTAGTGAACACCTTTGATTATCACCAACAGGCCAGGTGTCTCATCTATAGCAGCCCATGATCAAAAAAACCCAAAGCCCTGCTGCTAACACCAGTCCCAGAGCCATGAGTTGGTCTGTTGTCTCTTCCTGTTGATTTCCTCATTCATGATTGCCACTGAAGGGATAGAGGAGAACACATCTTGCCTTCCTGATCCCTTAAGCAGCTGTCCTAAGGTTCTAAAACCTCTTTTAATGGATGTTGGGCTCTTTCTAACCACTTCATCACTAGCCACCTGTAAAACTAATAGCTCTTATTACCTTTGCTTAATCCCCTTCGCATCTGTATTCAAATTACACCCCCACAATCTAGATTTGTGCAGTACATGTCCTTTCACAATGAGCTCAAGGAACCAGGATGCAGAAGTTAAGGTTCTCCAGTCCATCAGGAATTTGATGTCAAGGTAAGTCTGAAGACCAACACCTGACACTAAGTGAAATATCTGGGATCAGACAAAAAAATTATGATTAGGGAGGCCATTGATTTGAAGCTTTCTGAAGTCCCTTTACAGTCCCAAGGACTCTCTGAGGGGCTTAGGTGATGCTTATCTGTATTTTATTACCTTACAGGGGTCACAGAAGTGCAGGTCATAGATGGATGTGCAAGCTTTTCCAGCCTGGTTGTCTCCAGTTCAGGTACAAACTGGAAACTTGTATTCACTGTCACATCACCTCCAGGTAAGCTCCATTTGCTGCATGTTTTTTTTTGGTTTAGTAACTGAACTGAAAACCCTACAGGCAGTGGGGATTTGTAAAAAGGAAGTGAACTTTTTTGAATGAGAGGAGCAATGCCAAAGCTCTGAACAGCCTGACTTCTGTTACACATCCAAGTTGGCTTTAGCCAGGCAGCAAAAGATCTAAGTGATTCCCATGCTGTTCATGCAGTATCCCCAAAATCAAGATGAGTTAGTACAGAGAAGTTTTGCCAGAGAAAAATGCTTCTTTCTCTCTGGATTCCCTAGCTATGTATTCCATATAGGAATCAGGTACTTAAGGTTAGTTAAGCTGCCAGAATAAAGCTTTTCCTACAAATTGAGTCCTCTCAACCCCTTTTTTTACTGCTTGTATTTAGAATTTTCCCATTTGTGCTCCCAGTTATTTTGATAATGCTTTTCACTGACTGTTTGTCTGCACTTGGTCATCTTCATGGGTGAAAGGGGTTAGGAACATTAGAGCATACCTCCAGAACTGAGCTGTCCTAGGGGTATCCTGACAGTTCAGAGTTGGCATTGGAACCTCCAGGATCTTGCAGCTTTCATGAGGCAACTGAGTAACCTAGTAACAGTCAAGAGGCAGGTATGCTTATACCTCCTTAGAAACATCAGCTGAGGAGGACATGGGCACCTGGGGGATAAAGAACCATGTAAACTCTGGCTTGTAAAAGCCTCAGGGCATCTGCAGAAGAGAAGCACCTGTCTAACAGTTTGGGGCCCTGAATTTATCTACAAATCTGTCTCTGAAGGTATACAGGAGTCGAAAGTGCTGATTTCTGGTCTCAGGGTAACTGCAAGTCAATGGAGAAGCAGAAACATTGTCTGGCATGTAGTCCAAAGATATAGATGTTGTAAGACCATGTGTAAAGTCTGTACTGGAAATAGATACATCCATATATATCTCTCTATATACATATCTATATATATACACATGGATATAGATCTAGATAGACATCAATATCTATATCTATAGATATAAAGTGAGACCCATCAGATGCAAGGACAGATAGAAGAGAGGTAAGGTGATATGTGTTCCATTGCATAATTCCCTGGTGAGTACCCCTGTGAGGTACTGAATATAATTTTGTTTACACATCCTCAGAGATGATTTCAAACCAGAGTAGGTACAGACAGCATTTTTAATAAGAAAACTCCAAGGTAAGATGGTTTGTTTCAGCCAGAAAAAAAAACCAGAGGGCAAACACATCAAATAGGTAAAGTGGCCAAGTGAAAATGGCTAATTAAAAAAATTGAGTTAAAAATTTAGGTTGCTAACCTGTATTTATCTGAACAGTCTGCTTTAGTAAATCAAACTGCTTTTGGATGGAGATCAATGCACTTATGGATGATATTGTACAACACAGTACACTCAATACCATGGGATGGGATTTATAACCCAAGAAATCCTTTCCTATCCTGAGATTAAATGAAGATCCAGACATTTTTTCACGAGAAACCTTTGCTCCTCCTCATCACAAGTGGTTAGCCAACATCAAGTGTTGCCCATGGCTTTGCAAGGAGAGCTAGGATTTATGGAATACTTTGGCAAGGACATTTATAGGGGAGATATATGCCTATTTTGAGGGCATATGCTGCTGAACACCCACAGCTCCTATTGCCTTCACTTCAGTGAGAGCAGATGGAAAGTCCACACCTCACAGGATCCAACTCTTTAGTGGGGAGTACACCTTAATCTAATGTGTTTTGAAAGCAGGGAAGTCACAATCTTTCCACTGAACAAAGGTCAAATGCAGATCCCTTTTGTGACACATTTAGCTAGCCAAAGTGTGACAGATGTCCACAGCTAGCAATGCCAATGACTGATGTGTCTGTGTCTATGTAAATCAGAGTATTGTACATTTTTACTAGGCATTGCAAAAGTACACACCAAAGAAGTGCTCTCCTTTTCTTGTTTGTAATTAGGATCCATGCTGGAGGCAGCATAAAGGCTTTTACACTGTCAGACTCTTATTGAAGAGTAAGCAAATGAAAGTTAACTAATCAAAGAGTCATAGATCCACAGAATTGTCAGAGTTGGACCTTAAAGATCATCTAGTTCCAAGCCCCCTGCCATGGGAAATAATAGTTATTTGGATACATTTTCATAAGCAGGTTGCAGTTTGTAGCCTGGCATCATTTTCTATTTTGAGACAGGTCAGAAGACAGGGCTGATGTTGAATGCAATAATACCCAATGTTTTAATGGTAGCTCCTTGGGAGAGTAGACTATTCATAGCACTGCTGCATAGTCTTGCTCCTTGTTTTACAGTAATAATCACTTAACAGCTACAGATCCCAATGGGCTTGATCCATCCACTTTCCATTTAAACCAACAGCAGCCTACTCAAGCTATTAGAGTAGTGCAAAGCACCTTGAGATCTGTAAGATTACTTCTCTCAACTGGAGTTCATATGTGTTTGCACCTGCAGGCAAATTTTTCCCAATTGGAACATGCTTCCCCCATTGTTCTGATGAAGCTCTGCTTTGTTCAAGTGGACAATATTGACACAAATCTAATTAGTTTCAGCTAAAAGTACTTACAGCTACTTACCCTAGTCTCCAAGCCTCCTTCTGACAATGTTTCTGATTTTTTTTTAATGAATTGATGAAAAAAAATAAAAGGCTTTTAGGTTTTTATTAAAAGTGGAACTCAAAAAAAATAATAAAAGAAATATCCATCCATCAAAATGATTAGAATTGTGGGGTTAGGGAAGATAATTAGTCAGGTAGTAAGACAGGTAATGAGTGGATGTGTTAACCCTTCAAATTGGTCTATAGAGAGTGGCAGAGCCAGTTCTGTTATTCCTGTCCTCCCTAGGCACATCTACATTCAGAATGTGTTTTGGAAGTGATTCAGGTAACCAAACCCTCTCCCTCTGTCTGATTTTCCAAAGGGCAGCATTAGGCATCTTCCAGCCCTTGAAGCTCAGATGCTGAGACCCAATGAATTCTTAACCACAGAGTTAGTGGCTGGCTTCATTTTACCTCCATTTTTCTGAAACTTTATGTTCTCTGGGTGAAGAGCACTACTCAAAGCTTGTGTGCATCAAGAGACTAAATATGCTAAGTCCATGTTAACAGCAGGGACACTGACATTTTTCATTTATAACTCCCATGATCAACATAGTGCAAAATATTAACAAGTTCCCTGGGATTTTTTCACATTGTGGACTTGAGCTTAATGCTAGTGGAAGTTTCTAGCTTCCCTATAAATTACACTGATATGAATCAGGCACAACCAGGAAAAACTATATGCAACTTAACACTTTTCTTGTTGCAACCAGTTTCTTTCTCTTGAGAAATGTTGCATCTGGAGATAAAGGGCTTAGGAGTTGTTCCTGCATTCATTTTTAACAGCAGCATCCCTGTTGAAAGGCTATAACCTGGTGTTTCAGCTGTGAAACCATTGTTCTTACTTTTGTAATAAACTCTGACTGCTTTAAATTCTCAGGGGCTAAGTTTACTGTGCTGTCTCAGCCATTTACCATCTTCCCTGTCCCCATGGGAGCAAAGGCCAGCATGATCCTTGTTGTTGTTCTGAGTTCAGCAGCATCTGCATTCATCCTTGCTCTTGCAATCTGCTGGTTCAAGAAGAGCAAAAGCAACAGTAAGTTGGAAACCCTCATTCAAACTCATATTTGCAGACTCTCTCTTTCATTTAACAAATCTCTGTAGTGGCTACAACAAGATTCAGACAATGGCACTCAGAGAAAGCTCAGAGGAGTTCAATAATTAGCAGTCTAGTTTGTAGTTCAGGGTTATGTATTTTTGTGCCTGTAGCAGATGCCTGAGTTCTATCTGGAAAAAGTCTTATCTGTATGTGAGGCATGATGAAAGTAAGATTTCTGCATTACAGACAAGCAACTGAGAAATGGAGGAGATATTTGCTATGATTTCAATCATCTGTTCAGCCATTGCATTTGTTTGGTGAAGGATGACATAGGAAAATATCACTGAGGAGATTATGCAAAGCCTTGGTGCTGAGCAAGGAGCAGACAGTTGCAGTGTGAGTGCCACAGAGACAGAGGCATAACCATGCTCACATCATGCTGTCATCATCATAGGAGTCAAAGCAGTAATGGGAGGGCTGCAGCTTCTCTGGTGTTCTCCCTCAAGAAAATCCACACCTCTGGGAATTTACCTTAAGGTTTCTTTCTTTTTAGCACTGATCTAAATCCAAACATAGCTACCTCAGGGAGGACTTCTCACTGCAGAAGGCATAAAGCTGTTTAGAATAATAGAATGGTTTGGAGATCGAGTGGGAACCCTGATGGCAAGACACAAGATGGTATGAACATAAACCATCTCTTTGGTTTGGGGCAGAAAGAGTACTTCTAGATTATTTGTGAATTCACCAGCAACCTATTGTTGCTTGAGTGAATAATTGCTGCTGAGGTGAGGATGGGTTGAGAGAGAAGTGACTATGTTCTGTTACAGAAACGAGGACTGAAGGGGCTGATGTACCACAGGTCAGTACCAAGGGACCCCAGAAACCAGCACAGCTTCATGCAGATCACATCCAGCCTTGCTACCACCAAGGAGAAAATAAAAGTGATGTGCCTGTAACAGGAGGTGAGGCTGTGCCCTGGGTTGGGCTAGAACAGAACTAATTCTGATCAATGATTTTACTTTTCAGCTAAAGCTCCTCCAAGAAACTGCACTTTCTGAAACTAGCAGCATGTCTTTACAGAAACTGCCTGCTTCTAGCTGTGAGAAGACCTAATGTTTAGACTTGGTACCAGGGACAGGTATGCAAAGCAAGGTCACTGCTAAATCTTTCACAGAATCACAGAATGTTAGGAGGTGGAAGGGACCTCAAAAGATCATCTAGTCCAACCCCCCTGCCACAGCAGGATTCCCTAGTCCAGGTCTCACAGAAGCACATCCAGATGGGTTTTGAATCTCTCCAGAGAAGGAGATTCCACAACCTCTCTGGGCAGTCTGTGCCAGTGCTCTGGCACCTCAACTGGGAAAATATCTTGTCTTGTATTCACATGGAACCTCCTATGCTTCAGCTTACAACCATTGCCCCTTGTCCTGTCACTGGGCTCCACTGAGAAGAGCCTGACCCCATCCTCCTGACAGCCATCCTTCACATATTTAAAGGCATAAATAAGTCACCCCTTAGTCTCCTCTTCTCCAAGCTGAAGAGACCCAGCTCCCTCAGCCTTTCCTCAAGTTCCTGCATCCAGTTCCAGCATCCAGCTCCTGAGCCTGGCTCCTATCTGCTGCTGAGGCCTCCTGCTGCAGTATCAGTGGTGATGGTGATGTATTTATCATCAACGGGGGATTGGGTTCATGATTGTTTTGTACATATCATTAGTTTTAGTTTTCTTTTCCAATCCACAAGACTCTCTCTCTTATCCCCTTTGCCTTCCCATGGGGGGAAGAGGAGGTAACAGGGAGCATCTGTCATTGGGTTTGTGGTTGGCCCAGCCCTGACCCTTGACAGGCTGCAATGTGACAATAATTCAAATTTATAAGCAGTCAAACATCCAAAAGTTGGTTTAGGTCTCTTAAAATATAGGTTTGTATAGGATCAGTGTCACCACTCTTCTCAGAAGGTTTGTCTTTCTATCACCTCCTCCTTCTCTTCACTGGTTGACCTTCTGTTGGTCATTTTATCTCTTTGTATATGTTGTGTGAAATCCTAGCTTCGCTGGAGGCAGCAGCATAATCTCCCTCATGCTCAATGACTCCATGAATTCAGCTAGTGTTTTTGGAGTAGGGCAGAGACCAACATTCCCATAGTGTCCCCAGCATGCCTGGAGAAACAGGGCTCCTCTTCGCTTAGGTCTCCAAGTGCTGCAGTGCTCCAAGAGCTCTGGAAAAGTTTGCAGGCTATAGAGAGCTGCAGCTGGAGGTAGAAAAAAACCTTCCAAACCCTGAGGGCTCATTTGCAAAGCCTCTGATACCTTCACCACTCCCTGGACCTTCATGCTGTGCTTTCTGAGCACTGAGTCCAAGCCAGCATCTCAAAGCAGCTCCATCCCCATCCACCCTACTCATTGTCCTCCTTTATCCCCCAGGCTCCCTGCCACAAACACTCCTCTTCTGCTCAACTCCTTGAGACTTGTCTTTTCATCATCTGCTGATCAAACATGACTTCTTCTGAGGTCACAGAAAAGCAGACAGCCTTGGGGGCATGTGGCTGGCAGCATAAAGCACTGGCTTCCCTCTCTGCAAGTGTGAAATGTTCTTATAGTAGTTGGGTGGCTGATTTATTTTTTTGTGTCTCACCTGCCAACAGCACAGATCTAAGGGCATTCAGATAACCCTGCTGAACCACCCATTTTACTCTGTTTTGGGAATTTCTTTTTTCCTCCTCTTTCCTGAAGCTTGTGGATTACATAAGAGGCAGGAAGAGGCAAGCTGGAGTTTTATCTCCTTTTAATTAGCATCTATCACAAAAGCAGAGGGAGAGAAGGAGAGAGGAGGAAATTCTGCAGTTTATGTGTTTTGATATTTGCTGTACTCCTCCAAAACACAGCATTCAGCTGTGTGCCTTAGGATATGAATCTGCTATAAATTCATTTTTTATCTAATTTGTCTGAGATCTAAGCTTCCTGTGGAGGTCTGAGATCAAAGGATCTGATTCTGTCTGATGTTGGCTCTGACACATAATGCGTGCTGACTTAGTTCTGTCTATAAACTCGCAGTGGGAGGCTGCCATTCTCCCTTGGCACCTTTACATAGTGAACTTTCATTTTGGCTGGGGAGGCTGACAGGTAGAGAGCTGATTGGAGCTGTCATGTAAATAATTCATGGGAAGAGCTGTTATTTATTTATTTATTTATTCATTTGGATCAGAAAAAGGCAATCCAGCCACTCACAGTCCTGGAGGAATAGTTGCAAGACAAAAAGATTCCCAGACATGTTCAAATCTAAACAAGGAGAACAATGTCTTAAGTGAATTTAATACCTATGACTTGGAAATGTCTAATGTTTGATTTCCCCTTATTTAAAGTGCTGTTGGTTTTGGAGAAAGAGAGAGAGAGGAAATCAAAGCTGCAGTCTTTAGTTTCTGCTTTAGAGCTCTTCCCCCCCCCCCCATAAGAAATGTTCTCTTTCTAATACAATTAAGGGTTCAGAGCATTTATTATTAATCACCTCAGTAAGTCTCCCAAGGCAAAGTGCTTCTGTTGGGTAGGTGCTTCTCCAGTGCAAATTCCAATGGAGGTGGAGGTCCTAGTTGCTTTCCCAGAACAAATAGCTCAGGATGCAGACAAGGAAGAAAGCTGTAGGCATGGATATATGGTGCCTGCAGTGATCAGGGACATCTGTAACTAGATCAGGTTGTTCAGAGCCCCAAACAACCTGACCAAGAATGGTTTCAGGGATAGGACATCTGCCACCTCTCTAGGCAACATGTGGCAGTGTTTCCCCACCCTCATTGTCAAAAATTTCTTCCTTCTGTCTAGTCTAAATCTCTCCTCTTTTAGTTTCAAACTATCACCACTGGTCCTGCTATAAAGTCTGTCCCCATCTTTCTTTGAGCACTGAAAGGCTGCAAGAAGCTCTCCCTGAAGCCTTCTCTTCTCCAGGCTGAACAACCCCAGCTCTCTCAGCCACTCCTTATGGCAGAGGTATTCCAGCCCTCTTCCAACCTTCCCCATTTAAAAGTTGTATCCTATACCAGTTTGCTTTTCCTTGCTTCAGTTTCCAAATTTGGGAGCTAATCTACAGGATCTTTGCCCCTTTTTCCTAGGTTGCTCAGGT
The DNA here is from genome assembly GCA_013399015.1 of Galbula dea. NCBI lineage: Eukaryota > Metazoa > Chordata > Aves > Piciformes > Galbulidae > Galbula > Galbula dea. Next base: position 485,453 of record VWZX01000240.1, on the reverse strand, counting down.
CAGCCTCTCCTTTTCCTCTCTAGGAGTTTGCCCTTATTTCTACCTTTTACAGAATTTCCTTGGAAGCAATCATAGCTTTAATTCCAAACCATTGGTGGAAACACTCAATATCTTCCATTTCTATGGTAGTGGCTGGTGCTGCCACACATTCCCACCTCTGAGAATGATTTCCCATATGTAATTACTGCCTGAGCTCTGTCTGTTAGCTGGTGCTTAATCCAGTGAACTCTGTGCCTTAATGATATTGAATAGTTTGTATTTAATCTTAAAAAATCAGGATATTTTAGATTACTATGTCACATAAATCTCAAGGCAGTACTTCATCCCTGAAACTGCTTCTAACCAGAAAAATCTTTAGCCTCCTCCATTAATTCAAACTCATTTGAAGAGGCCTATTTTCACAGTTGAAAATGGCACACTTGAAGATGAAGAGGGCATCAATACAAATCAAGAACTATCATGAAGCTTTAGCATAGGGGATTATGACCTGATCATCTTGTTTATGTGTATCAAGGAGAAAATGGAACCTCCTGTTGTATTGAATCCATCCTTTCAAACAGCCAACTACCTAATGTTAAGGCAATCTGAAGAAGGGAAACTGTTCCACACAACCATGTGTGACTGCTGAAAATCTGCTGACAACTTCCCAGTGGATTTCCAAGAGGTACAATCCTGAAGTTGAAAGCTATGAGTATACAAGTTGAAATAAACCAAACCCAATATTCTTTTAGCAGGAAAAGTGAATCCATGAAGTCATTGACAAGTTGGAGTTCAAGAAGCATCTGGATGATGCTCTTGGTCATTATGATATAGGTTTGAGTCATGATGATTTAGTTTTAGAGGAATAGAGAGTTAGACTCAATGAGCTTTCAGGGTCCCTTTCAACTTGAGATATTCTGTGATTCCAGGAGAATGATTCCAGCAAATTGAATTCCAGTTAATGAATTGCAGAAAAAGGGAGAAGAAAATGAATCTGAAGTCTGAGAAAGCATGTGGCTGAATGTCACAAGCTGCTAAGGGTTAAATTTCAAGGATAAAACTGAAAAATCAGGAGTGGCAACAACACATTTCTGCAATCATTTGTGGTAAGGACCCGTAACACACACTGATGAATGGGCTGCAAAAGTCAGTGTTGTCTGTGAACACATGAGATATGTGGAGTAGGTCCAGTTTAGGTCTGGGCTGGTCTCATTTTATTTTCAAGGAGGAAAGGAGAAGATTGTAAGAATTTTCCCACTGTTTTTAGCATCCAGATGAAGCAGCCTGCCAATCTCACACCAAGTGACAGCACACCCTGTCAATTCAGAAGTCATCTGCTGTAACACTACAAGTGATTCTGCTTCTGTAGCTGATAACCCTTTGGTTTATTAACTTGTAAACATTTGTCATTTCCATATGAAAGATGTATAGTATAAATTTGTCTTTTTATTTTCCCCTGCATTTTTCAAGGGCATTTTTTAAACAGCACTGCAGGTTACAGGCTCTGCCTTGGGTAGGATTCAAATGTTGGAAAGGAAAAGTTCTACCTTGTATTACAGCCTGATTCACAAAGAGTTGATGTATTTTATCAATAGGAACAAACTAGATCTTTTAGATTCTGCATATTGTATTTGTGAAACCAGCTTATGGTTATTTGGTTTTAACAAGTTATTTCTGTCAAACTACAATTTGTGGGCAGTTGACATTATTTTCCCAACAATAACTCTTTTTTGAATGCCTTGAAGACATACTAAAGTGACAGAAGGTAGGGCCTTAAAATGGTTGTAAAGTACAATCTAGTCTTGCTTTCACAGATATGGAAGGAACTGGAGCAGTTGTACATGCTACAGGACAAACAGAGGAGCTGAACCTCCAGTCCTCTGAAACCAAGTCAATGAGAAAGATGAGCACCATCCAGTGTAAGACAAGAAACAGAGACACCTTTTCTTCAGCTAGGAACAGTGACAATCACCAAGAGCCACTTGAAGAAACATCTGGTGACCCTCTGGAACTTCAGCAGCCAAGTGTTCCTGAGTGCTCCAGCCAGAGGAATGTCCCCCAGCCTCCAGCTGGTTACACTGAGGAAAGAGAGACAGCTGAAAGGATGCTCAGACATCAGAATGATGTTGGAGAGCACTTTGCTGTAGTAGCAGCAGAGGTATAAGAGAAGTGGTGTGAAGTAAAGTGAGCTTTAGTTGCCTTGCAGTCAATGTGAAGCTGAGCCTTTGGTCTCTGTGGTCAGAGCAAAACATATCCATGGGGAAGCAGACTGCCACACTGCACATACACAAACACACCTGCCACCTGCATCTTCAGCCAACTGGGAGACTCTGGCCATGTCTATAAAGCTGAACTTTCTTAGTTGCCAAAACAGGGTGGGTGCACCCAAAACTGCCTGTTGAGAATAGTCCTTCTGATACCTCCAAAAGTCTCTCCAGGAGTGGTTTAGGGGAATGCTCTGGGTCAGCTTTGAGATTACATTCAAAAGTATGGCAGGGATTAGCCTAACAATTCAACAGGGCAAATGACTGGATTGCTGACACTTTAATACACTAGCACAGATGTAGTCTTAGTGTCTAGAGCAATGCTGATTGCCATGTATGCATATAGACACATATATAGGAATTTTCCCTTTTATTCCACTCAAAGGACCTCAGTCCATGCTTAAATCTTTTCTTTTTTCTGAAGAAAACCAAACATAATCAACTTTCATTTCAGTGTGACTAGAGTAAGTGCTTCCACTCTTCCCTTGTTAAATCTATGTTGTTCCTTTTTTCTTTCTAATTAAAGCATTTCCTGAGTTAAGTCTTCTCAGTGTCATTGTTTTCTAATACCTTTAAATCACTGCCTTGTTATGAACACTACTTTTTGTGAATGAAGATGGTAATGCTGGTGTTCTTTGGTTGCTTAGAGAATTCCTCTCTGCTTTGCTTTACTGAGCTGGAAGATGAGGGACTTTATTAGGCCCTCTCCTGTACCATAAAATTCTTGGTTGCAAGGTGGCCTGGTGGCACAAGATAAATCTGCAGAAAAAATACTTCAGCAGGAAGATGAAGTTTCTGCCCAGATCAACAATGGAAGAGAAGGTAAGAAAATTTCATTTAATAAAACCCCCAAAGTAAACCACAAACCAGGTCACTTCAGGCTGGAGGAGCTCAGGTGCAGATGTTGCTCAGGAAGTGACACAATGCTCTAGGTACAAAACTAGATTCACTAGCACTGGCTCCTCCACTGTATTGTGTTTAGAAGCACCATTTTCTGGTGAAATCAGACTGATTCTGTGGTGAACCAGGCTTCTCTCTGGCTGCACAGAAGCTTTTCTGCCTTAAGACATTAGAGGTTGAGGGACTTATATTAAGTGCAATAAATTGGCCCTTCTGACCTCTTTTTTCCTTATAGCATTTTCTTCAGAGGCCAAAATATTCTTTTATGTGAATCAATATGGTAGATCCTTAAGTCTCATGATTCTGAGTCTGGATAAGAAGATACAGGTTGCAGAGACACCCAGGTTTGATGAAATGATTTGGAGACAATTCCTTTCCTCCACAGCTAATACCCAGGTTTAGGTGCTTTCACATGGTAAGAAACACAATTCCTCCATCCCCTGACCTCCACTCCCTTTAAGTAGTTCTACTCCTAGTAAGTGACTCTATCAGAGCTAAACAGTGTGAAAGCAAATAATATATGATCACAAATGTCAGGACATATGCAAATAATATTGAATGTAAATGAGATGCAAAATTTATACCATAGAGCCTTCTTTTGGGGGAAAAAATCAGATATACTGGAAACAGTTAAGGGCTTTCATTAATCCTTTAATTCCTAATCCTTGCATTTATCCATACTTTGTTTACAGAATAAATAATGCCTTGTATGTCTAGACCTCTAATGGAATAAGCAGAGCTAGAATATCTTTAGCTGTATCAGCCTTGATCTTGGTTTCCCACAGTGCTGTGCATTAACTGAGTGAGTGGTGGAGCATGGGAAAAAAATCTGGGAGAGAGGGAAAGAAAAGATGATGAAAAATTAGTGCAAACATTGAAGTGAAGAGGATTTTCTGTTGTGTATCAGCAAAAAGAAAACCATTGTAGTGATCAGAAAGAAAGGGAATGTGACTGAGACTTTGTGGTTGAAGAACATGGATAAAATTGAGGTGTTATAATTTCTACAAATAATTGGCTTTAGACCAACTGACAACTGAAATGGGATCCTACTGCTTTGTGGCTGTTGGAGACCCAAGTTTATTTTGGATATTTTCCATCTTGACAAGCAAAGGAAGAAGACAACTTCTCATTCTTACAGGGACTGGAGGGTTAGGTGAGCAGACATACCCATGCTTCTCCAGGATGTCCTGAGCAAGGCAAGGCAAGAGGATGCATATCTCATGTCCCAAGCCAAAAGCTTCATTCTACTATGGTTTGAATAGCAGCTTGGCCTGTGGAGTATCTGCATGTCCCTAGTCTTGTCACCAGTACTCTTGGTGATCCTGCTCATATGTATACACATTTATTCTTTATATTCTTGGTTTCTCCTTAATCCATAGATACAAGAGGGACAAGAGTGGTTTGCACCTTTGCATGGTTGTTTTATGGGTGAATTGCTGTACTGAAATACACCTTGATAGGAAAAAATTCAAGGTGTGGGCAGAACAGGGTAGGGGTGGAGGAGAAAGAGCCAGAGAAAGAACCTACAGTGTCATGTGTGGGTTAGCCATAAAGGATAAGGTGCCTTGGTAGACCTGAGGTTTTGAAAGACTTCTGGCCCAGCTGAAGGAGGTTCAGTGGAAGAGAGTTCATTGTCTTATACTGTCACAGTCCAGCTTCTGGGAGGACACAGTGAAAGACAGCATCAGGATTTCAACTTGGCTTTCCAAAGAAGCTTGTAGGTACATCCTGGCAGAGTCATGCTCCAGTGCAGATCCCATCCAGGCCAGCTCTATGAGAGACACTAAACCCTTTCAGCAAATCTACTTGGGCATAGCAAGTTGTTAACATCCCCTCACTGAACACCAAGAAAGCCTTCAAAGTGCAGGCAAAATCTAATTGTGCAGATCCATCCTTGGAAACTTGAATTCATTCTTGCCAGTCATGTTAAAAGTCAGTGAACTTAACAGCTCTGGCTCCTCTGCAGCCAGTGTTAAAAAGGTGAAGTCTGCTGGATTTGAGGTTTCCACCTGCTAACCCTTTTCTGTAGTCCCATCTCCACTCACACTTGGGTTCCTTTAGTGATAGAAAGAAGAAAGTAGCTGAAAGGATACCTTAGTTTTAACCAACCTCTCCAGGCTTGTCTGAATTCATAGACAATGTGTGGTCAAAATTACTATTTCACTTCTCCTCCCCCCCACCCCTCATTTTGTGGAAGTGTATTTTTTTCCCTCTTATGTCTGAAGTAGAGGAGTGCATTACAGACAAATTTGCCTAAGGCTTTGGGCCAGAGTTGATGAGACTCCACAAAGATACAGGAACAGGCACATGGAGAGAAAAAAAGAAAGCCTGTGAAAAATTAAAATGACAAGCCTGGTTAGGGAGCAGAGATAACTGGTGATGTAGGAAAATTAATTACAGTCTGGGTTGAAGGAATTGTGTGCCTAAGACAAAATTAAAGGAAAAAAAAATAAAATAAGGAAGAAAAAAACCAAATAACAGCAATGAGATTATAAACTCTTTCATCATCTTTATATGGTATAACTCCCAATCCCTACTTGTTATGGCATTTATTATGGCATTTATTTCTATAGGATGAGAGGTATAAATGGCAAATAAAGGAGGCAAATGGCTGGTCAGAAGGTTTTTCTCTGAGCTTCTGATTCTGCAATTCTTTCTTGGCAGTCATCTTAAATATCAGTGAAATGAACAACTTTGGCTGCTCTGCAGCCAGTGTTAAAAATGTTACTGAGTTTGCTGGATTTGGGGTTTCCACTTGCTAACCCTTTTCTGTAGTCCCATTTCCAACAAGCTTATTAAGAGTGAAATTACAGTCATAAAAATAACACCCACAGACCAAAAATCTCTCTTGAGTGGACTAGTAACTGTATGAGAACCTTCACTGGTTTCTTCCAGCCAGAATGATTCTATTCTATCAGTATTTTAAAGGTGATTGCAAGAGCCAAAGCCAGAAACACCACAGGGTTGTTGAAGATTGCACTAGGAGAGGATGTTTGTAGGGAAGATACATGAGAAATGTGCTTTTGAGGGGTGGGGAAAGCAGGTAGGTGCTAGCTGAGATATAAGATTTCATGTATTAGGTGACATAAGAAAAGACAACCAGAGTTTGAGGCTGCAGTGGGGACAATGAAGTTGTCTGTGGAGATATTTATTCTATCCTTTTGTTTTCTTCTTTTTTTTTAATCCTTGTTTCTTTCACATTCTGAGCAACAAAGGAGAGAAAAGGAGTAGGAAAGAAGGAAAGGAAAGGGAAAAGACAACATTCTCAAATTAGTTGAAAATTAAAATAGTGAAAAAAAATAAAATAGTTAAAAATTAAAATTGAAATATTATACACTGCTCAGTTTGTTCTTTTGTGTTACACAGAATTACATTTATCCCATGTGGACAAGGAAAAGTGATTTCTGCTTGTATTTTAACTGCTGGGTTTGTTTCCTGATAAATAATGCTTATTCACCTTGCCTTTCTAGATGTCCCACACATTCTCCATCATTCTTAGCTGTTTTGCAAGTTCAGTGAGAGTCCAGTGGGATGCAGGGATCTGACTTCAAATTCAGCTGAAGAGGTAAGGAGTAATACCCCCAGGAAAAGGAGAAGGGAAATACATACTCAGACCTCCTGCAAAAGACCTCCCTCCCTCTGGATATGTACAGTTAAACCTTGTCACAGAAGAGCAGGGCTTGGAAAAGACCTCTGGAGATCATCTAGTTGAACCTCCCTGCTCTAGGATTTCACAGGATCATGTCCAGATGGGTTTGGAATGTCTCCAAAGAAGGAGGCTTCTGCACAAATGTGTGTCATTTTAGAGCATAGTCACCCTGGGATCACTCTGTACTCAGCACTAGGAGGTAATTCCAGTGTTTCCAGAAGGGGATTCAGTTTTCTCTGGGAAAAATAATTTCTCTGAGGCACTGAGTGAAGAATGAGACTAAAGTAACTCATCCTGGGTCCTAGATTAGAAAGCTAAATTCACATGGGGAGAAAAAAGAGGAAGGATGAAAAGGTTTCATACTAAACCAAACCACTTTAATTTGGGATTGATAGGGAAAGAAGAAGGAAGGAAAACAGATGACATGGCTAAGGCAGTGATGTAGAAAAGGATCTCTGCAGCAGCACTGTGGAAGTTGGACTGGAAGCAGATGAGTATGTGTCAGAGAGAGGAGTTACACACAAGCTGAGCATGGGGCATGCACTGAAATGCTCTGCTGCTTTCTGGTGTAGGTCATCTGACTCATTTCCCAGTAGGTCATTTGTCCATCTCCAGGGATGGGTTAGGTGTGCTTGAATGAATTTGTTGTTTTCTCTCTTGATATTCTTCTCCCTTCCAAAGTACATTAAGGATGATGCTGGTGCCCAAGACATGCCAAATCTCACAGCCCTCAAAGGGAATGATGCTAAAAATATCCCAGCCTTGCTCTCCCTCCCCCCTCCCTCCCTGACAGTCTCTTTATGTCTAGGTGCTGACAAAAGTTATTTGTTGTATTCCCTTCATTCTGTGAGTGACAGGAGACTGGTGTCAAGTGAGAAAATGAAATGTAAATTTTATTAAACACCTTCTCATCTCTGTGTATCAATCCAGATTCCAGCCTAACACAGCAAATCAAATCCTGTCTTCACCAGGCCTGAGGGCACACAAAGAATCATTTCTCCTTAATACCATTCCCTCCTAGTAAAATATTTTTCTGTTTAGTAAATGAAAATTTAAAATGCAAACCCTATTTTAATCCCAGAGAAAAGATGTGCATTGCAGGGAGAAGGCTGCTCCATTTCATTCTGTTCTGCCTCATGCTTTCTTCTTGTTTTCAGACACAGCAACAATGATTAGTTGAAGCATAAATTGCAGCTCCCTTTTAAGACTTGCCCATCGGGACTTTTTATCTTCATGTCCACCACTGGGCTTAGTAGCTTCCTAGTCCAAAGATGATTCAGTAACCACTTGGTTTAATCTAAAATTGCATGGTAAATTATATGATGTTCTGAAGTCTGAGACATTATTCCCAAGTGAATGGCATCACAAGTTCTTTGCTGTGGGTCCTAATACCTCTATCTCTTTAAAGATGAGAGTCTTGGTCCACTGTGAGAGGCTAAATTGTCAGAAAAGACTTCTTGTTGATAAGCAAGATCATGGCTGATTTCTTTTCTTCCTTGAAATTCACAGATAGAACATGAAACAATCTGTTTCTCTTGGTAACAATGTGAAGACATTCAGATCTGTTTAGCCAGGCTGTGTGGAGGTCAAAACTAGGATGGAGACAATATATATGATATAGATAAGACATCCTTTACTTCTATGAGAATATTTTTATGATAATCACTGATTAGCCAACCCTTACTTTGCATGTGTAATGCTGGACCATTGCTCTCCAAGATGCTCAGTGGAGGAACAAAACCAAGCCCTTCAACCTTTCATCTATACTTATTACCCCTAATTATTAAATTTAGGTGCCTTGTCTAATCTCATTGCCCCTTGAGTGTGGTTAATATAGACAGATATGCACTCAGGAAGGTGCTTCACTCCACTTTTCATACACAGCTATTGCAGGAGGAGATAAATGACCCTGTGGAAGTGCCTGGCTGTCTTCAGGTGTTACCTGGATAGCTTAGATGAGAGGAGATGGCTGACATCTAGCTTTGTCTAGCAGGCATTTCAGCTTAATCTGGCTGTGTACTTCCTATTTCCAGTAGGGTCTTTCACTGATCAGTTCTCAACTCATCATGAGTTATTTTCTCATAGTGGAAATCACACTGGAGTGCACAAATGCTGCACAAGTAGATGTCTTGTAGCAATTTTTCCCTCTGAAAGAATAGTTCTCTGCTACATCCTTGCCTCTCTAAGAAACAACTCATCCAATACCAGCTTATTTTGGTGGTGCCTGGTTCCCACCCACACCTTGAAGATGCCCCCTCATAGCTTACAGGGAAAGGGTGATGGTTTAAAACTAGTTTTCCCAATATTCAACCTAAACCTCCCGTGGTGCACCCTGAGGTCCTCTTGCCCTTTCACTGGTAACCTGGGAGAAGAGACCAACTCCCACCTCACTCCAACCTCCTTTCAGGTAGTTGTAGAGAGTGAGAAAGTCTCTTCCTCAGACTAACCAACCCTAGTTCCCTCAGCCTCTCCTCATAAGGCTTATCCTCCAGACCCTACACCAGCTTCATTGCCCTTCTCTGGACACACTCCAATGCCTCAGTGTCTTTCTTGTAGTGAGGGGCCTAAAATTGAAGACAGTACCTGAGATGAGGCCTCACCATGAATCAGGGATAGACGACATGAAGCAGGGAAGAGTTAAGCAACTCCCTAATGCTTGCACTAGGACCAAGTGGAAAATAAATCACCCAAGATGCCTGCATTCTTTGGCTCTCTGTCCTCAGACAAATTCACTACACCATTTCTGTTATCTAAGCCTGCTTCAGAGAAGAAAATGGAGACAGGTAACACTGGAAAAGTAATGCAGGGCAAGACTTGCAGCTTATACATTAGGCTGGCTATCAGCTGTCCTCAGTGCAAGTCTGCATCCTGCCACCAATTCCCCTCTGCAACCTCAGGCCACTCTTTTAATGTCTCTGCCCCTCAGCTCTTCATGTGCAAAATGAGAATGTTAATTCAACTTTCCTCCTTACCTCCATCCACTTTGCTCTCTCAGGCTTCAGGGAAGGCAGTGCTGAGGCTGATTTATTATTTTAATTCATTATTTTCCAAGTTCAGTCTTAGCATCCCAGGTACCATTGAAACCACCCTTGAAACAGAAGCGTCGTAGTGATAATAGCAATAGAGAGAAGTAGAAATAGGAATGATAGAATTAGAAACAGAAGTGAGAATAATACAAGTAGGAATAATAGAAATAGGAATAGTAGAAATAATACAAATAGAATTAATAGGAATAACAGAAACATAGAAACACTAGAAAGAGAAAGAGGAAGAAAGAAAAAGAGATGAGTGCACTTAAACTGGTTTCACTGGCAAGGTGCTGAGGGTTAAAGAAAAAAAGGACAAATGCAGCCTGTGCAGTAAGAACTATCATGTCACACAAATTGTTAGCTTCCCTAATATTACCAATCCCTCCTCCACCTCACCAACTTAAATTCTCCCATGCCTGAAGGAAGACGGCAGTTGGGACTCGGCGCTCCAGATCCATCCACACCGGAGATCGCTCATTTCACACTGCCACTGGGCTTCTTTACTATTCTACTACAGAACCAATTGCACACTATGACTAATAATATTGGGCTGTATGAAAGAATTATTTATACAGAGACTGAAAAAGGCCTCCTTGGATTTCTAGACAGGACAGTCTTGATTTGGAGAGAGCAAAGCATAAAATAACTTCAGGGCCATTTCAGGCTGCCATCATCTCCGGCAATTGGTGTTTGAATTTGAAGCTGCAGATGTGTATGCTGTGGGAAGCCCTCTCCCCTCATGCTCTAGAGTGCCCCACCCTCAGAACTAAAGAAGGGACATCTAGTGAATGCCATTCAACACAAGCTGATGGAAAATAGTTCCTGTCAAATGAAATTGATAACTCTTTTTCTGATGAGATTACAAGTTCAGTTGATAAAGATAGCAGTCGTCAAGCAATAGGAATCTGTGAGGCATTTGACTTGCTACACCATGACATTTTGATTACAAAACTATTAAAAAAATGCATAATATCAATGTGGTGCACCTTAAGTGCATTAAAAATAGGCTGACAGCCTCAAAATGTGTTTAGAAGGGTCACTGTGAGCAGATCTGTTTCTAGTCTGGTCACAGAGCAATCAGGATTTTGTTGTGGTCCTATTTTCGTGATGTTTTACCTATTAAAGACAAACATAATCAAACAGTTGGCATTCAGCCAGCTGGCTAATGAGATGGAGGTTGAAGGGATGATAAATACACTAAGAGGACAGATCCCTTATGTTGTGTGATCAGTGGATCCACCGTGTTCAGACAAATGAGGTACCTTTTATTAGAACAATAGGCAACCTATACTTAAGGATATGGCTGTATTTACCAGGCAGAGTTTCTCTTCTGACAGCTGGTGACTGAAAACAGCTTGTTGTCATGATCAATAATGGCTAAAGATGCTGCTTTTTTTGGTCAGGATAAAGGTCTTACAAAAGAGTTAATGTTATTTTGCTGCTTAGACACAAAGGTTTGAAATAGGAAGAGGTTGCTTTTATTCTAGGACTGATAACTGCTTCTGGTTTTGATGTCTGCAGTTGAAGAAGTTGTTTATAATTTTGGAGAGGGTTCACAAAGGAAACACAGATGGGGAAAACACTTTGCCTAGAAAACAAGCAGGGATTTTAAACCAGCTGAAAATTAAGTGCCCAGTATAAACTGGTCATTTATGCTTTCTCTGTAACCAGCAATGGGACCCTGCAGAAGATGCCTCTCCTTACATCTCTTATATCTTCCACTGGAATAAAACACTTGTGAAAGAGCTGATCTTATGACATGGGCACAATCTAAAAATACCTGTAGCTGAAATGGAATTTGGAAAATAAAGAACTTTTCTATTGCTTAGACAAAGCACTGTAAGCCAGGAAAATTCATAGTGAAACCATGGGGATGTTAAGAGTGAGGATAACAGCAAAGAGTTTAGTAAGGGAAGGGGTGGTTGTAGGGGATCTTTGACACAGTTTTGACTAGAAGACTGAATGTTTTTGTTCTAATACTTCCTTCTCCCCTTTGGCCACACTCACCAAAGGTCTCTGCAGTCATCTTTGCACCCACCATCACCCTTGCCAGCAGACAGCAATGTGAGCCCATAAGAATTCCTCTGGCTTCTGAACTGACCCAGCAAACTCCTTTGTCTTTCAGAAGATGGCCTGTCTCACCTCATTTTCTCATCCCTCTTCATTTACCCAAAGCCCTGAAAAGCACAGGGAAGTAGGAAGTGTTGTTGGGCAAAAGGAAGCTACCTGAGGCAACATGGATGGTAGGGGATAAAGGAAGAGGAAAAAGGGAAGAGTGGCTGTGCTGGATCTTGTCCATCATCCTGGGAGAGGTGTGCTGAGGGTGGCAATACCATATCCCACAGCAGACAGGAGAAGACAGGAAAGAAAACAAGGCACCAAGGAGCAGCTCTGACACCACTTTCCAGTCCTCTTTATCCATCCAGAGCTGTTTCAACCCTCTCACATTTAGAAAAATCCCATCAAATTAAGTCTTTCCTGCCTGTCATCTTACAAAGCTTTGGTAAGCAAGCTTTGAAAGCTCTGAGTGCATTTTTAGGAAGCTAAGGCATGTTTTTCTTATGAATCTCAGGATTTGCTTCTCACAAGGTTCCCCTCAGTGTGAGAGATGTTTCCAGTGAAGAGCCAGATGCTGTTTCTGAAGAAATGATGGGAAATAGTAGTAGCAGCAGCCATTTGTGTCTCTTTTGGGCTGACAAGTAGCCATTCAAGTCCATGAGGTCCATTCTCTGGACATACAGGTTTAGATAAGGTCTAAAAGGTAAATGTAAAAGGTAAATGTTAGAAGGTAAAAGTTTCAGCCTCAAGTAACTTTCCACTTTTGTAAAGCTTCTAAGAACCATCTATACTCTTCCTTGAGCATTACAATGGGCAGACTGGAAAGTCTGAGCTTAGCCATAAACTTAGATGAGCTCTGACCTTACTCTGTTCAAATGGACAAAGATTGGAAATACATTGTTATCAAATTCCTCTCCCGCTCTACCCTGGTGTGACATATATAAGGCTTACAAGTATTGCTTAATAAAATAGGTTTATTACAAGGATGATTGCAGATTAGAATCATACTCTTGTATGAAGATTGCTGCAGAGGCTAAGGCAGTGCTTCTCTCATCTAAATCACCATGGATATTTCAGAAACACAAAAACCCCAAACCCAAGACTATCTTTAAAACCACTGCACATATTCTCCCCACACCTCTCAAGAGGTGTGGTTCAGTGAGGCAAATATCCTTCATCTCAAGGTTTATTTATTGGTTTATAATATTCCTAGGTTGTATAATAGAGAGATGTCTACAAATACTCCAGAGAAAGCAGGATTTCTCATGAATTTTATACACATAATTTCCTTTGGGAATTGCTGAGTATGATACCTCCTGAAGGACTCTGTGGAAAATTCATGTAAATAAGGCAAAATGGATTCGTGGCTCCAGCCTGCAGTTATCTTGTGAATAGTGTTTTGTGAAAGGAAAGCACTGAGGGTTTGAAACCTGGCCTTTTTCTGTGCACACAATGGGAGATGGGACATTCAAAGGACTTGCTGATGCCTGTTCATAAGGTGACTGATCAAGGTAGTCACAAAGATAAACTTTTCCCTTTCTAGCACCACATAAAAGACTCCTCTGCACTTTCCAATGGTGAATGCAGATTCAGTTTGGACTAAGGAGAGTGCCTAGACCTTCCCCATAGAAGACCTTCTAATAGCATCATCATGTTGAGGACTATATGCTTCATACACCCCTCTGCTTATAGCTTCTGATCAGGGTTTGATGTCATTTGATGTATTGCTCTATTGGCCCTTTAATAATGCTTCTTGAACTTGGACTTCCACCAAATGATGACTTTGAAGGTCCCTCAGGAACAAGCCCCATTCACCCTGCACAGCCAACACCTCTACTGTCTGTACCAAGGTCACCTCTAATGCTGCCCTGTGCAGCCTCTCAGCACTGACAACACAACTCTGCTTTTCTGAAGTGCTTTCCAAACCACAATATCCACCTTATCTCACAGATATCAAATGAACTCAGCCCTAAGGTTTGGTGTGAGCAGTGCAGGTAAATATTTAGCTGAATATTTCATTTCAAAAGGAGGATGAAGTTAATCAATTAATGAGTTTCACAGGGACTCTCTTCCTCAAATATCTTTATATTAAATTTTTCTTTAAGAAGTCAAATGCCCCAAACTTACAGTGATCCTCTGAATATCCATATTTTTTGAGGACATTGACCAAAGTTGTCCATTTTCCAGCACTTTACAGACAAAAATTCTTCTCCTGCAGTACACAGCTTTCAACCCAAATGAGTGGGCAAGGGAAGCCATGGACTGTGCATTGTCTGGAGCATGGACTCTTGGCTTGACTGGGAAAGGCAAGGACATCCCCTTTTATGAAAGGAGTTAGAAGTTTGCTGTTATTGATAGGAGACTTCCCAATGCAATCCTGTCTGCTGAATGCAAGTGCAATTGCTCTGATTAGTTAGGCTGAAGCTTGTGTGTCCACTGAGTGCATGAAAAGAAGTGGCTTGTCTTTCTTCCTTACCTGTTCCATCTGTACAGACAGCTACAGAAAGTACAGACAGCTTCTGGATGAGAGCAAAACTTCCATATCTGTTGTAAAAATAGCTAAAAAGATTAAAAGGAAGAAAAACTCCAATCTCTTTTTAAAATTTATTATTATTATTATTTATTTTATTTCAGGAAACATTTAAGAGGGCCCATGAAATTCATCAGAGACAATGCCTAGTGAATTTTACCCAGGTATTTGATACTGCTGGATGAGCAAAAAGCTACAGCTGATACATTTCCAACAGTTAGTTTGAATGACAAGAGACTGGGAATTTGGGGGTTTAGGCTCTGTAAGGATCCTATCTCCCTACATTTCTTTTACTGGTGGGTAAGCTGAATCCAAAGTCAGGATGTTGCCTATAAATATCCTCAAAATCTTCAAGGCAGCAGATATACCCTGAATTTTGTTCTGTCTGACAAAATATCTTCTCATGGCTTAAATTCCTATTCTCAAAATGCTGCCTGGAGACCAATGCAGCAGAGAAAAAATAAAATAGAATAATGTAGAAATCCATATTCAGGACAAATAAGTGAATCCTCAGAGGGGGTAAGCAAGCACAGAGGAGCTCTTCTGATTTACACCAGCTGAGCATCTGATGCCAAATATCACTAATGAAGTCACCAAGCCAAATAATGCACCCATCCTATTCCCTTATAATCATTCCAATGCCCCTTACAGCTGTTTCCAACTGTGTCTCTGATCTCCTTGCTAAGACATTTAAATCTCCTGTTTCATTTGCATGGTTATCCAGTGAAATAGCTCCTAGTGTTTCTTTTCTTGTTTGCAAAACTGAAGAGAGGGGGGGGAGGAGGAAGAAGGGGGGAGGAGAGAGGAGGGGGGAGATGTAGAAATGTGAGGATTTATCTACATGCAGGGAAATTATTCAAATCTGACAACTTACTTTTGTTCCACAAGAGACTTAGCTTGGAGGCTTGGACTCTCATGGGGGCAGATAGCCTTTTGTATAATGTCTTACCATAATTAGTATTTCAGCCCATCTTGTTTGGCATCCAAGTGTTGTGCTGCATTTCCTTACTATGGAGCTGGTTGCACTGGAAGGGACCAAGGCTTTGTTTTGTTGAGAGTGGGTTTTGGTGTTTTTTCTGGCCCTTGAATAGTTTCTTAGATCAGTAGATCAAGAACTCTGCAGGACAACTATCTGCAGGGTAGTTGGGCTGTGGAACAAAGAATTAACAGCCAGCAGAGAACCCAGAAGAGATGTCTTGTGATGGGGACAGGAGAATAGCATGGCTGGTCCACATCAAAAATCTGTTTAGCCTAGTGACTAATAATGAGCAGGGTGCCAAAGGAATAACAGAAGAAACAGGACAGCAAGGATTGATATTTCCCTGCTGTGTTCCTCTACTCTACTGTTCTTCACCATGAGGGTGGTGAGACAGTGGAACAGGTTGCCCAGAGAGGCTGTGGAAGCTCCATCCCTGGAAGCTTTTAAGGCCAGGCTGGATGGGGCTTTGAGCAACCAGATCTAGTGGATGGTGTCCCTGGCAGGCAGGGGGTTTGGAACTAGATGATCTTTAAGGTCCCTTCCCACTCTGGTGGTTCTATGATTCTATGACACTGTGATTTTCAGCTCAGAGGAAACCCATTTCTATTTAACATTCCTTGATGATTTCTTGCCAGTCATTTGTCCTACTGAGTTTTTTATCTTAGTTAAGCATTGAGTGCCATCTTATCATCATATACCAATGAATAAAACAGTTTACTAATGTATTCTTTGAAGAAGTAGCCTTTTTCAATATTTCATGTCTATCTCTTGAGCTATTTATTTTCTATTTCCTAGTCCTTCTACTGGAGAGGTGAAGGATTCTCTGTCTACTTTGTCCCCTCCTCACCCTCTGCACATCCCTTTCCAGGCTGTTAAGTCTATTTATTTCTAGTTCTGCACTGAAGAACAGCAGACTGTGCTTTAGAAGCAGGACATCCTATAGGACTTAGGAGCCAAGTTTTTAATGGTGGCTCAGTGACTGTAAAGAATGTCTATATGGTTTGATATTGAACAATGGAATGGTTTGGGTTGGAAGGGATCTTTAAAGCTCATCTAGTTCAACCCCCCTATAGTGAGCAGGAATATCTGCAACTAGATCAGGTTGCTCAGAGCCCCAGACAACCTGACCTGGAATGGTTCAAGGGATGGGGCATCTCCCACCTCTCTGAGAAACATAAATACCAAGCTCTAAGTCCTAAGTTGGTATATTAACTCCTACTTTCATCTGTTGCACTCAATTTTCATATGTTCTGCAGCATCTTCTTCTTTTATTTTTGGTTCCTTGGTCCCTTTCTCCTTCCACAGCTCCTAGTACCCTTTTTGTGCTGAAAAAATTAGGTAACTTACCTGTTTCTTGCTTTCCTCCAAAAACACCCATTGAATTATTACTTCAGCAGTGCTCTCCATACATTGATATCTGCATCTGTCAAGGTAAAATATAAATAAATACATAAATAAATAATAATAATAATGTATAACAAAGAAGTTGATTGCAAGTGGCATCCCCACCCACTATGCTCTATTCAATCTCATGACATCTTCCCCAATTTTTGCATCTGTTTTGATTTTAAGTCAATTGCATCTCACAGAGCACTGATTTCTTCAAGCAATTAGAAGTCCAGTCCATGTGGTTCCCAAATCCATTGTTCAGATGCCTTGTAAAATGGTTGGAGTATAATTATGGCCACTTTTAGTTGGAAGGCATCTGCTAACAGTGTCTTTAGCAGAACTGATACTCTGCAACACCCTAAATTCCTCTGCCTCTATACCCCAAGGCATCCAACATATATTCTCTGTGTGATGTAATAAATAAATCACTGTGGCCATAAAGCAGACCTCACACTCAAAGGAAAAATAAACAACAAAAACACAACCAACCAACCAAAAAAACCCCACAAAACCCAACCCAAACCAAACCAAAAAAAAAGAGGACCACCAAAACCCAAAAATATCAGAAAATAATATTCATGTTTTAGGGCCAGAGGGGAATCTCATGGGAGCCTGAGAAGCCATAACTGTGATGTAGTGTAGATCACATAGTTTCCTTTTGAGGAGGTTTGTCCTAAAGTGTGCAAACACAAGACATTCCTGGGCTGCCTGGTCTCAAAACCAGGGATCACTCCTTCACCCTTTCTTATTTACCACTGTAAACATCTTTCAGATGGCTAAGACCAGAATAAGTCTCTATGCTTACCCCAGTGGGAGTGGGTAGTGATTTTGGAGAAGAAAAAATAAGTTTTCCTGGTGGGTGTGCTGACTCCTTGTACTGGGGAGAGATTGCAACCAGCCTTGGGCTGATGAATTACTTTTTCTATTGAAAGGAGCCAACAGCATTGAGCTTTTTCTGGAAAGAAGCAGTGGCATGGCTCCAGCATGTGAAGAAGAGAGGTGTTGTGGATGCAGACACCACAGCACATTGATAAGGGGTCCCTGGAAAGTCCATTCTCCTGTCTTCCTTTTGTCTTCAGTGGCATTGCTTTTTTAAGTGGTAAAGACTAATCAGACACACAAAGATTACAAAAGGATGTAGTCCTACAGGAGAAAAGGAAAAAGGAAAGGAAAGGAAAGGAAAGGAAAGGAAAGGAAAGGAAAGGAAAGGAAAGGAAAGGAAAGGAAAGGAAAGGAAAGGAAAGGAAAGGAAAGGAAAGGAAAGGAAAGGGAAAAGGAAAGGGAAAAGGAAAGGAAAAAGGAAAGGAAAGGGGGAAAAAAAGGTCAGAGAAAGGGATGTACACTATTTACTCCCTCAGCTACAAATCAGCATTGAATTGGAGTCTAAGAGGTGTACATTAACATTCAGCTGGCTGTTACTGTGAGCCATAATAGACATGAGCATTGACTAGACCCAATATTAGTGATGGTACTGGGAAACCATCCTTGCTTTTGGCTGCCTGAAGGCAGTAGTGATCCCCTGCTTGTCCTATCTGTCAGTCTATTTGATCTCCAAATGAATTGCTTTTGATAACAGCTATATAAATGCAGAACTGTTCCGCTGGGCCTTCTTAAATGAGACTCCTCTCTTTCATCTCCCAGTCATTTCAAAAAGCAGATAGACTTGTTAGAGGTTTTTAATGCAATGATTTATGTTTTATCTTGCCTGGTTTGAGGCAGCATTTATTTAGCACTAAATTCTTCCCAAGCCTATATGTGGGAGAGAAATCCTTCAACACAATATTTGGGACTGCAAATAGTGTGTCTAGATGCAAGTGTGCATGGGTGTACCTGTGTGTGCTCTGCCTCATCAGAGAGAAAACAGGGATGGACTTTCTTTTTAGGAATTCTGGGCTCCAATTCAGCACTTGGATCATTGCACCTCCAGCCAAATTAGGATAAACAGGAAGGAAATAACATTTGAAAAACATCTAACTTCTTGTGTTCTGTCTAGGGCAAATAAACACTTAGGAGAGGAGGAGAGTGAGGGAAATGATGTATCTTGATTAGGTTCAATAAAAAGCAAATCTCTGACTCTTTTTAAGTCATTAGCATTTCTTAACATTAGCAAAAGCCCATTATAAGTGTGGGTTATTTATCTTTTGCTCTTTTCATTTTCTTCATGTTGCTGAATGAGAATGTGTTGCTGTTTGGACCTGAAGATCAGGTGAAGAGTTGATTTTTAAGACTCCTGTGTTCCTTCATAAAGAAATAAACAGTTTTCCTGCTGATGTCTGTGCAGTGGAAAGAATTGAGGTCCTCTGCAGTAATCCAGGAACATTCAGCCAGATAAAATTTCAGTCCTGGGCCTAGCTTTATTTTTCCCATTGTTCTCCCATAAGAATGGTTTCACTGGAGTTCCAGCTCAACCTCTTTACTCCAGTTGTGAAAGCTTAGGTTATGATGGGACATTCACAACAGATGGAAGAAAAAGTTCTTTAAAGAAAATTGGCCTAAATGTCTTTGGAACAAGGAACCTATGCTCTAAAGAGACTGATTTTTCAAAGGAGTCAAGCTGGCTGGTCTGTTACTGGCTTATGGAGCATATCATTCTCTCTAATGAGAAATAGCTGATACATTCAAAAACCTCTTTTTTTTTGCCATGGAAATAAATAATACAATAAAAGAAGCTAAATGAAAAAAAGGAAAATATGTGTAATTTAAATAATCTGTTTAAAATAAGGTAATATCTTTGATGCAACAAGGAACTGAGCAGTAATAAGAAAATTAGCCTATTTTTCTTTGAAATGACAAAGCTAATTTTTTGTCTTGAAAAGAAAAGGGAGATTTGGGCTAGCATTAGACAGAGGAGAGATAAGATTCTTCCATGTCTCATGTTGGGGTTGAAACAAGAAGATGTTCTGCTGGAGGCCTCCAACAGATTATTTATGCCATCAAGCTTAGACACATATTTGACACCAAAGCTCAAGAGACACCTTCTTCTCTACACTAGCCTCAGAGGCAATTTAAGGGTGTTAAACTTTATAGGACTTCTTGCATTCTTTTCTTTTCCTGTTGTTCTTTCAGTTAGTTAAAAAAGCTAAATATTGTCTGGAGCAAGAAGACAGAAGTCCTGAATAGCCTGATGGTTCAGAGAGTCTCCTGGCAGCTGCTGGCTCCAGCTGAATCAGCCCAGGTTCATTCTCTGTCCCACTGGTTGGAACACTTTTCCAGGGATAAGTGGCTCCTTCCCTAGCTTTATATCATAACTACACTTTTGTCCTACTGGATTCTGGGTGAATGGTCTATTAGTGGCATCCAGAAAAAAACCCCAAATCATTTCCTCCTTTTGCTTTGGTTTGTGATGCCCAAATCCCTAAATATATGCTGGAAAAGATAATGATAAAAGATAATTTAAACAAATTCACTGTGGAATAGTGTTTTCCCTTTTTCAGGGCTTTTAAGAACTTGACAGATTTAGCCCATACCCTCAGATAGTTTCCACTCTCCTGGATTTACACTTCCTAGAAAATAATAATAATAATAATGATAATAATAATAATAAAACACCTCAGTGCCATTCTACAGCCTAATGATAGAGCTTGTATCATATATAGCTCCCCAGCTGTTTTGGAGATATGTCCTTTAGCTTAGATGCCAAGTGTCTAAAACCACATGTGCTGGTATTGCCTGTCAGGAGGCCAGTGACCACCTTCCTCAACACTGCAAACAGGACCTCAGAGCTTGAGCTGTTAGAAGAAAGACAAACCCTCCTAGAAACTGGATCAAACATGAAATACATACTCATCTTCCCAGCCTAAAGATCTTCCAAGCATGTAAAACAAATATGTAAAGAAAAAGCAACTTGTGTTTCTTTGGGTATCATAAATCTAACAAGTTACCATTAATATTCAAAGGAAGCTTCCTGCCAAAGGATACTTAAAGTGCTGTCAATGCTTTACATGCCTAGACTGTGTTTGTGTTTATATTTGTATTTACATATGTAGATGTTATTAAAGAAAAAAAACCCCAGAAAATTAAGAGGACTTTTTTTTTTTTCTCCATTCCATTATGAGTTGTATAAATTGCCAAAATATAAAAATAATATTGGATGGAGAACCTTAGACATTATGCTTGTTCTCAGGCATCTCCTCCTTCCAGAATTATGTGAAAGAGATTTATGTTACAAAAGAGTTTCATTAAGTGGCTTGATTCTGCTTATATTCATGTTACTATGTTATCTGTTTTTATATATATAGATATATACATATTCTGAGTACTTTTCTGTGCTAGAAGTCTGTAGAACAATCCAATCAACTGACATGTGTTTCATGAAAGTAGAAATACTTTCAAGTCAAATGCCACTATTGCAAGGAACATTTAGGTACAGATAACTGTATTGTGTTGCTAAAGGTGCCAGGTTCAAGGGGTAGCAGAACAGACAAGCTCAGAGAGTGATAGTGGAATCCTGACCTGAGAGGTCAAGGAAAAGCTCTCCTGGACTTCACTTGTTTTAGACATTTAGGCCAGGTCTTTCATGGTTTAGACTGAAAGAGGGTAGACTTAGACTAGAGGTAAGGAAGAAATTGTTTCCATTGGGGTGGTGAGACCCTGTTCCAGGTTACCCAGAGAGGTGGGAGATGTCCCATCCCTGGAAATATTCCAACTCAGGTTGTCTGGGGCTCTGAGCAACCTGATCTAGTTGCAGATGTCCCTGATCACTGCAAGGGGGTTGGACTAGATGAGCTTTAGAGATCCCTTCCAACCCAAACCATCCTATGATTCTATGTGTCTTTCTAGCCTGTTTGCATCAGCGTTAAATCTGCAACACAGACAACTTTAAAAATTACCCTTCAAGGAATGAAAAAAAAGGCCAATGATGAGACATGAACTTCAGCTGAAGTTGAACTTCAGTTAAAGTTAATATACAGATGTGATTTACAATCAAAATCTGCCCTCAGTGTCACTGGTCTGAATTAACTCTTCTGATTTTCCCTTCAGTTTCTACTGCCACAAATGGAGGTTAGTGAGGCCTATTATCTCCACCAGAACTTGATCCAAATATAGTTGACACAAGAAAAAATGCCCTCACAAATACCCTTTGGGGGCCAGAGGAGACCAAAAAGCATAGACTATGTATGTGCTCTAAAATGAAATAGTTCCAGAAAACATTCCCAGACCTTGAAACTGCTGATAACAACTCATTGTTAGAGTGGTTTTGGCTCAGGAGAGAGAACAACAACTCCTGGAGCAGGAATCATTTCCAACAAGCATTTTATAGAATCATAGTAAAGTTTTGGTTGGAAGAGACTTTTAAGTTCATCAAGTCCAACCCAGTTCTGCAAAGTCCACCACTCAACCATGTCCCTCAGCACCACATCTATACATCCTTTAAATCCCTCCAGGGATGGTGACTCCACCACTTCCCAGGGCAGCCTGTGCCAGGGCTTGACAACACTTTTGGTGAAGTAATTGTCCCTAATACCTAAATTAAACCTCCCCTGCTACAACTTGAGGCCATTTCTTCTTATTCTGTCAAACACTGTGAGGCCACGTGGTGTTTGGGCCCCAAGAACTCTTAGAAGTGGTCAAGCATCATGAATTAGCTCAGGGACAGTGAATGGTCAAGGCATATTTAAGTTAACATTAGGTATAGCACCAAGATTGCTCCAGGAGGAGATCATTGGTGATCTGGATGTTTCTGTTGGTCTTGTATGATTGCAAAGAAAAAAGTAAAGTATGAGGAAGGTTCATGACACAGAAGACAAGACAGAAACTTTCAGAAAAGTTTAAAAATGATGTAAGAGTAATGAAATGGAAGCATTATTAATCACTCTTGACAGATGAGAAACTACAATACAGAGAGACTAAGTCCAGGATTTTATATTTTATTTATGTGTACAGATATTCATATATAAATTTATATATGGGAGCTCCTGCTGCTATAGAGGACTCCATGTAACTGGGCAAGTTTCTAAAGAGCACAGAATGCTGAAAACATGGCCTTAAGCATCACAATAAAAGCTGAGTGCTGTTGATGGCAGTAGAAAAACATGAAAATGTTCCATTTCAAATGTCTTCTTGTTGAAAAATGTTTCTTAAATTGGAGTTTTCTATAGGAAATGTTTCTTATGAGAAAAATGGTTTGCATTTTTGGCAACTGAAAATTGGCCAGAATTCAATTTTACTTTTTTTTCCCCCCAACTACTGGCTTTCTGACAAAATTTTAAATACTTTCCATGGCAAGGCTCTCTGAAAACATTCAATTTCAAGTTTTCTCTAAATGTTATTTTAGAACAAAAAGCCTCTTCTATCTGCTGAATAATTTGCTTTTAGGAAGGAACCAAGGAAGTAGGTGAGTTTGTTTGTTTTAAAGCCTTGTTGAAACGTGATGGGCACTTCAAGAGTTATCTTTAAACTACACCTCCAAGGGGCCCAAGAAAGTGATGGCAAACTCAGGAATCATGCTTGGCTTTTCCAAATTGAAGCTTAACACTTTTCTCTAGGTAGGTACCATCCACCTGACCCTTACCACAGAAGTCTTCATGTCATTTTCTGTGGATATTATGGACTAGAAAAAGAGGAATAACAACTCATGTTCTTCTTCTCTTGCCCAACACAACATCTCAGAGCATCTTTGCAGGGGAATTTCCATACATGCCATCAGTGAGTGGCTTTTTTTACCAACAAGGAGAGCAGATTCCATTCTGGTAGGGGTTTTGTTGTTGTTGTTGTGGTTATAGTATTATTTTTTGTGTTTCCTTTCCAGTCTGTAAGGGGTTAGGGCACCTAATTTTCTGTCAGAGGAGGGGGAGAGCGCAGGAAGAAGAAAGGACCCAGCACTCCAACGTTTTCCCCTGTATAGCATCACTTATTAAAACCCTGTTGTCCTGACCATTGTTGTTGCCATTGAAGTCTGGTTTATTTACTTGAAAATCTGATTTGTTTCATTTTATTACTGTGTTTGCCAAGTAACTGATATCAGATTCTGCAGGAAAAGAGCTGCCATTTACCAGCAGGCTGTGATGGCTCTGACGCGGTCTGCAGGACCGGCTCCGAGGCTCGCTTTGCCCTGGGGGCTCTCACAGAAATAAGATTACTGGCAATAACTGCTTCAACTGCTTTGAATAACAGACACAACTCAGAGAGCATAAAATTAGCATAAACACAGCATCAGTGTGTTCCCTCGGTGGGGACGAGACAGGCAGGATATAGAAAATTGACTGAAATGGGGTCAGGCGCTGCTGAAATGGGAAAGGAAAGGCAGGAAGTGCTGCTGCTGAGGAGGGAAGGTGGCATTACTGCTGGTAAATAAAGAAATAAAAAGATAGCCATGAAGTTTGAATGCTAACATGTTCAGAGGGGTGAGTATTCCAAACACAGCATTGGGGTTAGAACAACCTCCACGTTGTCTTCTCCTGGGCGTATTGCTCTTCGCCATCCTTTGGCTTTGCGCTCCTGGCTCGGTGGAGGGAGAAGAAATAACAGTAATAATGACAACATTAAAAGCAAGTTTTCTGTTGCAAATTTCCTGGTTTGGTTTATTTTGGGGAGAGGGGGAGAGTGGAAAGAGAAAAGGTGGAGGGTGGGTGCACCCTGATAATTTAAGGAGTATGCCCTAGTTTTGTTAATGAGTGGAAGCAAGGATTTTGCAGTGCTCCTATCTCTTTGTATTTATCAAATATTAAAATGGGAGATGCTTACTGACACATTCAATAAAGGAGTACATTAAGAGGGAGAGGCACAGCAGCTCTGATTTTGCAGTTTTAATGATGAAATGTTGCAGATACTGCTTGCAATTCATGGAGATCTCCAAACCCTCAGACGTGTTCATACAGACAGAGCTGGAACGAGCACACTCTTAAAGCCAGAAGTTCCTCAGAAACTCAAAGTGCAGAAAAAGGCCCATAGTGAGCATGTTTATCTCAGAACCAGCATGAGATTTGGGATATTGCTTTCAAAGCAGCCTCCCCTCCTTTGAAAGAGAGATGCCAGAGGAAGGTAATCTGCATTGGTGGAGCATAGGTTGCTTTCATTAAAGAAAGGGAACATTCATGACTCTCCTTCTGCTTCCAACTGTTGGGAATTTTCCTTCAGATGAAATGGGGAATCTCTCAAAGTCTCAGGATTAGTCCTTTATTAAGCCAAGTTACAGAGCAGAATCTAGGATCCCCTTTCAGAAAAGTGCTTTAACCCACAGGTACTTCAGATGAAGACAATATTCCACATTTTAACCACCTTTATCCAATGATGAAGAAAATAAAGAACTAATCTTTTTTTTTTCTTTCCTAAAGTTCATAAAAAATCGATTGGGCAGTTTGTTTATCTTCCTTTCTCCCTTACTCCTTTTGTTTGCTCTTTTCTCTTCCTCCATACTATATTTCTCTCTCACTCTCTCTCATATAGAAGCTTTTTCCAGGCCTTGCTAGGAAAAGTTGGGGTGTTAGCAAATATTAGCCCTTGCCTGAAAAATGATTTGTTGAAAGTCAGGACTCCTACATGAGGTTTCTGCCCAGAAGTGAGTAACTTTACCTAACCACTTTCAAGACAGTTAACTGTGCAGAAGCATAAAGGGGAAGAAAGAGCCAAGAGTAGAGCATGGCAAATAATCCTTCTTGACTGAGGTCTGCAGTCAGTTGTTTGAGGAAGTGAGATCTAGAGAACTGTGGAGTGAGTTTTCACATTCTGACCTGGGATGGTTCCAGGGGTGAGACATCTACCATCTCTCTAGGCAACCTGGGCCAGTTTCTTACCACCCTCAGTGGAAGCAATTTCCTCATTATACCTAGTTTAAATCTTCCTCTTTTAGTTTCAAACCATCGCCCCTTGTTCTGTCACAACAAACCCTGCTAAGAAGTCTGTCCCAAGCTTTCTAGTAACCCCTTTAAGTACTGCAAGGCTGAAGTAAGTTCTCCCTGGAGCCTTCTCTTCTCCAGGCTGAACAAACCCAACTCTTTCAGCCTGTCTTCACAACATAGGGCTTCCAGCCCTCAGATCATTTTTATAGCATTCATGACCTTTTTAATTTCCTGAACTGAAATTAAGTCAGAAAAGACTGAGAGAAACAATGCTGCTAGCCTGAACTAGCCAGCAGTTACCTTAAGAAAACAAAACAAAAAAAAACCAAAAACCCCCCAAAACAGCAACCCCCAAAAATCCTGCTATTGTGAGTTTTTAAGGCCAACAAAATTTGTAAGGGGGCTTTGGATGTGAAATGAAACTTTGACAGTGTGCCCTTGTCTATAAAAATAAGCCCTAATGACCCTTTGTCCCTTGCTGGTAGATCCAGAGGAAAGGGCAAGTTCAAAAAGTCCCAGGAAACCAAACTCCTTTTTCACCCTTAAAGGTGGTCCTTTCAGGTCAGAGAGAAGACACATGGTTGTGGAGCATGGGTATAACATGCCTGGGGACAAATAAACGACTTTGTTCTCCCCAAGGCATCAATCTAGCATTGCTCACCAGCACCACATTCATTGAACAAATAAGCAGATGAATGTACCAGAAGAACATGTGAGGAAAAACAAATCAGACTTCTGAAACATCTTGGAATCCAGCCATGACTTCCAACAACCTCAAACAACCTAACCTTAATTCCAGTCTCCTTCTCACAAAGGACCTTTTCCTCTCATTCTATTGGGGTTAAACAGCATTTAATTGATTTATTCAGGAATATAATTGATTCTGATGAGGGTGGCACTGCTAAGCCCTCACAGACTGGCATGCAGGCTATCATGGTCTTCAGTCATTTAGTTTAACTGGTAGATGCACAGTTGCCTTAGGCTCCCTCTGTAATCCCTGGAAAGAGATAGGCTTCTCTGGGAGAGTGGTGCACATCTAGTTTGGTTAAATTGCTATCTGACAGCACTTTTCCCAGTGACTAAAGCTGGAATCTTAGATATGGGATGCAAGTCAAGCACCTGATGTTCAGTTTACTGGTAGAAGTATAAAACATAGCCCTCATGGCCAAAACTCTCTCATTGTCTCTTGTTATTTCTCTGTCTCCACTTGATACTCTCTTGTACCAAACATGGTTCAAGAGCTTTGCAAAGCAAAACTTTTTTTGTTATAGCTTTTTTATTTTCCCCTGACTCACAGCTCCTGAAAAGAGGTTGTAGGGACTTGGGTGTTAGTCTGTTGTCCCAAGTAACAAGCAAAAAGACAGGAAGAAATCACCCCAAGTTGCCCCAGGGGAGGTTTAGATTGGACATTAGGAAAAAGTTCTTCACCAGAAAGTTTGCAAAGCCTTGGAACAGTCCACCTAGGGAAGTTGTTGAGTCAACATTTAGAAGACATGTAAATGTAGTGCTGAGGGACATGATTTGGTGGTGATTGGTAAAATTGGGTTAATGGTTGGACTTGGTGATCTTAAAGGTCTTTTCCAACCAAAATTATTTTAGAGTTCTATGATCCTATTCAAATAGAGCTGGTAAGCACGGGGATTTGGTTTAAAACCTACAAACCTGAGCTTAGAGAAACTCTCAACTTTTTAAAACCACAGCAAAAGCTCTGAACACAGTTACTTCTTGTTGGAAGCTGCTTTGTAGTCCAAGGTTGTGGTATTCAGGTACCAAAGCCCATAAATCAGAGGTGCAGATGGTTTGAATCTGCAAGATCCCTGTCTTTCTTGTAGTCAGGTGCCCCAAACTGACCCCAGTATTCAAGGTGTGGCTTCACCAGCACTCAGTACAGGAGGACAATCCCATCTCTGGTCCTACTGGCCACACTGTTTCTGGTACAGGCTAGGATTCTGTTGGCCTTCTTGGCCACCTGGGCACACTGCTGACTCTGACATCCTAATTTTAAACACAAACTAAAATGAGGCAAGTTTAATGCCATTGCTCACTTCAGTGGGGATAATTTCGTCCTGAATATCTTTAGTTCTTCTGCTGCTATCACAGCAATGTTCTACCACTTGTGGAAAAACAAGATATAAAGCCGAGGCAGCACAGCAACCACTACTTTGTGTGCTTGGAAACTGAAGGTGCTAATTGTCAGGATATTCAGACATTGATCAAGTGAATAAAAATGGAACAAAGTTAAGTACATTTTTGTTGTGCTTGTTATTAACTTTATTGCTAAATTTCTTGGCTCTGGGACGAGTTTGCTGAGATTTGAACTGGTTCTTTTTGTATGCAAAGAGATTCACTCCTGCTGAGGCTCTTACATATTTTATTATTTATTTTCTAGTAATTAGTCTGAACCACTGACTCAAACAGAACTAGCCAAGTGAAAAAGAAAATATAACAAAGTCCCCCAATATGTTGTCTTTGCCTTGGGCAACAAGCAGCTGACGGCTAATAGGACAGATGATGCTCCTCTTCTCAGTTCATCTATTTAGCTGCTTGTTTAAGACACAAGAATGCCTATGTGCCTTGACCCACACTTTGGCATTTGAAACTTTCATCTCTCTTCTTCATAAAGCTGGGCAGTTATTTTTTCTGGCTTTGGACAACACTAATTTTTCAGCCAAACTTGAAAGCTGCAGTATTTTGCTTTGCAAATGCAGCTCTACCACCTTTCAAAATTAAGTTAGATGTCTCTCCCTCTTTTTCTCTGAGGATTACAGGGCTAGCTGCAGCTCTGCATGCACTGCAAGATCCTCTCCTGGAAAAGCAGAGAAGTGGCAAACATCAGTCCATCATCAGCAAATGTTGTGGGAGATGCAGCACGGAGATAGAGAGGCAGGAGTGCAGTCAGAAACCTGTAAGGGATGATGACATGTATTCATGAGGCTGTACCTAGTGAAATAGCTGGGGCTGGAGGTGGGAGGGAAGGAAAGATATCACCCTGCAACTAGGTAGCAATGAGATAATGGCAACTGCAACTGCTTCTGGTCTCAAGTTTCCTCTCCTGAGGCACATGACAGTCACAGGTGACATGAATTGCTTACTGGAGATACCTCTGTCCTTGTTGGGAATTAGCTTATATTGGATGCCTGATTTTAACACAGAAAAAACTTTGTTGATATTAATCTGAGTCTTAATTTGTTAGTTCAATCCATGTTGGGTGATGCCCTGCAGTCTGGGGCCATAGGTGTCTAGGAGTTAAAAGTTACTGACTGAAAATGCATAGATGTTCCCTTAAGCTCTTGGTTTACCAAAGGCTTTACACACTGGAAGAAATCCCACCACAGTCCAGAGGAGTAGTTGAGTATAACTCCTAGAAGGTATTTGTTCATATTAACCACTTAGAGGCAGAGTGCTGCTTAAAAACACATCTGTTGTCCCTGCTGCTCAAGTCATGTGTCCTACCTTTTTCTCCTACTCCCTGCCCTCTTGTCCATGCCAGTGGTGATCCTGAGGTCAAACTGAGTGAGAAGCTGATGGCAGGAATCAGCAGTGATTTCCACATCAACTGTTTATTTCTATTCATTCCCTTGGGGACTTTGAGGTTTGTCTGTTTTGTTCTCTTCTCATTTTTTTCCAAGGAACTTTACTGCTGCCTGTAAGGGAGACAATCCAGCTTTCCTAGCTGGAAACTGGAGCTTGGGGGCTCCCAGAAAATGTTGAAAACTCTTTGCTTTCCAGAATGTTTGTTTAAGAAAAGTGAGTTTACACAGCTTGTGCTGAGTGCTTTTGCTATGAAATAGGATTTACAGCTTACAGGTACAAAATACCTTCCCAGTATCTCTTCCACAGCTCCAGTACAGTCCTCAGCATACAAACTCTGACCCCTACAAGGCAGAAACTGGCATTAGAAATGTTTTTCAAGGTCTACAGGAAGTTTGTACAGCAGTGCAATGAAGCATTGGGATCCACTCCTAATCAAAAACATTGAACTGCTCTAGACTATCTCATGATTGTGCCTCTAGTACAAGAATCTCAGTCTGTTCCTCCAAACTCCCTCTTTAGCCATACTCCCCCCTGAGTCTCTGTTAGACAGGAAAGTCCCAGGTCTCAGGGAGGAGATGCTGATGAAACATCCCTTTATGTCAGAAAAAAATTGTAATTGGACTACTGGTCTTTTAAAATGAATGAGGACAATAAATCTAAAGGAAAAATGTTTGACTCCAGAGTAGTAGGAAGGACATGCTGTGACTAATTCCTTTAGGTCAAATCCTCTTATGCCTATAGAACAGACAGATCATATGGTCTTAACAGATCATAGATTCATAAAGTGGTTTGGGTTAGAAGGGACCTTTAAAGGTCATCTAGTTCAACCACCCTGCCATGGGCAGGGACATCTTTCACCAGATCAGGTTGCTTAAAACCCCATCCAACCTGACCTTAAATACTTTCAAGAATGGGGCATCAGCAGCTTCTCTGGGGAACCTATTCCAGTGTCTAAACCTAACCCTCTTTCAATTAAAACCCATCACCCTTTGTCCTATCACTACAGGCCCCTTGGTAAATTGTTTCTTTCCAACTCTCCATCATTTTCAGGATCTTCCTCAGCTTCAATAACTGTATGACCATCTCACTTAAAGATGCCACACTTCCAGAGTGGATGTCCATAAGTCCTGAAAAAAAGGGTGAAAAAGTGACCCCAGTTGGACAACTAAAACCAGAAACACCTGAAAACAACAGCACAGTATGAGAAAAACCTCTTTCTGGACTACCCCCACAATAAAATCTGATCTCTCAAGGAAGAAAGGAAGGAGGAAAACAGATGTTACTTATGCTCTGTGTGTTCTTTTTTTCTGGTTGAAAGAGAGACAAAAGGAGGAGATTTAATGGTTTAGTTCTGACTGGAAAACTGGGCTGCTCTTCCTCAGATGTTCCTGTCCTTCTCCAGCCTGTCTGCTCTTTTCTTCCTCTTTCCCTGTGAGGCAGACAAGTGAACAAATCATGAAAGCATGAGCTTTCAACTCTCCTCCTTAATCACTGACCTCTGTGATCCCTGTCCCTCTCCCTGCCTCCCTCTCTTTCTTCCACCACATTTTCTCTGCCCATCACTCTCCCCAGCCACACAGACCAAACCAAGCTCTCAAATGTAATCTGCACGGCTTTGCCAGCTCTTCCTCTCCTGCACAGGTTTATCTTGCTCCTGGGACATAGGTTTTGGGTTGTTTCTGTTTCTTTTGGTTTGCTTTGCTTTTGGTTTTGTTTTGTTTGGGGGTTTTTGTTTAGTTTTTGTTTGGTTTGGGGTTTTATGGCATGGTTTGGGTTGGGTTGGGTTTTTTCCCTTCCCCCAATCCCTTTTCCTTGTTTTCCTGTGTAAGCAAAAGACACAGCAAAGTCATCAGCTTTTGGGAGATCATTACCCAGGATCACCCTTCTGCCTGTACCAGCATATTTGGAGCTACCTGGCCAGAACAGGCTCTTACTTTTGCTGATGTCTTCAATGTACTGCAACTGCTGCCACCAACAGGACGTTCAACAAAACCAAGATCTTTTTCCAGCCACAGCTTTAACAGCTAGGTCTCCAAAAGAGCTAATGAATAGATTAGAAGAATTTACATTTTAATATCAGTTTATTTGCTGTAACAAGCTCCCTTCTGTACTCTCTCTCTCACAACTGTCCCTCCAGATGATCTAAGCAGAGCATGCTGCTTTTTCTCATCCAGATTGCAAGAGGCATCTGAAACCTTTATATTTTAAATATGACCATTTTAGACAATGCA
This sequence comes from Galbula dea, assembly GCA_013399015.1. Classification (NCBI taxonomy): domain Eukaryota; kingdom Metazoa; phylum Chordata; class Aves; order Piciformes; family Galbulidae; genus Galbula; species Galbula dea. The sequence goes on along the minus strand of VWZX01000240.1, from coordinate 454,134 downwards.
GAAAGAAAAATACAGATGCTAGGAGAAAGGAGCAATGAAGAAAATGCAAGAAATACATTCCTCTGATTCATTGATGACTATGACCTGAAGTCACTATTTAGACTGAAGATGTTCAGCAGTAAAATCTGTTTTTCTAGTGGCAAAAAAAAAAAGAAGGTCTCTTTTGTGCCTGCAAGTCCTTCTGCAAGAGCTACTGCATGATTATTGATTTTCTGAAACTGGCTGCCTCAGAGTGCCAATGCTAGCATGAGTTCACAATTTGCAGGACTATGTTAGTACAAAATGCTGAACATTGTTTTTTTTCACATGCTTCAGGATTTTTTTAGGCCATTGTCTATGTTTAGCCCCAAAAGTTTAAATAGCTTCTTTTTCCAAAAAGCATCCATTTCTTTATATTCTGAGAAAAATAAAGGCAAAGGTTTTTTTCCACTATAAAAATGAGATGTAGAAAAGGCACAGAAGTTCCCAAAGATCCTATTCATTCTCTCTTAAAAAAAAAAAAAAAAAGAAAGAAATATTAAGAAATCAGGAAGAAATGTAACTGAAATAAAAACATGGACTTAATTGCAACTTTATGTACAAAGAAGATGATACTGTCAATGTACTACTTCTCTAGAGAATGTAGCCAAACTCTCTTGCACTAATAAAAACCAGAGTAGTACAATACTTAAAAGTCAGTTTGATTTCAGTTTTGGCTGGTTTGCAGGGTTCCAATTAGCCCCAGATATATTGCAATTCAAAGCCCTTCAAATGATTAGGTGAAGGCATGTTTAGTTTCATTTTGGAAGGAATGCTTCCCATCAAAACCAGCTAGAACCTAAATTGCTATTCCACGTTGTCATTTCATTTTGTGGATGAGAATTCAGTATGGGATTTAGATACCTTGTGGTTCAGTTCTCATGACATTGGGATTAAGGAAATTATTGTGAAGGAAGGCAGGGTGAGGGCATAAAGCAGAACAGACAAACTGAAGTGATTCCCTGTTTAATTCTAGAAGAACAATGCTCACACCAGGCACTATTGTGGAGTTGCCATTGGACTGGAGCCTGTTTTCCTTCAATTTCCATACAGAGAAATTGCTCCCAACTCCCTGGGGCAGCTTTGCAGATCTGCTTAGGGATACTGAGGAAAATTAATCTGAATTAATATTTGAAGTGGCTTAGTTCAACTGAATTGAAAGGTTGTGTGGACTCCTTCATTCAGAATTAAAGCAGTTTTAACTCGGTTTTGCTTCATTCATTTTAACACTGGGTGAAGCAAGTTCCTTTACTGTTCTGTCCAACAGAATGCCATTTAAATTCCCACCATCTATTAAATTGGAGTTATTTTGCTGGCTGTCCCTGCATAAATAATAATGCAATGTCCATGAAGGACAGACCATAGCATGCAGAGATCTTTGGATCTCTGTCTGCAGATGGGACAAGGGCAGCATGGTGGATTTCTTTCCCACTCTAGTTTCTCTTACCCTCTGCTAAGGAGGAACCTGCAGGAAGAACATCTCAGGACTTTTGAACATTCAGTCCTAGCTCTCTTCTCAGCCTGGCTAATGTAAAATGTGAAAGTGTGAAAAGGACTCCTTTTTCAAGCCTTTTTTATTCAAAAGAGAGTTACAGCTTCCAAGTCACTAGTGGTGTGCACTGTATTTGTAGTGTTGGCTTTCTATCCCATTACAATTCCCCAGAGCCTTCTGCTTCTCTCACCTCTTCAAATAAATTATTATATATATTTTTATATATTACCAAAAAAAAAAGGGACCATTTTAAGCATAAAGGTAGCTACTCCTCAGGAGTGCAAGGAGCAACCTAGGCCTTACACAAATACCTTGGGAACATAAATGTACCTATTTTCTCATGGGCAAATTTCCCCTTCCATAGACATGAGACACCATGTTCATGTTGATGGTGAGGTATTGCTGATACACATCAACAAGAAAAGAGGGCATATCAACTAAAAAAAAAACCCCTGACTTCCATTAAATCAATTAAAGTTATTCTCCATCTGGTTCTACCCAAGGGGTTTGTACTGATTTAGCTAAATTGGTTTCTAAACTGATTTAGTTAAATTGGTGCATAAACTGTGTGTAGAACAGCCAAAACTAAGTACAAACAAAGTCTAAGTAAGTCCAAGAAATCCAATTGAGTATAAGAGGCACAGTGGAAGAGCTGGGGAAGAGATTAAGTGACAGCATAACCTTTAGGGGTTATGCAGAGTGACCCTGAGCACAGCTGTAGATCTGACAAAGAGGTGAACATCTGTCTCTGCCCACACTGACTGTTGCCCTCAAAGCACTGGGAAACGCAGAACTGAGCCTGGAAATCTGATGACCATGTTCAGAAAGATCCAAAGTGGTGGTGCTTAAGCTGCCTGCCTACTTGGAGCTTCATCCAGCTAGTGCTGACCTGCAGAAAACAACCCAAAAGTGGCTGCGTTTAGGAAGGTTGGTTAAGGGATCTATAGTTGCAGATGTTAGGTGCAACAGAGGAGAGGTAAAGACAAGAGCTAGGCAGGACTGATCACTGGTAGCAGGAGGCAGTCTCATAGCTAAAACTATTCCTAAACAATCAAAGTTCAGATCCCAGAACTGCTGTTGATTCTTGAAAGTGCAGAAATCAGCTCACAAACCTATCTCAGAGCATGTGCAGTGGTCAACAGCAGAGTGGTACTGGAACAGTACACTGCTGTCAGTGTAGCTTAGACAAGTGAACTCAGCCCCTCCCTAACCAACTTCTGGATGTATTTTAGGAGTTAGCATGTGCTATGGACCATTCCCAGTGGGCAGTTGGGGTGTGATCACCTTATTTTGGAGGCTGAGAGAGTTTTGTTGCAGAGTCACACACAGAAAATACCAGATGTCTTGAGGGCAGAGTGTGTGTCCTGGAAATGTTTGGTTTACTAGTACAGATGTGGCCTTTGTGGCACAGTTCTGCAACTCTACAATGGGATATTATTTTGGATGTGCTACGTGTACATGTGTACAATTAAGGGAACAGGAGATCAGTTAGTGAACTGTAGTCATTAGGGATGTCAAAAGCCTATTAGTCCCTGTCCTCTCTTGCACCAAGGGAAGAACCAGCCACAGATCACATTCCTATGACTGAGTTTTTATAGGGTGTTAAACATCTTATTTGATTTAAGTAAGAGGTGAAGAAGTTATTAACAGCATCATGTATCATTAACTCTCAGAACTTCTTCACCAACCCACCCTTGGGTTGTGAATTGGTGTTACACTTGCAGTAAGTGCCAGGATTCTGTCTTTCTTCTCATGACTTTTCCCAATTATAATCTTCCTGGGCACATGCCAGGTTTTCATACAATTTTTTTGCACAACACTGAGGACATTATCAGTGTTGTGATGATGGGAAAGAGAGGAATTATGCACAGCATGAAACTTCTTGATGCTTCCTGATTTTTTGAGGTTGCATTCACATGACCAATACTGTTCCTTTTCTCTTCAAGCCCATAAATCCTCTGGTTGGCATATCACAAATGCCCATGAACATATTTGGGTCTTTCTGCTTCCTGTGCAAGTCAACTTCCTTCCATCTACTTCTGTATGGGACATACACAGTGCTAAGTCTATTCAGAAATGACCACAAATGAAAGCACTCACTGTTTGGGCATTCAGCTGCTTCCTGCACTTGGCAGGTAACCAAAGCTTCTCAGATGGCTTAACATGTGTCTGAGAGATGCTCAGATGCAAAGTTACTGAGAAGAAACATGGACCTCTAGCAGATAGAACTGACCTGAGTTGGTTAGGACTCAGAGAGAATAGCTTCTGAGATCTACTGGTTTTGACTAGGATAAAGTTAGTCTTCCTAATAGCTGCTATGGGGTTAGGATTTGGATTTGTGACCAAAACAGTGTTGATAATTCAGGGATGGTTTAAATATTGCTGAGCAGTTCTTACACAGAGTCAAGGCTTTTTCTTCTTCTCACCCCACCCTGCCAGTGGGCAGCTGGAGGTGCACAAGAAGTTGGGAGAGGACACAGCTAGGACAGCTGATCCAAACTGACCCAAGAGCTATCCCATACCATATGATTTCATGCTCAGCAATAAAAACTGGGGGAAGAAGGAGGAAGGATGGGGCATGTTTAGAGTTATGATGTTTGTCTTCCCAAGTAACAGTTACATGCATTGGAGTCCTACTTTCTTGGAAATGGATAAACATCTGCTTACTGATGGGAAGTAATGAATTCATTCCTTGTTTCCCTTTGGTTGTGTGCACAGTCTTTTGCTTTTGACTGTCTTTCTCTCAATCACAAGTTTGCTCACTTTTCCCTATCCCACTGAGGGTGGGGTGAGCAAGTGGCTGTGTGAGACTTAGCTGCCTACCAGGAGTAAGCAAAACATTAACTCAAGCTATCCAACTCCTCCTCTTATCCATGCTGGATCCTAGTTTAACCCTCAGACCATGAAAGCTTCACTAAGGGTTTACCATTGAGATATGAGTTACTGTGGAATCTCCATCAGTCTTCTTTGCCTCTGCAACATGAATAAAATATATGAGCAATTAAAATAACAATTTATGGAGAGTCCATGAGCCTAGTGTTCCCCTCTTCTTGCTTGTCTTCTTCCTCAGGAATAACCCTCCTGAGTAGCCTTGAACATCTGATAGTGAGTACAAGCTACAGGCAGGTGGCCTAAGAGACATGCCAATTACTCTGCAAATGCCTCTTCCAGCTTTGTTTTGGGGAGGTTTTAGTACTGGAGTTTCAGGAAAATTACAAAGCTATGGAATTAGAGGTCTTTGTTAATAACCATTGAAGCACATAGATCCTGACATGTATTTGTAGGCTAACCTGCACATGTTCAGGGAGCTGTGACTTCAGATGTCCCTGAATGTCACCTTGCATATACACAAACTGGCTCCAGGTGCAGTTTCAACAGTATATGGACAAAAACTTCAGACTTATTAGGTTTAGCTTAAACAAAGACTTCTTTTTTATTATGTTTCCATCCCCATCTAAAGTAAACACAGTCAACCCAGGAGGCTCAGGAATTATGAATACTGGCAACCAACATCCTAAGAAAATAAAGTTTAACCCTAATTCAGTTAAAATTCATGTCTGAGAGTCAGGACATCTTGGTTTGTATCTCAGTTCCAGTGAAGATTTATTAGGTATGTTTCAGATCCAGGTACACAAAGTGTCTGAAAGTATTGATAAGAGCACTGGTGGACACAGTTGCCCAAAGCTAGACAACATATGACACTATTTGAGAGTGTCCAACATATTTGAGGTGTCTACATAGGAATGAAATTATAGGAGTCTTCAACTCTTTGGGACAGTCAGCTGGAGGCCAGTTGGAGTACTTTGAGGTCTCTCAAATGGCCTAATACAGGGACAACAGACATACCTGTGCACTTATTATAGTCAATGGGGATGCAAACTGTGAAGCTGAGAAAGCAGTTCCACCTATCCCAAACCAGACATCTACTCCTGTGAACCTGAATAACACTCTGGTCTCTGTTGTCTAAGTATAGGTGGAGGTTGTTCTTCCAGGCTTCCAGCTGTTTCTTCAGAAGGGTGTAAGTCTTCCTGAAGTCCTGAGTTATGTCTGCCAGGCCCTTGAAGATATCTTGTGGACATTTCAGGTGGCACTATGTATCCATGGAAACAACTACACAGGCATCTGAATCCCCCTGGGATTTCCACTGGCTGGAATGGGAGCTTCAACACATAGTTCATGTCTATAGATGTATCTATACTTCATATGGTTCATATCTACACACCAATGCAAGTGTATAGGTATCTAAATGCAGATGTTTGGTCCTGAAGCTGAATTCCACTTCTTGGGAGATAATTGGAAAATCAATTAATTCCTCTAAATTTTTGTTGTCCATTAATAACACTGAGATTATATCTGCACATATTCACATCTACACACTGTCAGGGACAAAATCTGTATCCTCAGAGCACTGCCCAACAAAGCCTTAGGCAACATGTCTGTTATTTGGATGAACAGTTTTTTAACATGTTACTCTGAAAAAAACCCCAAACCCTTGTGGCTCAGGCCCAGAGCCATGGCTCCATCAGTGCCTGTGTCACCCATAAGGATAAGACAGCCTTATACCCAACAGTGTGTTGGGGCAGATATCATCTGAGGAGTGACCATAAGATGCAAAGCCACTCTTGAAGAGACCTGAAAGGCAATAATGCTTGGGAAAAGACTTGCATTCAGTTCCAGCAGTGATTTGTGTCACTTTTATTTCTCCTGGGCAGGTTGTATAGTATATAAAGGTGATAATATGCATCATCTCCAGGGCTGTGCTCTGCAGCCTAGTCACAGCAACAGACCCCTACCAGCAGAAACTCTTCCAGCCACCATATCTTTGGCACTAACAGAGGACTCTGCTTTCTGTCAGTGTATTTGTGCAGTGACACATATTCTCTAGTGATTAGATTAACGTTGGCAAAGGCAATATGAAAAACCCACACAGATTACCACTGTCACCCCCAGTAATTACATTTATTCATTTCCATTTAGCCAAGTTTTTACAAGCTGAGCAAGGGGCCAAATAAGCAATAAACACAGAGGCAAGAAATTAAAATGCTGATCTGTTCCCTGTGAAAACAATCAAACCATCATCTTTCTTTAGGCAGCTCATTCATCATCCAAGAGGGCCACAGTGTGCTGATATGGAGGGCTGGAAATCTAATGTTATTACATGTAAATTCACTAACATGAAATTACTGCCCCTGATGTGATTTTACTAATAAATTAGTTCATTTCTACCTTTTCACAAGAGACTTTAGGGACTGTGGAGAATTGTACATCAGTCTCATAATCTTGCTTGCTTTATTTTCAAGTGAACAGGCAATTTAGTTCTTCCCACCACCACCATCTCCTGCTTCTCCCTGTGGCTCTTGCTTTGGCTCTGTTTCATTAAGGGATAAGTAGACAGTCACATTTTTACTGTCTTGTAGCCAAGTTTGTTGCCTTGGGTCCAGGAGAAGTGTAAGAGGATGGAAGTCCTTTGGCTTTGCATTTTGCTGCTGTGGCACTGATTGAGGGAAGCAAGGATCAAGACCTTGTCTCAGAGTTTTTTGAGCTGTAAAGTCTGTGCAATTTGAGTTTTAGGAACATAAATTTCTTTTTTACATGAAAAGGAACAGGGCTGGAACCCCAGTTCCTAAGGTGATAATGAAGTCACAGGGCTGTGGTGAGTAGAATTAGGTAAAAAATAGTATATATAAGGAAATAATGCAATGGCTCCATTTTTTAATCTTTCAAAATAGATTTGCACCACATACCTTCTTTAGGTCAAAGCACCAGCTTTCAAGGTGCATAGCTTCACTGACATGCAGGGGGTGTAAATGACTTGAGTTCAGTGACCATACATCTATTGGCACATGGTGAAGAATTTGACCCACCAGCTTCAATGGGCTTCAGAGATATGCAGAGAGTTGTAACAGACTCAAAGGCTTTGGGAGAGCTGTTCCTGATTTGAAAAGGTGTAAAAGGACAAGGAAGTTGGGATTGATTTCCAATTTTTGCCCTGTTCAATTTGCTTCTTATCAATCCTCAGTGAGGGTGTCTGGGTAATCTGGAGAAGGAACTGTGCTTTATTCTTCCAGACTTACAGACAGATCTTCAGACTAACTCAAGAGCAATAGAAATACTCTTCTCAGTCTACATCCATTGCTCCCTTTGATATCAACTGCAAGACACATGTCACTGAGCTGGAAGAGAACAGATTTGGCTGGGGCTCTTTCTGTCACTGATGGGCTAAACCAATTCCAGACCATCAAGTCTGCTTTCCCTGCCACCATGGCTTTGCACTGGCAGCAAGAGTCAGCAGTGCAAACTCTCTGGCTGGCACCTAGGAGATCTACCTGGAGCAAACTCATGCCTCAAAGTTCTACTTTTACACTGAGCAACTTTCATTCATTCATTTGGTCTCAGAGTGCACAACCAGGATCCCTTTCAAATGAAATTAAACCACAAGATAAACTCAACAATTGTACCTGATATTTCCTACTTGCCATTGGGAATGGGAACAAATTAGACCAAAGGGAAACCCTTCTGAAATGGCTACAGTATGGATGTTAGGACTGCAGCATGGATTCTTTCACCCTATAAATCCAATCCTGTTTGCTCAGACTGTGTATACAGAATGCTTATCTTTTCCTTCTGCCTCCAAGAGTTGTCTAGAGCTTAATCTGAATTTTGAGATACCTGAGCAATGTAAACTGACCTTCAGCTTAGGAAATAGACTTTACTTTGAAGTCAACAGTTTGGCATAAACTAATGATAACTTGTGGAAAGCAATCACAGGACAAACATAATCATAATATTTCATCCCTATTGCTAGGAATATGGCCACTGTAAATAACTTCTGACTGAAGAGCTGTTATTTCATTAAGGAAACAACTGAAATTCTCAATAGTATTTCAACCCAATAAGCTGATTATCTGTAAATCAGCCAAAGTTGCTGTCAGTATGGATAAGCTGTTGACAAGTTTAGTAGTTTGTCTTATCCTGATAGTCTTAAAAATGAAATTAGGTGGTCAGAAGGACCTCAATATGTCAGGAGTCAGTATCTGTATCATTAAGATTTGCCTACCAGTCATCTCTGAATGAGGTTGGGATGACAGAAGGGGGAGCAGTGATTAGGGCCAGGGCTCTGATGAACCAGGGGAGCCTTTTTTTGTCCTCACCTACTCTGAAGTAAATTAAAGGATTGTTCCAACCAGGCCTTTAGTCCTTCACCAGAATTTAACTAACATCAAAAAGAGTTTTCAGCCTTACAAAATCCCACTGCATCCAATTAGCACCAAAGTGGGACATAAAGCCAAGCAGCAGGTCACAGAACCAACCCATTGTAGGTGGAGCTCTTTTGTAGTCATCACAGCTAGAGTGATTGTGGCCCACTGCCCTCATGTTTCAAAGTGATAGGTATCATCAGGGACATCTAAATTAGCATCAGACCAGCCTTCAGACTAGTTAGAGATTCAAAGTGAAACCCAGGCAGGAATCTTGGACTGGATTGAGCAGCACTGACATGCTTTCCCCTTCTCTTGCCAAACTTCACCTCCAGCTGACTCAGATTCTAGATCTGCTGGTCCACCTCTGGCTCTTCAAGTGGACACTCTTATAGCTGAGCTGATAGTCATGCTAAAAACATGACCACATTCATCTCACTTAACTTTAGGTACCTGAGGGCCCTGCCAGCCCTGTAGCTGCAGATTAAAAGTGGATGGCAGAAGCTGCTTGCTGCTCTCAGCTGTCTGTCCCATTCATTTGACAGAGGTTGCTGTTCCCAAGGAAAGAACTTTGGATTCTCTTATGAACACCTACAGCTTATGTCTAACATATTAAACAACACAAAGCTGGTGCTAGGTAGGCTGAATACACTGTGATAAAAACTAGACTTATCCAGGACCTGATTAGAGGAGGATCTGCTTCAAAACAGGATCAGATATCTCTGTGTTGAAAATGTCAGATCTTCTCAGAGGACAGGTTTAAGTATGTGACAACTCCAGCTGACTATTTCTACTCTGTGTCTGGAGTCCGTCAGAGCTTTCAGTGACACACCTAAGCAAGCAATGCATTTGGCATAGACACCCTAGATGGTCAGTGGGAAGGTAATGTAATGATATCTGGAGGGGGCCTACAAGAAAGCTGGTGAGGGACTTTTTAGGAGGTCAGGTAGTGACAGAACCAAGGGAAATGGATACAAGCTAGAGGAGGGGAGATTTAGATTAGACATTAGGAGGAAGTTTTTCACTGTTAGGGTGGTGAGACACTGGAACAGGTTGCCCAGAGAGGTTGTGGAAGCCTCATCCCTGGAAGCTTTTAAAACAAGGCTTGATGGGGCTCTGGGCAACCTGATCTAGTGGGTGGTGTCCCTGCCAGGCAGGGGGGTTGGAACTAAATGATCTTTAATGTCCCTTCCAACTCTGACCATTCTATGTTTCTATGATTCTAAAGTCTCTTCTGCAAGACACTCAGATTTTAGGTTATTGCTGGACTTGTTATGGTTCTGCCTCTTAGCTGACCTGGCATCCTTTCTACTCCATACACACTTCAGCCCTTGTTATTTATATTACATCAAGTTCTAGAGACAAGACTGAGGTTGAAGTTTATCAATACTAAACCCAGAATGAGACAGCCTAGCTCCCAAACACCTAACCCTCTCTCTAGGTAGCTGAAACAGAATGGGCTTGGAAAAAGTTATAGGAGATTAAGTCACTTGTTCAATGCCCTATATCCAACCAGTGGTGAAGCCCAAGCTTACTTCAGGCTGTCTGAGATCCTATTCTTTGGTGTATTCATTAGATCACTGTGCCTTGCTGGGAGGAAAAAAAAACCCCATCTCTACATGCATATCAGCCTGCTGTGGCCCAAAGTGATCAAACATCACTCAATGCCAATCAAGCCTTGTGAGGAATTAAGAGGAAGCTATGTTAAAGTATCCAGAGATGTTATGTTTGCTTTTCTTTATCCCTGGGATAAATCCAGGAGCCTCTCTCTCCTTTGCTGGTTTTGTGTTCTGCATTTGAAAGTGTTGTTGGAGCAGATCAAAACCCGAGGAAGCGAGAGGGGTATTGTTTTGTGCCAGGGTGTTTTGAGGCCTCGGGTTGCTTATACAGCAAAATAAAGCAGTGCTGGCTTCTTTCTTTTCTTGTCAAGATCCTTTAGGAATTAGTCTGGCAATTCCAGCACCAGAGAAGGGCTCTTCCTTTGCTAATCACCTGGCTTTATTCAGTGCTGAAACTCACTCGGAAGCTTCCCGTGTGTGCGTTAACCAAAGGTACAGGATTATGTTTGTTTAATAATATAGTGGTGTCTTGCTGAACAACTGTAATTTCCATGTACTTATTGATCTTAATTTATAATGCCATTAGCTTTCTAAACTGCCATTAACTAATGATGGGCTCTGTAGGCTTAACAGCTCTTTCAAATCAGTTGCTGACAAGTGGGCCCCAGAAGCATTTGTCAAAAGGGTAATGGATCCCTATCAGACTGGCAATAAATTAGGTTATAGTCTTATCAAATTAAACAATGGATGAAGGAAAATTAGCTATCAATAAAAATCTATAAAGCTGCCCTGATTATTCCCAGTCAATTATATCAATTAGAGATCAAACAGTGAACCCCCTGCAGTACGTTAAATAGAACTAACCGGGGCCAAAGGAGGCCAAATTGTGTTACAAAATGCAACACCACGGGCAGCTGTAAGAGATAATCATTACTGTCATTGACAAAGGAGCTGCTTTATTAGAAAGCTGGATGTTGCCTGCAGGCAGGCTTCTGGCAAGAGGACAAAGGCTCTGCAATGAGGAAGGGGAAAGAGGCTTGAACCTGGCTGCCAGTGTGAAGAGTGTGTTTCTGGCTGATAGCCTCCCCCCCAACTTTTGTCATTTAAAGCAGACTGAGCTTCATCAGATTCTACTGAGTCCTCCAAGAAGTGACTTTGTCAGGAGACTCCTTTCTCTCTCCTTTTTTTTATTGGTTTTTTTTTGGGGGGTGTTGTTTTTGGTCCAGGGGATAAGCAATTGCCGAATTCTACCCTGGGTCAAGCAGCAGCCCAGTCTAATGTCAGAGTCTACATACTGGGGAGCCAGCCTTGTCTCAAGATTAAGCTCACAGAAAGGTTTCAGCACATGGGGGAAATTAAAAGGGACCACCTAAGTCACTGAGTTTACTCCTCTGAAGCTACAGACAGCTACAAAGGGAGCATGGGAAGCAAAATAATCCACAAATTGTTCTTCTCTCTTGTAGAATGCCTGTAAGAAACTGTGGCTTCTTACAGAAAGCAAGCAGGAGACAGGTCAGGGCTGATAGCCTGCAGTAGCAGCTCATTTCTTAGCTGAGATTTCAAGTGACAATGAGCTTCAGAGGAAGTACTCCCAGGAGCAGGGACACATGCACACAGACTCTCTCACAGAGATGGCCACATGCAGTGGCCACATGAAAAGTTGGAATATCTTTTAATCAGCCCATTGGTGACAATACTTAACAGGGCAATCCTTGATACTGTGCTAGTTCTTCACAAAAACTTCTGGGTGGCTCCTTATTATTCCTTCCTTTGAGTGAAGTGATGCTCTAGCAGCATAAAAACAGCTCAGCACAGTCACAGGTTGTGCTTTGAAATGAACAATTTAATTCCTCCTGCTATCACATCAGCCACTATAACTTGCAAACTTTTCTTTGTTCCTTCCTTAAATTTTATATTAAATCTACTGGAAACTGAGCTTTAGGGGGAGCAGCCTTCAAGTTCTAGACTAAAATCCCAAAGATACTCAAAGTCACCCTAAACTTCACTTCCATTCAAATCACCAGCACAAGCCTCTGCCTTCTGTTGTGAAGCACAGAGCTGGAGGTATGTGCACGTGCACATGTGTGTAGTGGCTTTGAAAGATCACAAACCAAAACCACACCCCACACTCAGGCTTCTTCCAGCACAGGAGTGCTGAGAGAACAAAAATTGATTGATGTTATTCAGATTGCACTAAGTACTACTGGAAGGGTTTCAAATACACCCTGATGAGACTAGACTTGACTAGAATACCTGTAATAGTTCTTGCTGAGCAAAGCACTTAGTAAATGGAAGTGAAGATGATGAATTTGGTCCTAAAGGGGTGCCAGGATGTAACTGCTTAGGTTTTTGATCCTGCTCAGACTTCTGAATGCACTTTATTGTGTGCCTGAGAGTCACCCTTTTCAAGACACAAGATCTCCATCCTTTTTGAAACCAGGAGTATGTGTCAGTACTTGCAGAGCTGGGGTGTGACTGCACATTGGTTTGTAGTAAAGCCAGCAAGAAAAGAGGAATGGGTCTCTGCTGGAAGATCCACCTTTGAGATTTCCATTTCAGAGGTCCTAGGTTGTTGGTTTGGGGTTTTATTTATTGTTATTATTTTTGTGGGCAAAAGGCAGTATATAAATAAGTATAGAAGTCTCTTGTTCTGCTTTCCCATTGTCATTAAAGCAACAAAGATGAGGAAAACAACATAAATGTGCTTTTCATTCTAATTTTCAGAGTGGAAACTTTTTGAGATGGAGCAACACCAAGAAAAATCCATGTGCTTCTTTCCAACATATAGATTTTATATAGAAACAATTTTCTTTTAACAGCCTTGTGATTTTTAAAGAGTAGTTTGGTTTATTCCATATCCCATGGGAAAGAAATTGTGCAGTAAAACTTCTTCAGGGAGATCAAGGTTTAGCAGTAACCCCACTTAGTGCCCAAGAAACAAACTTAAAGTCTTATTGAATGTCAGGACTATGGAAGACAGGAAAGGAGTGCTTGGGGAAGCTGTGGAATATCCATCAGTGAACACCTCAGAGTGAGAAAATATAAGTGAGAAATTAAAAAGAGAGAGGGGACCTTTCTCCTGGAAGGAGGAATGCCTAGTTGCTATTTTGGAGTCTTTTCTAAACCTGTTTTCATGACTCTCTTCTGTAGGTGGTTGATAGATGCTGAGGATTGCTGCTAGTAACTACCTCAAGACTGATTCTATAATACATATTAACTGACAATATGCAGGGAGGTAGCAATTCCAGTCCTGAGCATGTGAAATGCAATCAATTATTCCTTTCTTTTTTTCCTTAAGAGAGCTTATGCAAGGCTTGAAACATTCAATTGTAGTGGGGGACAGTAAAGCAAAGCATCCAAATCAGGACAGTATCAGAGGGTGGAAAATATGAGCCAAATTGCTTTATGGATTGCTGTTGTCATTACTGAGTGTCTTCAACAGCTTGGTTCTTGCTTGTAATGTGACACAGCCACACAAAGAGGGAGCAGTGGGTGTTAGATGTGACTTAGGTTTCTCCTCTCACCTAAAAGCTCTTTTCTAGCTGTGCTTGACAGTCTGTGGCAGGCAAATTATCATTCCTAAGGTCTTGCTGTAGGCATCAGAGTCTCACTGCTAGCTTCACCTATGCAGTCAGCAAGGATTCCTATTGTAAAACCTTTAATTTCTTCAGTAGTAACAGACACTTGAAGTGGTGGAAGATGGTCAGCATCAGACAGCCTTCTGGGAATGGTCTCAGGTTTGTAGTAACCCCCAAACTGTGCCTGAGCATTTTGGGGGGGTGACAGCTAGCTGGAGGAAGCATAACAATTTAGTGTACTGGAGCATGCTCTAGGAATTGTTTAATATGAATGTAGCCAGAGGATTCTCCATAGTATTTCAGTGTTTAAAAACCAGAAATGCCCTGGAACAAGGTAGGAGTTGAGCACCTTATGCTATTCAACACCTAAGGTCACTTACACAGCCTGTGGCAGAGCAGGGAAACCAGCTCCTTCTTTCCCTAATTTCCTTAACATCAACATTTCTGATTTCTAGGCATCTGACCAACTCAGAAATAGAACAGCACATACATAAAGAGAAATGTTGGATGTGGAAAATTCCAGTGATTGAGGACACAGATCACTGTGCATTGTAAGAGAGAAGTCACCTTTTGAAATCCTTTCTATATTTGATCTTCAGTCCTGGGAGCCAGCTTCTTATATATATTCTTGAGTAATCTATTTGACTGCACTGAAAAAGTTTAATCTCTCAAACTCTTCCTTTGCATCTTGGAGATCAGCTCATCTTCATCTCCTACTCTGACAGTATTAGCCAGAAGACTAATGGGAGACCAGAAAGCAGCTAATGATGCAGCTTTCTGAGGAAAACCAAAAGAAACAAAACCACAAAAAACCCCACAAACAATCAAAAAAACACATTAAAAAAATCCACAAAAAAACCAAACCAGAATCTCTAATCTTCCCTTTTCACAGAGCTCCTCTGCACTTGGATCCAAGGTCTCCTTTCTCCATTCACAGCAATGAGAGGCAGCATTAGACAGCGAGCCACAGAGAAAGTGAGGTGGGTGCATGGAGGGGGGGAAGGGAAAGAAAGTAATTTAGCATCTGGCAAAATGGATTTTGAGCATCCAGAAGATGTTAGACCATTAAGACTTCTCTCTGCCTCCCTTTCCCTCCCCCTCTCTCTCTCTCCCCTCCTTTTATTAAAGGGCTAGGCAATTGAAAAATGGAGACAGTATCCCACTTAATAGCCTGGCTGTTAATCTTCTCACCAGTCAGCTCCATGTATCCACGGGACAAAAGCCCTCCTCCTGTCACCAGCTGTGGTTAGGGAGTGACTGTCCTCAGGGGCTCTGAGCCTTAAAATAAATAAATAACTAGGTAAATAAATAAATAAATAATGCACCACAGAGAAAAGGCAATAACAGGAGTCTGCTGTTGTCTAACCTGCCATATAAATGAAACAATCAAAGACAACAAAGAAAACTCCACCAACATCCAGAGGCAAAAGCAGTTTGCTGTAATATATCCTGGCTTGGGGAACTATTTTTAGCCAAACCTTTCTTTTTTTTTTTTGAACAGACACACACAATCTCTTCCTAATTTTGATTAAGAAAAGAAAGGGGAAAAAAAAACCCCAACAACCAAACCTACAAACAAAACAACTTAAAGACAGGTAGGGAAGAATGTGAAGAGGCAACTGGTTACAAGAGAAAGCTGAATTAAACTTGATACTTGGGAATGTGGAAAGGATAAAAAAAGATTACTTTGTCTATTTAAATAAAAGCAGGTTCTGCTATTAGCACTGTTCAGCTCCCTGAAAGACTCAGTCATTACTAGTGTTTAATATTTGTACTGTGATCACATGTAGGCATTCATGGCCTGAAACTGTTGTGCTTGGAGCTGTATTGGCAGGAATGAAAAGACACTTCTGACCTCAAATTTATATATAGACATTCATATATATTTATATCAAGTAGTTTTATGTACTTACCTACACGTGTGAGCATGCACACACACACATAAGTGTCATGTGTTATGGATATAAAGCACACATTTGAATCATAATAGTCAAATCTCATTAAAGAATCTGACTGAGATTTGGGATGGGAGTGAGTTTTGAGATTTCTGTTTCCAAGCTTCATTCCTGAGCCATGATTTTCTCATGTAGTTACAGATGTAATACCCAGATATTCCCCTTTCACTGTCAAAGCCTGAATTAGCAGCACTAGAGAAATGAACCTGTGTAGTAGCTTGAGGCCACATGAGTGATTTATAGCTGGCACCCACAATCACCACCAGACTATCAGTCCATAGTTAGAGCATTCAGCTGGTAGGGATGATCCTTTAGTTCTGCCCCACAGATTATTCCTGGTCTTGGGACCATCTAACACAGCATGTATGAGCATCATCGCATATTACTGTTTCTGTATAAATGTCATCACATTTAACTTTAGAGAAGACATCTGCATTTGAGCTAGGTGTCTAGACTGCCTTTGTAAACAAGTGGCTACTTCTCAGATGCAGCTCTTTCTTCTTCAGGTGCAGATCTTTCTTCTTCAGATGACCATTTCTTCTTCAGATGACCTTTTCTTCTTCAGATGGCTGTACCCTAGAAGTATGACACCTCTCTACAGATGATATGTAGAGATTTGTCTGCAATGAGCTCACTGCTAAACTGTAGACAAACAAATTACATCCCTGATGCATTGAATTTTAGCTACACTTTGGTCCAGCCTCAATTAGTGGGATGATTTATAGTCTCTAGAAAGATTATTCCAAAGCCTGCAGATTATAGCACATTCACAGGACATGCAGTTTGAATAATACCTACCTGAAGTTGACCAGAGAAGTCTCCTTATCAAAAGACAAACCAAGCTTTGCTCATTATTGTCTCCACCTCTGAGTCCAAAGTTCCTGGATCAAAAAGGTTAGTGGTATCTAACCTGCATCCATGAACTGGCCTCTGAACTCTAGAGAAGAACATGCCTCCACCTGCTGCTAGCATCATCTACACCAAGCATATGTGCTTCTGGATTGCCATTTGGAGGCATCTGATCATCTTCACTGAATGTATGGGGAATAGACATCCCTAAGCTGGGTACTCTTGCTCATGTCTTTGAAATCAAAACCTGAGGTTTATCCTTTTGTGCCTCTAGGTGTAGAGGTTGTAGGTTCAACACCATGTAATGGCCATGAGCATAGTCATTACCTAGCAAAGCTTCAGTATAAATTCCTGTTAATTGGATACCAGCCCTGGGCAAAGCACTACTTATTAAGGAACTTTAAAAGTAAGTTGGCAGCTTGGAGCCATCAGCCCCTTAAAAATCTACCAGTCATCTCCTGGAAAGTTATTTAACAAAAATATACCTTAAAAAATAAAAATAAAAGAGTTCCTGTTGTTGCTGCCAGTCCTGGCTGAAAGCCAAAGCACCACAATGGTTTTCTTGCTGTTGGAAATAAAAGTCTTTATCCACAACTGTGTCAGTACTTGGGAGAAATATCCTCTTGTTTTCTGAGAGGGTTCTAGAAGGTAACTGCACAGTTTTCCTTTGTGTCAAAGAGACATCCTCTGAAAGGGGCTGCTGCTAATTAACAGATCACCTTTATTAAAGCTGAACCCATTTTTGCCATATCCTGGGTGTAAGTAATTTGCATACCATTCTCCTCAATAACCTGCATTAGTCTGATTATAACTATTTACAATTCAGAATTCTTGCATCTATAACACACCTATTTCTCCTATTAATCACTCCTCAGCCTTTGATAAAATCTGGAGAACCTATCCCTTGCTAGAAAGAGTGACCTGATTGACAAATCAAAAGCCAAGCTGTGGTGAAACCTTCAGAAGTATCACAGAAGGTCCCAAGTTGGTAGGGACCAACAAGAATCATCAAGTCCAACTCCTGATTATGCCCAGGACAACCCCAAAGTCAGACCAGGTGTCTAAGAGCACTGTCCAGATGCTTCTTGAATTCCATGAGAACTGATGCCATGACTGCATCCCTGGGGAGCCTGTTCCAATGCTCCATCACTCTCTGGATGAAGAACCTTTTGCTCATGCCTAACCTGAACCTTCCCTGGCAGAGCTTCATGTCATTCCCCTGGGTCCTGTCTCTGGGCACCAGAAAGAGTAGATCAGCTCCTGCCCCTCCTTCCTCTCTGCTGAGGAAGTTCTAAACTGCAATGAGGTCTCCTCTTCAGTCTGAACAGACCAAGTGATTTCAGCCACTCCTTATATGGTTTTCCCTCCAGACCCTTTCCCTATCTTTGTGACCCTCCTCTGAATGCTCTCTAAGAGCTTGTTATCCAGAAGTGGTCACCTTCCATCCTTCTGTTTCATATTTGACAAGAGGGTTTGGGTGACATGTTAACACTAAAAAGGTGGATATATATGTGGTGGAATCAGGAGCAGGAGATCAAGTTGGTTGTTACCAGATGATCAAAGTGGAAAAGCTGGCTTTGACAAGTGAGTTTGCAAGTCAAAGATGGATGGAAGAGGTGTCTCCTTTGGATGGGTATTGCTGCCTAAAGGAATCCACATTTCCAAGCCATAATGGTCCAACAGACCACCACACCCAAGCTGATCATGAAGACTTTGGAAGTCAGTGAGTGTTTAGTGAATCCTCCACCCCTTTTATCTCCCAGCTGCATTTAGATTTAAACACCACTTCTGTGAAAAGCTCAACTTCTTGCTGTTAATTCCAAGCCCAGCTGACAGAACTCAGCTTGGCTCTCGGACCCGCCGGGAGCCGATAAGCAGTTTCCACTGGCAGCTCACACGTAGCTGAGTGATGTTCAGAGAGACCTCCTTGTTCCCCCAGTCCTGTGCCCCTGCCAAGTGGCATTAAAGCTGGGTAATGATCTGTAAATGTGTCAGAACTGTGCCACCTAGTGACACTGCTGCCTCGGTCCTTTGGAGAAGTCAGACTGATTGCACAACAAGAAGCCATAATAGGGTTAGTGCTAATTTGGTTTCTTGGGAGCTGGCTGCTGCACAGCTCCCTGCTCAGTCACTCTCTGCTTCTGCAGAAGACTTCTCTCAGCCTCCTAAGAGTTTCATTAAGGATTTGTCTCCTCTGTTTTGTTTTTTTATTGATCATATAAACCCATTTTTTTATTATTTTTGTTTTAATTGCATTTTCTGCCCATCAGAATGAATCTAAACTGCATGGAGACTTGAGTAGGGAGCAATCTGCTGAGGAAGCCTGCTGGATTTTTTCTACCTAACAACTAGAGCTGACTAGGAATTTGTGAACAATTTTTTTTTCCCCTGTTATCTAGTACAAATGTCTTCATATAAGAACATTTTTCTTCTGATAAAGTTTCCATTTCCAACAAATTGTTGATTCTACTGGGATGGTGACCACTTGAGGCATCCCCAAATCTCAGTGGTTGCATCCTCTAATGCTTTGGGAACAGCATAATGTCCAGTTTCCAGAAGGGCACAATGCAAATGTCAGGAATCATATCTCATGAAACTCTGTTGTATATAATAGCCTAATTGAAAAGAAAACACATTATCAATGAGTTGGAATGTTTCTTTTTGGGTAAGATGTATACAGCTAAATGCAGACTTGTCCCCAAAGGAGCTGGTCACCATTGACTCTTTTTATAAGCCTTGTAAATTAATTGGCATTAGTAAAAATGATTCATCTCAGCTTAGAGTAGATGCCTAAAATAGGTCAGATGAATCACACTCTAGAAGAATCTCTTTCTTTACTGACTTTAAAGGATATCTAGTGTTGACCTTTTCAAATTGCTCTTATTTTGGATAAATTTCCTATTTCAATTTACTAGGGTTGAAAATGCCACAATTGGCAAAATAAAATGTTTCCCAGCCTTCAAGTTTAAATTTCCAAGCTTCAGCCTGAAACATTCTCATGAAAAAGTACAGTTTATGGTTTAAAAAATACAGATATATGCTGAATTAAAAAGTGGTGTTTAGTTGTGAGGATATATGTAGCTGGTTATTTGAATGTCAATGTTTTCCACTTATTTGTCTTTTGTCATTAGTAGTGAGGAGAGAGGAGGAGAAGAGAGGAGAAGTGAGAAGAGGAGAGGAGAAGAATAGGATTATTGCATTTGGAAGTGAGCCACAATGATCATCTAGTCCAACTGCCTGACCAATTCAGGGCTGACCAAAAGTTAAACTATGTTTTTAAGGGCATTGTACAAATGTCCCTTGAACACTGGTAGGTTTGGGGCATTGACTACCTCTCTAAGGAGCCTGTTCCAGTGTTCCACCACCTTTTCAGCAAAAAAATGCTTCCTAATGTCCAATTTAAACCTCCTCTGGCACCTTAGAATCATTCCCAAGTGTCCTATCACTGGTTAACAGGGAGAAGAGACGAGCTCCTCCCTCTCCATTTACCCTCTTCGCAAAGCTGTAGAGAGCAATGTAAGTCCTAGAACTGAGCCTCAGATTACTCCATTTCATATCAGCCTACAGCCACATGTTAAGATATTGATTACTAGCCCTTCAAACCTGCTCTTTCAGTCATATTTCAGCCCATTCAAGAGTATGTTCAACCTGCATTTCCTCAGCTGCCAGATGAGGATGTGGGGGAGTGCAACCAAAGCCTTCCTGGGTTACTAGAAGTTATATCTTCTCTTCTTTCCTACTCTGTATAACCTGTCTTAAAGAAGATAACCAAAGTGTTCAAATATTTGCTCCTAGTAAATCCATGTAGGCTATTCTGAATACCTTCTTGTCCTTTACATATTTGGAAATGATTTGGAAATGCTGCATGACCTTTCCAAAAACTACAGGCCTGACTGGCTCCTAGTCCTCCAGCTCTTCCTTTGTGTCTTTCTCAAGGATGGGAAAAACACTAGCCTCTTTCAGTCACCAACACCTCATCTTGATAGCCACAATTCTCCATAAATGATTGACAAAGGCCTCACCCAGCCAATGCTAATGGTTTTAGCATGGTTGTGTGTATCCTGTCTGCTCCAGTGGAATTGATAGCATCAAGGTCTTCAAAGTACTGCCTTGTCTGTTCCTACCTCACTCTTGGCTGTCCCTCTCCCTACCAAGCTATGTCAATACATACAGAGGTCTGGGGCAGCCTCTGCTTGTGAAAGCTGACACAAAGAAGGCATTGTGCTCTTCAGCTCATGATTGTGTTGTCTCCTGCATCTAGCAGTGGTCTTGCATTTTCCCTGAACTTCCTTCTGCTACTGGCACACCTATGGATTTCCTTCTTGCTGCTATTATTCTTCTCTGTCTTAGTGCCAGCTGGGCTTTGGGCTTTTTCTTTTATCCTTAAGAGCCCAAGCAAAGCTTTTATGCTCCTCTTTTGTTTCTCTTCCTTATTTGCACTTATTGTATGCTCTCTTTCAGCATTTTAGCTCATCAAGGAGTTCCTTGATCAGCCAAGCAGACCTGGTAAAGTTCTTGCTCTTTCTGCACAAACAGAGCATTTATTCCAGAGCTCTTTGGTAAGTTTTCTTTAAAAGTATGTCAGCTCTCCACAGCACCTCCTCCTTTTCTAGCTGCTTTCAGGGTAGTCTGTGTAGCAGCTTTCACTGATCTAGTCTGCACTCAAGAAGTCCACTGCTCTGACTCTGGAACAACCTTCCCAAGCCTTCCTCCAGACCCTGCAGCCTTGCTGCCTCACTGCTATCCAAACTACCATCTATGGCCATGTTCACCACCAGTCCTTCTCTGTTGATGAACACCAATGTTAGAAGAGAACTGACCCTGGTTGTCCTTTCTAATATTTACATCATCAAATATCTTACCCAAGGCCACCCAGACCCCCAAATTGAAACTATTTATTTTTCTGTGCTGTCTTAAATGAAAATACTCTGTAAATATGTGCAACAATGAGGAGATTGGAAGTCTCTAAAGACATCTTCCCATCTTTCTGCCTTATTTACTGGAGAAGATGGTTAAAAAGCATCTTGTCTTACTTGGGAAAAATAGCTGTATGTTTGCCAAGGTCAGCAAGATGCAAAACGATTTGCTTAGGGCTACATTCTCCTCTCTGATCCATTCTGCCAATTTCCACTTCATATTCAGTGATCTGTCCACACATGGGCCTCCTAAGGATGTCAGCAAGAATTCCACAACCACAAGAGAAGAGCTGGGCCCTTCAAAAGTTAGTTGCTCAAGTTAAAACTGCCTCAGGGCAATTTTGACTTATGTGTTTGGTTCTTCTGACTTCAGCGTTTGGTTCCTTTTGATAGAATTGTATGCATTCACCAGCTGCTATTTTGTCTATCAGGACAGGAAAAAAATAAGTGTGAATAAAAAGAACATAAGGTTGGAGTGGATTGTTTGGATCACTGAGCCTTGGTCACCCTTTAGCAGAGACAAGCCTTTGATAGCTTTATCAAGTTCCATCTTTAAAGTAGTTAGATTTGTTGTTTCCTGGTGGTCTTAATGAAATGCTGTGCAGAGTTTCATTTCTTCAGTGGCTGGAAACCTAATTTCCAGCCTAAAATTATTGTTTGCTTGCTTCTAATCTGTTGCTCCTTTGCCAGCTTTCTCCATTTGTTGACAAAGCTTTTCTCCCTTCTGCCTCCTTATTCTCTTTTCTGCTCTGTAAACTTATTCCTTCAAAGCCCTTTATGTAAAACTGATGCAGTCCTGTTCTTGTCTCTTCACACCTGTCAGTCTCCCTTCTCCTTCCTAGCTAGTGGCCTCCTTTCCATCTCTTCCAATCTGAAATCTTTTACCTTCAGTCACTTTGAGTGACCTGTGTGAAGCACACTGCTGTGTGCAGACAAATGAGGAAGCCTTGTCCTTCCTAAAAAGTGATTTCTGAACCATCTACCCCTTCCTAAAGCTTTTAAAACACTTTTTTCTTTCCCTCTTGCCAACTCAGTGCTTTTGCTAGCCCTTTGCCTTCTTCTAGTGAGCCCATTTCTGGTATCACATGTATCATGTTTAAATCAGATGAGAAACTCTTTGGATCTTGCTTTGCCTAGAGATACAGCTGTGTTTCTGCAGAGATCATAATTCTCATATAGTGGATAAAACTGAAGTCTTCTTCCCTGTATCTGTAAACCAACTGTGGCCTATATTGGATCTTTTAGAGAAGAAGAGAGGAGCAACTGTAACCAGTCAGAATGAAGAGGCACATCTTTCCCAAAGGTAACCTCATTGCTGCTATCTCTATAGCTTCTTCTTCCTTATATTTAATGTACTCCTCCTCTTCCTCAGATCTTGCTGCTTTCTCCACACTTGCATCTCTCCTATTGCCTTGCTCAATCCCACCTGCTTCTACCTTTCCCCATCTCTGACCCCTAGGTACCTGACTCAATCTCTTATCACTGCTGCTGCCTTTCCTGCTCAGTCCACTTTCCTTCCTCAAACTCCTGCTGTTTTCTCCTCATCATCCCAGCTGTCAGCTTCTTGTTTGCCCATTTCTCCAGACCTTGCAGCTTGCTTTCTCTCTTTCCAAGCTTTCTCTCCCCATCCTTGCTTCCCTTTCAGCATCCATGTTCTGCATTCTCCTGCAGCTCTCCTCAAACCTACCCCTTCTACCACCAGCTTAAAGGTGAACCCAAAAGAGTGATAAAAATGGGAACTCCTACACCTCACAGAGGGTGGAAGGATGTTTATATGGGCAACTGTCCATTGGTCAGGGGTTCTGGTGCTTAACTTCTCATGCTGCTTGTCAGATGTGCCAAAAATCTCAGCTCATGTTGATTTCTGTTCTTTGGCAGACTCTGAAGCCCAGACTAAGGTTGGGACCCAACCCACCAAACAATGCTGGAACAGCCTATGGTGAAAGTGAGGCCCTGCCATGAGCAGTTTACATTCATTTAACACATTAACTCCTTTGCCAGCTTAGATGAAGGAGTGGTAGAGCCTTCCCAGCTAATAAGGAAGGAGGAGCACTGCCTGAAATCTTTCCATGGCTCTTCTCATGGCTCTTCTACTCATTGGGGTTGAATCAGTAGATACAACTCCACAGCCCCAGACAGCATGGCTACAGGTCACATGGGGTGTGAAGAGGAACAGGAGGTGCTATTTACTTGTCAAAAATAACTGATGTGAACATTCCTGTGACTACTTCAAAGGAACTCCTCATTATCTTCGTTATTAACAGCTTCTGTGTTGTTAAGGGGAGGGGGGGAGTTAATTGGAAAAATTATGTTTCAACTTTATAAACAGTGCAAGCATGAAACCCATCATTTTAATAAATGTTATCATGTCTTCTGGATCTAATAGATCTTAACTGATGCATGCTATCATTAACTTTAATTTAAGAAACTACCCCTAGAGATGTTTTTTAAATCAATTGGAGACATGTTCTGAAGCAATGTTAGAAACATGTGATTTACCTATCTCCTCCTCACTGAACCAGTTTCCTGAGTAAAGCAGCAGAGAAGAATATACCACTTCACCATCTCATTTTTCATGCTGAAAAAAAAAAATGGAAAGCTTTTTTTAGCCAATATATTAAAATATCAAGTCATCCATCAGTGCATTTCAGTCACCTCTGAAGCAGCTGTTTAATAGTGCAGGGCAATGCTTCAAACAAGGACATGTTAACTAGATCCAAATAAATTATGGCACGAAATTAACCCTTTTCTCTTTCTGAAAATGAATAACAAAGTTGGGTTTCTCTTGCACACTTCTGCTTCATAAGGATTTAAAGAATAGCATAGGCAGACTTCAGGCTAATCCCTTTAACTCTTCATTGAGCATAATGGAATCAAGTCTGCCCACCTAGGCTGCAAAAGCATGGCTCTGGTACCTATTTTGACTGCTCAAATGCTGAGCACTGAACATCAGACAAAGTCAGTTAACCTGGATGGGTTGAAATGGGTTTTGAGAAGAGTGACATGCTGAAAAAACTCAGGGAGCAGATGAATAAGACCAGGGATTTCAACAAACAGGGCTTGTGGGTCAATGCTTGCTCTTTGAAAGGATTTTTTTACACTGATAAATGCATCTGAAACCAGCACTTAAGTCCAGCCACAGGTAGAGCAGAAGGCAGGGATAGCACCTTTGAAGGGCAACGATCTATACTATGTACAACTGCATAGAACAGGTAAGATAATGTGGGGAAGTCAGTTTGGAAAGGTGACCACATGTTAAATAGACAGTTTGTTTATTTTTCAGTAACTTCCCTCTAAAGGAAACCACAAATATGTTTAGTCATTTTTGTGCACTTACAGTAAGCCTTTTTGTACCCCTATAACTTCTCCAGCCAAGGTATAAATGTAGGCAAGAAAGGAAATCCATGGTTTGACACAGTGGCTGATACAATATAAAAGAGAATTTTAGATCCATAAATAGGACAGGTTGTACTTTGAAGTGTCCTTGATAGGCCATCATCTGTGAATGTCCCACTCAGGAGAATGCTTCTGCCTTTTGCCATTCTTAGTTATGGGCATAAGAAAAGAAGAAATGTTACAGGAGCTTCAACAGCTTCACCTTCTTGCTTTCCTGCTGTCCTGTTTAATCCACAAATGAAAAGCTTATTCCCCAAGCTTGAAATATAATGGTGTTATATAGATATACCCAACTTTTTGCAGGGATACAAGAAAATGGCTCTAACTGGTTTTAAACTCTACAAACATTCCCTTCATTGGTTTCTTTATTCTATATATAGGAACAACTGGGAATGAAAATTTGTGATCAGATTTTGAGATATGTGCTCATGTTTAATACTATCTTTACTCAACACTGTTTATACTATTAATGTAACTATTACTGGAGCAATAGTGCAAACAGATAAAGTAACTCTGCCATTGCACAAAGGAAGGAGTACTCTTGCCTGGTCAGTTTTGGCATCTGTGCTGAAATCTGTTTGAGATGATTTTTATTACTCACTGTGACCTTGCTCTGTGTGAAAAGATCACCCATCTGAATTCTTCCTGAACCAACCTTCTACTGCATGCCATGCCCTGGAAACATGATGCACCATAACCCTCTGCATAATACATGGGGAAAAGCTGAGCTGGTTCAGTGGCAAGGATTGACATTTAAAACACAACAGAAAGGGAAACAATTAAGTGGACATAAGCCAAAAATAATACTAGCTTTTCAGCTTTGGTCCATTGTTTTTGTTGATTTGATTTCTTTAGCAAAGGTTTGAGTTCTTAACAACAGGACACTGCATGAATAGTTGGGCTGAGCCCTAGAGAGCTCACTGTAAGCAGGGAAGGAGACAGTTCTCCAGGGTTGCTTCATCACCTGATTAAGGTGCTTTTGATAACCAGAGAAAGCAATTTTCAGACAGGTTTATTTCCTTTCCAGAAATGCCATTATGCCACAAGGGGGTAGGGGTGTTCTGTTTAAAACCTTGCAGTGTATTCCTACAGCCCCAGTGTTTCAATGAAAACAGTGTTGAGCATTATAAAAAGCAACACAGATTGAATCTGCACAGACATTTTCTATACCATCTGCATTTCAACTATTGCTTTCCTTATAATTAACATCTGTTCATAGATATCAATCTGATCAGCAAGGATGAAATTATTTAAGAATTGTCTATCTTTCAGCCCAGCATGTTCCTGGGGATGGTTCTGGAGGTAGAGAATAGGTTACCCCCAGGAAAGAGGATTTGGTTACAAGGAGCACCTTTCATTAATCTAAACAGATTGCCAAAGGCTTGGCAGCACCAAAATGGACACAACTGGATCTCATCAGAGAAAGTGCCCCTCCAGCACACAAAAATTCAGTCCCATGGGTAGGGTTGGTGGTGTGGGAGCTCTCACTACTTCACTGAAGAAAACCAACCAAGAAAAGACAAGCAGATAAAAGCCCACGGGTGATCCCTGCAGGTGTATGTTTCAGAGGACAATGTTATCATACTTCCCTCTTAAGTCACCTATTAAAAAGAAAATTTAAGTTGATAATTTAACTTTTATTTATTTAGTTACTTTGCTGCTCTCCAATATGAGTCTGCCAGAGACCTGGACATTATGTGGTAGAAGAGGATGTGGCACTTGGATATAGAGGTACAGTCACAGCACAGGTATTGATGCAAAAAGGAAAAATGGGTAAATCTTTCCTAAATTCTCCAAACTGATGCTTGTTGACATGTGTTATTGCAGGGTTAATAAGATCCTGCCAGCTCTCTCTTCCCATGTTTCTTCTGGCAAGCAAAGAGTTGAAAGCCTTCAGCCCTCTTCCAGGGACACACAGAGCAGCGCTCCTCCAGTCCTTTTCAGCCAACAGTGTCTAAAGCATTTTGCTAGCCCTAAAAGGTCACACATACCATAAAAATAGGATAATTTTGTCTTTTCACATACATCTCTTATTATAAATACAGATTCATCACCCTCCAAATAGTCTTATTTTACTGCACTATCCATAGCCACTTCTGTCACTCTTAAAGAGAAATCAAACACCACTCCTGACATGCTTAAGTGAAACAGTTGAATTTGCCATGCTTCAGAATGTCCTTTGTTTCTACTTTAAAGAAAGGAAAAGCAAAATGAAGACTTGCCATCAATACTAATGTGGTCAGAGACTTCTCCTGGCTTCTTTCCTTTCAATTTCACATGACTATTGAAATCAAACTTTTCATCCTTCAGAGGATATTTTTCTTTTCCACAAGTTGTCCATAAACACATAACCTCACCTGCCTCTGCTGAGGTTAATCTTGTCATTGCTCAGAGCCATCTCCACTTCTTAGCTTGCTCTGAGCACCAGGATAGGTCAGGTTGGTTTTCATATTCTTGAAATCCTTATACCATGCAATCAGTGTCACCCTAGAGCCTGCTTCCCTCTAAAATTGTCCTGGTCTGAGTGGTGGAATGGGAAGGATAGGACATCTACTGCTGGCTGAACCCTTTCATCTTTCTCCTACTGGTCTATGGGAGAGGTCAGGCCATGGAGCATGGACCTTTCCCTTGAGAGATGCTTGGAAGATGGATTGGGTCCCAAAGAAGTGCTGTTGCTGACACTGAAAGGGAATAAAGCAACATTAATGGTTCAGAAATAAATCCATCTTTTCTAGAACTTATTTTAGAAACTATTCTTTTATTAATTTCTCATAACAGTTCAGAAAAGGGAACATTTCCATTTCAAAGTGGAAGTTTTTGTACATTTATTTTGGAGAAAATAATTGGCTTTTTAAAGGTATTCCTGATGTTTAGTTAATATTCCAGACAGAAATTTTTACTGTTAACCATCTTTACTTTTTTTCTCCTTAAGTTTGAGACCAAAGTGGAGAAATACTATGTTGAGTGGAAGCATCTTCTTCTGTGTGAGATACTGGATTTTTTTGTCAACATTTCACTAGCCAGATGCTATTACTAAGCTTAAAAAAATAGAACTTGAGATAAATTTGAGGAAGAAGCATGAAAAACAGGTTATCCAAAGTGTTAAACAGAGATTGGTGAGGAGAGCATTTTAAATGGACTTTTAAAAAGGAAAAGTTTAAAAGTACCTCCAGAGCAGAAGAAAAATAATCATTTGACAAATTTTGATGGCATTTGCTGGAGGAAAAATGAGAGGGAGAAGAATAAAACAGAGAGCACTGTCCACTCCCTCCCATAAAAAAATCTAAGCTATCCAGATCCTTCACTCCAAGTGAGTACAGTTTTGTCCTGGAAAGACAAAGAAAAAAGAGAGAAGAAGAGAAAATAAGAGAGAAGGAAAGGAAAGGAAAAAGGAAAGGAAAAAGAAAAGGAAAGAAAAGGAAAGAAAAGAAAAGAAAAGAAAAGAAAAGAAAAGAAAAGAGAAAAGGGAAAAAAAAGAAAGGAAAAGAAGAAAACCAGTAACATCCAACTCTGCTTCAGGAGGAATTTCATATGGAGCTAACTAAGGAAAATCGGCGTCTCAAAGCCCCTTTGGTCCCGTAAGGGAGTGGGGTAATAAGGGACAGATCCACGGGGGCGAGGGCAGCGAGGGAGCAGGATGGGCGCTCGGGGAAGGCAGGCAGGTGCTGCAGTCAGTCTCCTCTCTGCCAGGAAACGCAGGAAGAATGCATGACCAATTCGGTTTCAGAGCAGAATACTCTCTTTAATGGACAGAAAACACTAACCTTTTATTTTTTCTCTTCCTTTCCCTCTCCTTCTTATTCCGCCCCCCCTCCGGGTTTTAACCCTTTGAGAGGACAAAGCTCATGTCTCTGTTGCAACCTATTTTTACCTCCTCAACATCTTCCCTGTTACCTCGAATCCTGGACAAATGTACTGTTGTGTGAAAACAAACTGAAGACCCTGGGAGAGTCAGATTGTCTGAGAGAGATGAAACCAGGGTAAAACATACAAAATAGTCTCCAGTTAGCTGAGCACCTGGTTTTTTGCTTACTGCAAACCCGCCAGGAATTGTACAGCACTGACAAGTGCTGCTGGTATTTAGCTTTTTGACTACAGAGGATTTCAAACGAGGAGAATCTTCTGCAAAGGAAGGACATTCTGAAGTGGCCCAGACACTCTGGGAAAAGCTGCCTTAAAGAAGCAGATTTTGGTATGACACTTAACTTAGGCTCTGAGGAAAGCAAGGGTCAAAGCTGCTTTGTGCAGGATCAAACCTTGAAGTGGCTTAAATCAGTTTGGTTGTCCTCAACCACAACCATCAGCAGCAACGTTGCTCCATCAGGTTTTTATCTGTTTCAGTGCCTGTGCCTCTTGTTGCTTGTAGATAACATGGAGATTGAACCCCAGTGACAACACTACCCTACACACACCCTTTTGCACATAGTATAGGCTAGAAACACTAACCACGCACCAGTAGGATACACACAGCCATGCATCAAGTAAAGAACTTATTTCCTGGCTTGACTGTTCCTAAATACAGTTCAGATATAAAGGTTCTGAATCTGCAAAGTGGTGTAATACCTTTTATGCAAAGGTTTGGTTTTCTTTTTGTTTTCCTGCTATAAACCTGGAGTTAATGGGAGTGAAATGTGTCTTCTGAGAAAAAAAAGTCTCCCTCCTACACCCAACAGATGCAGGCTGAAACTTATCCTCCTGCCTTCAGCTTGCTCAGAGTTTTCCTATAGCTGAAGTAAAGCAGCACTTAAAAAAAAAAAATCACTGCAAAAAAAAAGAAAAAGATTAATTTTATGACTTAGGAGGTTGAATTATAGCCTATGACAAACCCAAGGTATTTCAAACACAGGGCAGAGGTATGACTTCACTGGGATTTATTTTTTGAAAGCCCTTGAATCATACAAACTCCTAATTTTTGGTAAGTTTTGGATGCTACAGCAACAGAAAAGAAAAAGAAAAGTATTTTTCTGGTTGTGTCTGCACGTGTCTAATATAAATTATACACTTTTGGTTTATGTGTGTCTGTGTATATGCATATGCATAGGCATATGTATGTTTTTCCTTATAGTGTAATGCACAGTCTTTAGGATTGATAAAAAATCAGTTGTTCTTATCCAGGCTTTAAAATGAACTGTTTTGATTTCCCATATTAAAAAAAATAAATAAATTTAAAAAAAAATAGAAAAAGAGACTAATGAAATTAAGGGTTGTTTAAATCAGGGGCAATTAAAAAACACACATTTCTTTTCCTAGGGTATGCAATTGTATTCCACGTTCTCAGCACCAGGCCTGCCTGTAGGATAAATAATGTAATGGGTTTTGTGATTTGATACTAAAAGCATAACAAAATCCTACAGCTGCAGCCTCATTTTTCTCCACAGTCAAACTGCTCACTTTTTTAAATTGCATATTTTGTACAGTTAAGGAGAAAAAAAAAAATCAGATTCTTTGTTTAGGAGAACCAATTTTCAGCATAATAGGTAATTGTGTATAATTACAAGAACTTGAAAAAGTGAAACAAAGAAAGAAAAGAACAGTGATTGTGGCTGTGTTTTGTGCCTGAGATGAAACTAACACCTGATAGCTTTCAAATTCTACATTTTTTTATCCCTTCAGTACATAAAATGCATGTAACTTCTGCACAGTTTGTGGAACTGAGCCTAAGACACCAAAACTCCAATTCTCCCTGGCACCAGGGACAACATTTTGAAAGGGAATGACATGCCTAAAGATACAAACCAGGCATTTCATGGGATTTTCAAAAGTGCCCAACTTCCCAGCTTTTGGGTGCCTTGAAGAAGAAATCTCTCCAGAGTTCCCAAATAATTGTAGTTACATGTAACCACCATGACTTTAGCAACCATTCTAACCAAATCAGTGCCACTTCCTCTAAGTCAAGTGGAAAACATCTTAGATCTCTTAAAATTGTTTGGTTTCTCCTTGGCACAGGGCTTTGGCATATGACCAACCCTTCCATGGCCAAATAAATTCCCAGTTTTGAACCAAATGGCAGCTACTGAAAGCATGTGTGCTACATCATGGTGGTCTAACCATGCTTTGCTTCACATCTACCACAGCTTGTGGTCTCCCACTGGAGTTCAGCTGGGACATACACCTCTGACAAGCTGCTGCTCTGTGTCTGAGGAGGAAGCTGCATTCTTCCTGCTCTCCTGGGTGTGGACATATAACTTAGTTTGGGGCATTTTAGGGGTACATGTTAAAGAGATACTTCACAATTTAGAGGATGGTCAGTGGAGAGAGATGAGACATCAACATGGACTCCATGGTGAAGGTTATGTTTGTTCAATATCAGAAGAAATCTGGGATGAATCCAGGCATGGCTTCCTCTGCATCTTCCACAACAAGCTTCAAAAGGGAATGATGGGAGTGAATCAGCTTGTTTTCCAGATGAAAAGAAAAATTCAAGCACTACCAAGCTCAAACATTTTGTCATAAGGTCACGAAACTTCCCACCAACTTTGGAAGCAAGTTAAAGTAATCCCAAGGAGAGGAAGCTGGGGATTATTGAGGAAATGTTTCTCATTTTTAGTGTTATTGTAAAATGCCAATGACTCAAACTGGAGGTATTCCTGGGAAGATTATTTCCAGGATGCTCACCTCTCTCACTGCAATTTGCAAAGCCCAAAAGATGTTTGAAATCTCCAGTACAGAGGACATTGCGGGGAGGAGGGTTGGGGAACAGGGGAGAGGGAGAGGGAAAATATTTTCCTTTTACATGAACTGATTTCTATGACTTGGATTTTGAATTGGAAGGAAAGAAAGAGAGAGAGAAAGGAGGAGAGAAAGAGAGAAAGAAAGAGAGAAAGAGAGAGAGAAAAAGAGAGAGAAAGAAAGAAAGGTAGAAGGAAAGAAAGAAAGGTAGAAAGCAAGAAAGAAGGAAAGAAAGAGAAAGAAAGAAAGAAAACAATTTTGAAGTAATTCAGTTGTCCAGTATTGGTTCCAGGACAGAATTGGATCTCAGAGGAGCAGGTCTGTGCTTGCTGCAGGAGTAACTGGGGCTTCAGCTTGGGAAAGCAAAGTAATTCATGGAACACAAGGAACCACAAATTCCTCTCCTGATGCCCCAAGAGT
Organism: Galbula dea; assembly: GCA_013399015.1. Taxonomy (NCBI): domain Eukaryota; kingdom Metazoa; phylum Chordata; class Aves; order Piciformes; family Galbulidae; genus Galbula; species Galbula dea. The sequence continues at coordinate 422,086 of VWZX01000240.1, read as the reverse complement.
GACTGTCCTGGCCTAAGGGATCACCATTTCTCCAGGACAAATTTGAAGTTTCCTGGAGTTGGTAAAATTTCATCTTAAGTCCCTCTTTCTTATCAGTCTTGCCCATTATGGAGGCTTTGTGAGGAATTCAATACACCACTGGAGGTGAATTTTCACTGCCCAGAGCTCTGTCAGTTCTACCTTAGCCTGACTTCTTCTCCCTTTTCCTGCCTGCTCAGCCCACTAATCCTATCCAGAGATCTAACTAGGGGAATGCCCTTCATGATCCAAAGCCCACTTGCAATAGCAATGATTAAAATGACTTTATCTTGCCTTAAATAATCTCATATGGGTTCTCACAATTTGGCTCTGTTTTCATTGTTCAAATCCATAATATCAAGCTGGAGCAACTCCTCAACAAAGCTGCTCTTTCCTGACCCCTTGACTTCTTGGGCAAGGAATATAATGACCTCCATTGATTCAGCTGCTGGTAGAATGAGTGAAGGGGAAGAGGTTTCCCATTTCCTCCCCAGTGAGGCTTCTAGGTTGATGGAATTGTTAAAGGATTTTGTTTGCTGTCCAAGAGAGCCTTATTCTGGTGCCAGGGCTGTGTGCAGGACTAAAAACAAGGAACAGAGGCAAGGTGGAGACAAGTAATTGAGCTGAGGGAAAGATTTGCTCTGTGCAGGATGTCCGTTTGGTTTGAGACAGATATAGCTAGAATGAATCTTACTTTGTAGAGTGACTTTAACAGATGCAAAGCAGGGGAGGGAGAGTGCAGCAAAGGCAGAATAAAAACCTCCATTGCCCTTGCAGTTCAGCCTGATAACTCAATGTTTATGCTGGGGATTAAAGAGAGGTGAAAATTGCATTTAAGACCTTAAATGATAGAGCTGGAAGGACAGGCATCCAGCCTTCAGGTTTTTCTACAGAAGGTTTGGATATTGTCCTGTGTGAAGTCCTTGACAAAAAAAGGTCCCTGCAGTAAGTGAAAAACCTCTCTGGAAGATACAGAAGCTGTTCAAGCCCATCTGTGCTGTTACCCTCTAGGTTACAAGACCAGCAACAAACACAGACAGCATCGATCACTACATACAACTTAACACCACTCCTTGTGAGCATAACCCACATTCAAGTAACAAACCATCTTTGGTAGAAACAGAGAAGGGAAGAAAGAGTAATAAAACATGACTGCTGGAGGAGCTGGGTGCAGTCTCACTTCACATGCTTTCACAATTAAAAATGGATCACATTAAAGCTGGTGATGTATTTTTCTAGCCTTTTCAAGGAACTCTCACACAGGCTGAATGAAATAAAAGCATCTTGCTAGAAATACAAACATATAGAAATACAAAGGACCACTTCTTTTTGGGTTTATTTTTCATTTTTTTTAAATTGTTTAGTCTTTATAGCACAACTTTTCAGGAATATTTAGGAAAACCTGAGAGGATCACAAATCTTCTGTAGACTCCTCAAATATTTAGCAAACCAAATGGAACTGGAAAGGATTTCTTCTTGCAGTACTACTTTTTGTCATCATTATTTTCCCTGTGAAGTAGAATCATTATGGTTGGAAAAGACCTCTGAGATCTTTTGAGTCCAACCATCAACCCAACATTATCATGCTCACCACTAAACCATGTCCCCAAGCACTGTATCTAGGTGTTTTTTGAACTCTTCCAGGGGTGGTGATTGCACCACCTCCCTGGGCAGCCTGTGGTAGGGGGTCACATGTTCTGTAGTATAGTTTTGCAAGGATATCTTTCATGGGTTTCCATAATGGGATCCCCATTATGTTGGTGCAAATTCACACTGTTTTTCCTCTAGATTCCCAGTCTTTTAATGGGGATGACATCATGTGTGTGTTCTAAATTCGAGATAGAAAGGGACTGCGAAAGGACCCGAAACTCTCTGCTCTCAGCAGAGCATCAATGCTCAATAATGTTCAGTTCCTAAAACCTCAGTCCAAGTGCACATCTCCTGGACAGGATCTTTCTCTCCATGCTGATCTGCAGGCTCAGACTTGTGCATTTAACCATTTCATTTCTCATCTGCATGTCTTGCCACATGCACAAGGGAAAGAGCCTTTGGGATCACAAGAGGAAAACTGGACAAAATTAGACCTGGCAAGTATATATTATGAGAGGATTTTGTGGGTTTCAGCTCCTGAGACACTTTAAGGCTTTTCTTCCTACTTTGTGATAAGATTCTTTTTGAGGTCTGAATACTTCTGCAGCAGGGAGAGGCTGTCTGTGTGCAGCCTGGCAGAAATGCCATCGATACACATTAAAAGCAGTGTGAAACATTATGTGTTTGTGAGTCAATTAGATTCATCCACCAGAGGTCATTAGATGATCAAATGACAGTTTCTTACTGTCTCTGTAAGTCTTTCCTGTCCTATGAAAAATGCATTCTCATTAATAATAAAAACCTTAAAGGAGAAATACCAAGTGTTATTAAGTAAATTATCACACAGTGGAGTTCATGATTTTAAACAGCTTTGATAAGAAAACAAAAATACCTTCTGAATATCATCAGGAGAAATTGCAATGCTCATGAATTCTTATGCCAAAATGATGGGAGATGCTTAAAAGCTGAGTCTGAGTCTCCAATATCCAAGTGACATATTTCTAATTGTGCTGTATAAATGGCATAAACTCTGCCTAGAATTGTCCATGACTATAAAAAGTAGGAGGTGATGTGAGAGAGGTGTCTAATTGTGCTTGTAATGAGATGGAGTGGATCTCCCAGGCTTTGTTCTTGCATTCCTTTACACCACTGGAAATCAGGAGTCCCTCTGCCAAATAACAGAAGTGGATTTGAAAACAGAGAAAAGCTGATTTTTCTCTCTCCAATTTCTCCCCATCCTCACTTTGACTTACTCTGTCTTTACCTTAGTTTCTCTACTTGTGATAACACCTTGTCCTTCTTCTCAAATACCCTCTTATTTCACTTCACATATCAACTAATCATAATTCCCTTCTGTTTTGTCTCATGTTCTTCATCTCTTATCTTCCATTTCTAGTTTTAGTTTTGCAATTTCCTTAATTTTTGGCCTGATCTTGTAGCTGGTAGTGAAAGAAATGATCCTTATGTAGGATGAGGAACATAGCTGAGGATTTCAAGTCACTATCTGTGCAAGCAGCTAGGATTGCTTCCAGAAAAAACAATTGTCCTTTATAGTGTATTGAAATGTGTAGCAGATAATTAGTAGGAGAATTTTGTGACCAAGGAATTCCTAACTGATCAGATCCTTTCCTTCTCACCAATCCCTGTGCAGTGAAAGTGAGCTTACTAGTAGAAGGTGAAATCTTCTAGGTTACCTTCACAAATCTTCCATGTTTAGTCCTTCATTCCCAAATCCTTGTAGACCTCAGAATCATAGAAAGTTTGAACCATTGAATGATAGAATCACAGAGTGGTTTGAGTTGGAAGGGACCTTTATAGGTCATCTAGTCCAACCCCCCTGCAGTCAACAGGGACATCTGCAACTAGCTCAGGTTGCTTAGAGCCCCAAACAACCTGACATGGAAGGTTTCCAGGATAGGGCATCTACCAACTCTCTGGGAAACCTGTTCCTGCTAGGAACCACTAACAGCAGAGAAATAAGTCCACCTCTAATATCATATTGTTAAATTACAGAACAGTGGGAAAAGATCAAACATGAGTTAAAAAAAGGAAGACTGAAGGCTGGAAAAAAATAACTGTTAGCAAGTGAGGGAAAAGTAATTCTGGATTTTGTAATTTAAACATTTATTCATATGAATGTATAAAAATATAGGGGAGAAGTAGGTTTCTTATTACTGGTTAGTGATGCCTAAGGCTGCTGGAAGATAGGACCTTACCTGTTGATAAGAAGCTTAGTATCATGAACAGTCCCATTAGCTGCAATAGATTGAATCAAATTAGCATCACCCACATCTGGTCAAAACTAGTCAGTCTGGCTTGGTCTGGGAAACAAACAAATATGTACAAGTATGCATATATTATATATGAAGTTTTAAAATAGACAGCAACTTTTTAATATTTTTTCATTATCTACCCAAAATATTCACACACATCTTTTTTTCTTTTCCAGGCATGACAAGACATTGTCCTTTCCCTGCAAATCTGGCTGCAAACTGCCAAATCTGGAAATGATCAATTCATATTTCTTCCCCTAGTAACCTCTTCCCAGTGAGTGCCTGCAGCAATGAGCCTTCCTCAGTGCATGTCCAGTCAGTCTGGGCTGTTTTCTCTACTTTTGACCCACATTCCCTAATCTCTGTGTCTTTATCTAGCTACTAGCTATACAGAGCAGTGCTGGAGATGTGCTCTCGATAGTCATTATCAGTGTCTAGGAAAAATAATTAGTTTATAAAATATGATTGTCTTTAAACTCCAAAGGGCACTTGTAACTGCATTCAGTCAGGTCTTGCAGTGAGAGGCTCATGTCAGCCTCTTGCTAAGGCAGAAACCACACAGTGAACATAACAAAGCATTTCTATTTTTGCCTTCTAAGTGTGCAGTTGGAATAGAGCTTCACCAGTTTTAGTTTCCTTAGTCTGCATGGTCTGTGGTGGTCTCACACCCTCCCTCCACTTACTTTCCTACCCCTATGCTCACCCCAGCTCATCCCCATTCTCTGTGGATGGAAGCTCAAAGATCAGCTCTTCTATTACTTTGCCTAAGTCCTTCTAGGTATAGTAACTACTCAGAACATGATAGCCTGGCTTGGCTCTCTTGCAGTTTAACAGGTAGCTTGGGCTAGGAACACACATTAGATTTTCAAAATTGGATCCTACAGAATAAGAGAATGAACTCTGAGTTGGAAAAGTAGAATTCTAATCTCAGTTAGAAACTTACACATTGCTCAACCACATCAGGTTCATCCTCTCCACTGGCCAGACTCTAACTGAAGGCAGAGTAAGATGTTTTAGAAAGAGACCCCAAAGTAGACAATTTTAAGGTGATTTAATTCCAGTAAGCATTGAACATTTATTTATTTGTGTGTACCTGTCTCTTGGTTACATGTTACTTTCTGGTTGGTTTCTGCATTGAAAAAAAGAATTTAAACCACAATCTCACCTCACTCTAATGAGCTCTCCTGAGACCTCCATAAATGTCTGTTGCATCAGTGCATCCATTTTAATGGGCCATGGCAATTTGCTGTATCAGAATAATGAAATATAGGCTGGTAGAGCTGGAAGGGACCTCTAAAGGTCACCTCTTCCATGCCCCAGCCGTAGGGCAGGATCAGATCTACCTGTGTTTTGTCACAGAGATGATTCTCTGACCTGTTTGTAAAGGCCTTTAATGAAGGAGATACTACAGAAAGTCTGCCTTGAACACCATCACATAACACTTTGCAGAGATTATTCCATACTGGACATGTTTAAGGTAAAACATGCAAGGCAAAGAAGAGGTGTACAACTTGAATATAGTAGGCAGTTGGGAAAAAAAGAAATGGGAAAGAGAGAAAAAGAAAAAGAAGAAAGAAAGAAAGAAAAAGAAAAAGAAGAAAGAAAGAAAGAAAAAGAAAAAGAGGATGTGATATCCAGACAAATATTAAGACTCATTCAAATAATATAGTTATTGGTGAATAAAATGGATTATGGCTGTTGGAATTGTTATAAATACAAACTTTACATAAGCAGTGTTCATGTGAGTGAAGTTAGGCTGCTTCTCAATAGTTTATGAGTTTTTGTTTAACACAGAATAGCCTCATCTTACCCCTACATATGTTAAGACATAGCCAAGTATTTTGCTGCAGTAATAGAATGTGACATCAAATGCCATGGATTAATTACATATAAAATGCTTTTATCTTTCTTTTTCTTTCTAGTTACTTCTTTCAGGGAGAGGTTACATTTCTTTCTCCCATGCAGTTTTTCTTCTGGTTGGTTTCAGCTTAGGGAAATGAGTCTTTCTCCAAGCAGACAGTATATGTTTTAGGAGCTCAGAGTACATCCTGCTTGCAAATCACAAGCCGAATTAGGTCATGAGGCCATGTGCACCTAGGCAACCATCAGTTTTAGTTCAGCAATCAATTCAGCATCATCCACCCATACTAGGTTTGTTAAAGCTTCATGGGAGTGCTGAAGGATAGGAATAACAAACAAGGCTTCTCTGCAGAGAAGTATGAACTGTTCCCTGAGAAGGTGAGAGCAGGAGCAAGAAGCAATGTGACTCATGAGTTGAGCAGTTCACACTCAAGTGAGGTGGGTGTTGGCACCAGTCTCCATTCTTTGCTTTGAATTAATCAGTTTTTTCAGGTAACAGAGAAACAATGCTGGAAGATCTGAAAATATTCTAACCCCAGGGTCAAACCTTTGCTTCCTCTGCACTGCTGAGTTAGTGAGAAAAAAGTGAGAACAGACCTTTTCCTTGCTGCTTGAAGGAGGGAGCACTTACTCTAGCACAACTTTAACAGAAAAAAATACATTTGAGCTATTGGCTACTGATTTAATTGGCAACAGCAAATGCTTTGTTAGCAGTGCACTTCCCTTCCAAGTATGAAGTGTAATTCACCTTTAGGGACTTTCTAGATTTAGGTCATTGTGGGTTTGCATGGGCCAGGGTCTATATAGGCAACATATATAATGACTTTCTGTGGGGTCTTTTTTAGGGGAGGAGGGAGGTGAACTGACAGGGAAAGGGTTAAGAGCTGTGTGCATGAATGCAATCCAGCCATGTCAGGCATATGAGAGCCTCACTTATCTGTCTACTAGCATAGACATAGCCCTGATGAATATCTCTTTAGAACATCATTTCTGTGCACAAATCTGAGGCTAAAATATTTCATTCTAACCTCTTAGTCTGGTAAGTTTAGAGGTAATTACATTTCACAGGCATGTGGGGTGACTCTACTTCCATCACATTTTAGATTCTGAACTATCTGCAACTGGGGACTGGAGATTCCAGGGTCATTCCAAAATAATGGGGCAAAACTTGAATAATTTTTGTTACAGAAATGCAGGTTGGTTTTGATTTTGTTTTGTTTTTCCCTTTCAGGTTTTCCAAAGCTGTCACATTGCAAAGACAAAGTATGATGTACTAGTACATGACACTGGTGAGGCTGCACCTTGAGTACTGTGTGCAGTTTTGGGCACCGCAGTACAGGAAGGACATGGAGGTGCTGGAGAGGGTGCAGAGAAGGGTAACTAGGCTGATCAGGGGTCTGGAGAACAGGCCTCATGAGGAGAGGCTCAGGGAGCTGGGGCTGTTTAGCTTGGAGAAGAGGAGGCTGAGGGGAGACCTTATCTCTCTCTTCAGCTACTTGAAAGGAGGTTATAGAAAGGCAAGTGTTGGCCTCTTCTCCCTTGTGACTAGCAATAGGACCAGAGGGAATGGGCTCAAGTTGTGCTAGGGCAGGTTTAGATTAGATACCAGGACAAATTTCTTCACTGTGGTGAGTGGTGAGGTATTGGAATAGGCTGCCCAGGGAAGTGGTGGAGTCACCATCCCTGGAGGTTTTCAAAAAATGAGTAGATGTGGCACTTAGGGGGATGGTTTAGGGATAATAGAAGTCTAGGGCTATTGGTTGGACTTGATCTTGAAGGTCCTTTCCAACTGTGATGATTCTGTGATTCAGTCACACCATTGCTCCCTCATCTTCAAGGCACTGCTGTTGCAGAAAGAGTGTTCTGAAGAGCAGTCTGACTGCTGATCAGTGCTGGGTTAAGCTGTGCTCCAGGTAGATCTATTTGCACATTTGGCAAATAATTTGAGCAAAAATGATTAAATTTGCTTGATACAAGGCTGCCCTTGACTTCAGGCAGACAAGAAAGCAGATTCCTTAAAGCTGACACCCAAACCCACCTCTCTTCCTTTCTAACTCAGGAGTCTGGAGCTGCTTAAGGATATATCTACCTATTTGAAAAGAAACAATATCATATCACCATATGATGATTTATAGTAAATAAAATAGTTACCATACATGATAAGGAGAAGGATGCCTTTCCAACTCCTCAAATCTCTCATGTGTGTGTCTTTATATGTATAGAGATATATAGAGGTACATATATAGAGGTACATAACAAACACTATGTATCTACACCTATCCAGGTCTAAACATATCTACAGACACCCATCTGCAATTCTGCAATTTAAATATTAATGACAGATTCCACCCTGCAAAACATCTGTGTAAACACTGAGTTACTCACTGACCTCATTGGAAATGCAGAGAACAGACTCTGGCCACATATATTGAACAGACACAAAAAGAAACCGAAATGACAGCTCTAAATTCAGCACCACTCCAATACAGAAGCAAGGGGGGAGTTAAAACAAGTCAGATGGTCTCCCCCGGATCTGGAGGATGTATTCTGCATGTGTTTTATACAATTCTGGATGTTGGGGGATTGGTATCTGAAGAAATAAGTTAAAGTTGTGACCTGTCTGCTTTTGATTTACTAAGGTCAAAGGGAGCGGATACCTCTTCTTCATGGAGAGTTAGAAATGCAAATCACTGCCCAGAGAAGCCAAGTGTGGGCAGCACCTCCTTCTTACTTGGGAAAAAGGAAATTTCTGCTTGGCTCCCTATTCCTGCATCTCTGAGACAAAGATGGATTTGTTACTTTTTTTTCCCTTTTCTTTCTTTTTTTTCCCCCCATTTTTCTTTTTTCTTTTCTTGATCTTTATTTATTTTTCTTCTTTTTTCTTCTTTTTTCTTTTTTTTCCTTTTTTCTCTTTTCTTTTCTCTTTTCATTTTTCTTTTCCTTTTTTCTTTCTTTATTTTTCCACTCTTTTTTCTTTTTTTTTATTTTCCCCCTTTTCCCTTCTTTTTTCTTTATCCTCTTTTTTCATTCTTTCTTTTTTCTTTTCTTTTTCCTTTTTTCTTTCCTTTTCCTTTTCTTTCTTTTTTCTTTTTTCTCTTTCTTCTTTTTTTTCTTTTTTTTTTTTTTTTTTTTTGGGGAGCTTTGCTAGAGGTTTATTCACAGAAAACTTGGATGGCCTGAGAATGTTTTTATCCTCCTGAGCAGGACCATTGCTAAAAGGGACAGAAAAGAAGCTCCACAGAAGCATCAGTTAAATGCTGCAAACATCTCTTTTATTTCTTTTTTCTTTTTTCTCTTTCTTCTTTTTTTTCCTTTTTTTTTTTTTTATTTCTGGGGAGCTTTGCTAGAGGTTTATTCACAGAAAACTTGGATGGCCTGAGAATGTTTTTATCCTCCTGAGCAGGACCATTGCTAAAAGGGACAGAAAAGAAGCTCCACAGAAGCATCAGTTAAATGCTGCAAACATCTCCCTGGTAGTGAATGAGAGACCTGGGAAGGGTTTGCAACCTAACCAATGAAATAAAAACATAAAACAACAAAAAAAAAAAGGAGGGGGTTGGTATCTGGGCCAGAGGGTGAGAGCTGTTACATGTGTCCCTGTCTCCTGCTGCTTGGGGCCACTGGAGTTCATGGAATAACAATAAAGAATTAGAGAGCAAGAGGCACGTGTGCTGCAGCTGATTCTGACTGCTCAAGCCCGAGCCATTCGTCGTGCCCTGTGCAAATGAGTTATCAGGACCAAGCAGATGGGACTCCATGCGTGCATGTCTGTGCTAGACAAGGAGAGTTTGGCATCACTTAACTTCTGCTTTGTTGTCAGATCATCTCTTTTTGTGGGATCTTCTCACTCATGATTTTTAACTATTTTTAGCATGTAAACCTTTTGCTGGAGAAGTAGATGTGAAAGCTGCATGCTGCTCGTCATGGAGAACAAACAAACACAAAAGCCCAAAGCCCCAAATATTTACCGGCTCTTGGTAATTGCATTTACTGTGACACTTCTGGCATTTCCTCTTCTTAGGTAGGGAAAGCTGCATCTGAAGTGACAGTAGCACACAAAGAAAAAATTCATTGAATGATCGAATCACTGAATGGTTTGGGTTGAGAGAGACTTTCAAGGTCATCTAGTCCAACCTCCCTGCACTGAGCAGGGACATCTTCAGCTAGATCAGGTTGCTCACAGCCCTAGACAACCTGACCTGGAATGTGGACAGCTACCACTTTTCTAGGCAACCTGGGCCAGTGTTTCATCATCCTCTGTGTAAAAAATTTCTTCCTTCTATCTAGTCTAAATCTCCTCTCTTTTAGTTTCAAACCATCACCCCTTGTCCTGTTGCAACAGGCCTGCTTAAAAAGACTGATTTTAAGAGTTAATCTTTTGTTTTAATAGTGCCTGTGGTGGGAAGAAGCAAGGCAAGGCCTGTGGGTGTCAGCAGAAGAGTTCCATTGATGTCTCCAAGCTTGAGTTCAGACTGAAACCACAACAAAGAAGGAACATGGGATTAACCCCTTCAGAGTTGGCTATTAAGAAATTAAATAACTAATCTAAGCTACAGTCACAGAAGAGACAGGTATATGAGGGAGCAGGCTGAATGATGCTCAGGAGGTATCTCATATTCTTACAGGTGATTATTAAGGTAAGTGAAGCAAGGAGCTCAGATAATTCACCTGACACAGACTTCACTAACTTTAAGAGAGAAGAAGTGACATGTGATGGTGGCTCCCATTTAAGGCAAGTTATTAGCAAAATTTTCCTTTCATACCAGCAGGACTAGTGGTGGGAACTGAGGCCAGAAACAGTGGACACTGTGGCACATGCCTGTGAATGGTCTTATTGAGGTTAACAGAGCCACTTGCAGCTTAAAAGCCTGCAAGAAGCCCAACATGTGCACATTCCCATGGGCTTTGTGGCTACCCAGAGGAAAACTGAGCACTGACCCTGTGTCCTGATTACAGGAGAGCAAAACATTAGCATAACAGGGCAATGGAAGAACAGAAGGGGTTTGGAATTTTTCAACAGAATATATAGAAGGGTTTGGCTGGAAAATGGCAGTTTGTGGAAGCCAGAGGTTTTCTCAGGATATCATTTATTTTAACTAGTGTAACATTAAAGAAAGAAGAAGACAGTGGAGGTGTCAGGAGGTACAAACAGAGCCCACTTAACCATTATTAAAAGAGAAAAAAAAGAACATTTTGGTTAGTAGGGTTGTTCAGTTTTGACTCTTGAAGTAGTTTACACCAAAAGGAAAGAGTGAAAAGAAGAAATAATTGGAAGCTATGAAAATGAAAAAGTTTAACTAATTGATTCAAATCCATTCCTGGAACTATTAGAGTTTTTACTTTTCCCAGTTAGTTTTAGAGGGCTTGAAGATTCACCATTTTATTTAGCCTTCTGACTATGTAGGCAAAGATTTGGTTACATCTTGGTCAATAACCAGACAAGTCAGGAGCTGGACTATATCTGTGAAGTAAAGCAATTGAGTAGGCTGTATTATTATCATTTTTGTGTTAGTCAATGTTTCTGAGGTTTCAATAAGTACATGTACATACATGTATATGTATATAGTCTAAGCTTGGGCAAAAAGAAAATAACTGTATTTTTACATTAAAAAAAGAAGGATATTTTACATCATTCAATTCACTTCCCTGAAAAAAAATTAAGCACTTTTTGGTTCATCTACTCAAAAAACTAATCTTCACTCTCTAGCAGATTCCAACTAAATTCTTCAACCCACCAGAATTATTCATACTATCTACCCTCTTTTCATATCAGCTTCTGCCTGAAAAGGAAATGGCTGTTTCTTTGTGGTTTATATTCTATTATAAAAGTACTGGTCCTAGCCTCCCTGCTTTGGAAAATTAGTTTGGTTGGCAAATTGTTGCATTTATTCTCAGAATCAAGGGAATTATCTAAATTTGAAGAAAGCAGAGACTTTCTCCTTTTTTTTTTTTGTTATTATTTCACTTTTAGTTTTATTAAAAATTACCTTGAATATTGTATTTCCTTCTCTTATCTCCATTTCTTTAGCCCTAAGGAGGAATATCATCAGTTTGATTCTAATAATGCCTAGTGGCTCCACTGTAAAAACTCTTTGTAAAAACGATCTCTCTACCCAAAAAACAGCAGCTTAAAAAGGAAAAGCAGATAAAGTGTGATTAGAGCTGCTTCTCTTTCTTCCTGAAATATAAACAAACCTTGATATCAAAAGCTACCTTCTTCTGAAAATGCTGACTTGTAGTAGCAGCCTCATTGAAATCCTCATGGAAGGTATTATCAGAATATTTTATGAAATTTGTGGCATATTGAAAAAGCATATTTTAAGGGATCCTTTTTTTTTTTTTTCTATACCTTTTGGGGAAAGAAAAAGTTACAATGAACTATTAAAAGCTTGTGTTTGGATAACAGGAAACTGGAGCACAGAGAAAGAAGAAGTGGCTTCTACCAAATCCCTGTTGTGGAGTCTTAAGATCTCACACTGGAAGGAAAACTAAAAAAAGGCATTTGGAGACAATCTTAAGAAGGCTGCTAAGTGGCAGAAACCTGATTTAGAAGCCAAATAAAATGCAGCAGGGTTAAGAGAAGTTGAGATAAAGCCTTAGTTTTGGGTTTGTTTGTTGTTATTTGTTTTAGTTTGGTTTGGTTTGGTTTGGTGAGGGGTCTGGAGAGTAAGTTTTATGAGGAGCAACTGAGGGAACTGGGGTTGTTTAGTCTGAAGAAGAGCAGGCTCAGGAGGGACCTTCTTGCTCTCTCTACAATTCCCTGAAAGGAGGTTGTAGCTAAATGGGGGTTGGTCTCTTCTCCCAGGTTAACAGTGAGAGGACAAGAGGAAATGGCATTAAGTTGTACCAGGGGAGGTTTAGTTTGGCTATTAGGACAAATTTCTTCACTGAAAGAGTTGTTAGGCATTAACCCAGGCTGCCCAGGGCAGTGGTGGAGTCACCATCCCTGAAGGTGTCTAAAAAACATCTAGATGTGGTATTTAGAGACATGATTTAGTGGCATGGTGGTGGTAGGTTGATGGTTGGACCTGATGATCTTAGAGGTCTCTTCCAACCTTAATGATTCTGTGATTCTGTTTTATTCTATCAGGTCATACAGCTCTCCTGGGTGCTCCCTATGATTCTGGGCCCACCAGACAATATTCAAATGAGATATTGCCTGATGGTGAACACTTTGGGAACCTGGAAAAGCCAATAATAGAGCTTTGTTTCAAACCCAAGCTTTACTGCTAGGAATTGCCTGAGCTAGCTGCAAATCCATCCTTGTCTCCTGTTTCTAACCCTTTCACTGAACTCAAACCTTCAGAAATCTTATGCTCTGGTAAAATTTGAGGGATATTTGGCATTGATCAGGGAAAGCTGTGAATAGTCTTGTGTCCATTCCTTCTGCCTCTGTTAAAAGAACATGAGACTTATTAATAAGTATATTCTCTTCTGTTAGCTCAGAAAAAATAGTTACTACTCTGGCTTCCTAAGGAAACAAGACTGAAGTAATTGCATTGTCTTTTCATCCATCTGTCTCTAATTCTTCCTCTTCTACTCTGAATTTTTTGACCCCCTGACAAAGAAGTGTTGAAAGAATGTGTAAATATGGGGTCTGGGGACATTGTTTAATGGTGAGCAGGGTAGTGTTGGGTGGATAGTTGGACTAGATGATCTCAGAGGTCTTTTCCAAGCATAATGATTCTATGATTCTGACTCAGTCAGTGAAGTGAAATCAAGAGAATGCATAGCTGAAATAAGGCCATTGAAGCAAGAACCTTGGTTCATGAACAGGCATCCAAATTTTCTTGGAAGCTCTGAAAATCATGTCTCACTCTCAGTGAGATAATAAAAGCAATAATAGGAGAAGATAAGGAATATTCTCTTTGTATCCTTCCCCATGAGGGTGAAAGAAATGTTAACTCAATATGGGTAGTCAACATGTAGGACATCTTTATGCTTTCCCTTGCCTTTTACCTGAAGATCAGAAAGACAATATTGCCAGAGGTACTTGAGAGGTCATCAGTTCAATCTGAGATGACAAATCCACACTTTTATGTGTTCTGCATTAAATGGTCACACTAAAGATGACCTGATGGCTCTGATACTCTGAGCTTCCAAAGCACCTTAGCTCTCATTAGCTCACAGCTTGCAGATGGGGCCAGTGTTATGGTGTGCCTGTGCCTAGCTGTTGGGGAATTATTAGCACAAATAAACCCAAGGAAAGTGGAGTACCATTGAGCTGCAGAGAAATGCTTAGCTCTGACAGCTCATTAAAGAAAGTACCATCTTTAAAGGAACTGATGCAAAAGAGAACATATGAAGCTTAACCCTGAGGTGGATTTGGCAAGGCAGAGCAATGCCAAATGTCCTTTATGGATTGCAGTAAGAATCTGTGGGCTGGAGTAAATGCCAAGTCAGGTGTACAGAGTCTGTGGGCTGTGATGTGTTTGCAGTGGATGGCAACAGGATTATGCAGAGACATGAAATAAGCTGGAAATTCCCTGAGTAAGAACAAAGCTACTGGAGAGGAACACTAGAACACAATAGGTCAGAGGAATGCTAAATAATAATTAATTAATTCATTAAAGAAATGGAATGAAAAAACTTGTACACAAGGGTCTTCCTAATATTTCACTGGTCTGTTCAGTAACTTTGGGCAAGCCACTTTGAAAGGGAAAACCACATGACTTTGCATGAGACTTCTGTTCCCAAGTCACATAGGTGCTTCTGAACACATCTTCACATCTTTGTTCTTGATTTCCCCAATTATTTATTGATCATACTATAATATTAATATTTATTGATCTAACTAATCCAATATTTGATTTCCTTACAGAGGTATATTTTTAATGGGTGATGGAGTACTGAAAGCACTTCAGAGAAAAGATTTGGATTGGGGTGAGGTTATCTTATCTCCTTTTAGGACAATCTCCCTTTATTTTTTCACAAAACATAAGAGAAAAATCAGAGCAGCAGTCAGTCAAATCCAAACAATCAGTTTTTCACAGATGCAAAGAATTTCATATTTAAATTAATTAATTTTAGATGAAATAAAATCCACTTGAGCATGAGAACTTGGTTAGAAGAGTGAAATAGACATTTTGATCCACTTTTTCTGGCCCTGGCTTAGGAAGTGCAACTGGTCACAGACTCTTCCCATGGGAACTCTGATTGTGGTCATCCTGTATCAGAGGTTCAGAAGATTAACTCCACTAGGTGCAAGGTTTTTCAGTGCCAGAGAACTGTCTGGAGTGTGTCAAATTATAGGCAGTACCAAAGATTGTGTATGGAGCTTTATGTGCTGCCATAATTATCAATCTCCACCTCACAGTATTGCAGTGTCAAGACTTTTCACCCTGCAATTCTCTCAGCTCTCTGCATATGTTCATTAAAACACAGGAAATCCAGTGATGCCTACACTAGGCAAATGGCCCTTTTCTGGTAATCAGTTGCCAAAGGCAGCAAGGGTTAAAGTTTGATTTCAACTTAATTTTACTGCATGACCATAGTTTTTCTTCCCTCTGACTTAATTTCTCTCTGTCCAGACAGGGAGAGAAAATCAGTTTTGACCTGCAAGCTGTTTCAAGCTCCAGCACAGGTTTCCTCTCTGGTTTTGGACAAATTAGCTAATCCTGTACAACAGTTCCTCCTTATCTACAGAAAGCAAGTGGTGAGCAGTGGCAGTCAAGTGTGCTTTTAGGGATTTCTATCTTGTGAGTGTAATTAGGAAATATATAGACTGACAGGTAGGTACCTAGATAAAATTTGAATTTTAATACACACCTGTAGAAGTTTCACAGAAGCTTTGTTTCCTAAGGAAACCAATCTGAAACAACCAAGATGAAGAAAGAGAGGTGGTAATATCTTACTTTATGATGGTGTAGTAACAAAGCTTATGTTGGGGTTTCACATTCCAGTACATCATATATTTTCTTACAACTGCAGGAGCTCTGTCACTCCAGAGGACCACAAAGTGTCCATGGATCCTGTGATTACTAGTCCCATAAAATGACTTGGATATCCCAGGGAATTTCAAATAACAGTATCTAGAAAGTTTTAGGCAATTAAATTGAGTCTTCCATGATGAGCTGGCCCTGACAGCCATGTGTCTCTCCTCTATCCTCATAGCTACAGCATAGTGCTTAAGCCCTGACTGATGTGATTTCTACCCTGGCAAATATCTGTTCACAATCAGCATTTTACCTTTAAGAATTCTTTAGGAGATAAACTCCACAGTCTAATTATAGACTTTTTCACTGGTTTTGAATTTACCAGCTTGATTTTTAACCTCTTTTTTTCACTGAATAATTAAAGTTGAAGTTCTTTATACACTTTTTCTAGGCAACTGCCTGTTTTACTGTTATATTTTCCTACTCCATGTGTATGTACCCAAACACAGAGAGCTGTTTAACATTACACACACACACATGTGTATAAATATACATATACATATATATATGTACACACATATAACTATATATATTTCCTAAGATGGAAATAAAATATTTTTATGTGCAGGATTTTTTATGCCATGTATGGATAGTGATCCATATATAGATCAGTGTAGTGTGTGTAATTGTAAAGTGTCAAGCTCAAAATCTAGTTCAACACATTAATTTACCCTGGCTTGCTTAATAACACTATTGCATGGACTGAAAATGTAATAAAAATCCACAGCAAGAAGTTAATGAAAAATAGAGCTTCTTTGAATAATATGGAGGGCAGTACAGCTGTCCCAGTGAGATGTGCTTGCTTATACCACCTAGAAAAAGAAAAGTTGGAAGTTCTCATTAATGCCCTGGAAGAAGGCTATTGTAAATCCCAGGCTATAATTGCATTTGCAAAATATATTCAATTGATATCTCTTTGAAATGAGGACACTTCATTAAAAACTGAGGGGCACAATAAAAACCTATCTTGGTGAGACCATACCAGGAATGGAGAAGTCACCTTAGGGGAAAGAGAAATAATACAGAGGGACACACAGAGAATGCACTGGCAAGAAATGTGAAATAAAATTCAACCAGAAAATCTCAAGGTAAAGTGCCCAGGAAAAAAAAAAAATCAATTCATGCATAAAAATTGTGCAGAAAGTGAGACCCAGAAGGCACAGTTACTTGAGATAAAAGTGGTCTACAAAATAGTCATGAGGTGCTTATGTCAGGACATAGAAAATACAATGTTTTTGCAGAGATAACACAGAGCTGCTAACTCATTTCCCTGTATCATTCACCAGAAGAAACCACACATGCCCTAGTGAAGTCAGTGATAGTTTCTATGCACTTGACAAGTTTGGAGAGTTTACCTCTTGGTCAGGATGGGTTAACACAGGAGGAGAACTGAAACTCTTCCAGTGTAGTAGTGAAGAGAAAGGCTAAGACATAATTAAAAGCCTTGGGAGGACTGACTTACAAGGATAGATCTGAAAAACTAATATCCATGTAGCTTGGCTAAGAAATGACTAAAAAGAAACAGGAAATTTGCCTACAGTCATTTGAAGGGTTTAAATGCCAAGAAGGGTGAAGAATTATTTAGGGTGTGGACATTGCCATGAGCAATGGAATTAAATTAACTAAAGGAACATATAGGCTGACAATGAGACAGGGAAAAAAGAGTCCTAAAGTAACTTTTAAACAGCCTGTCACTGGTGGAAGCTGCATTAATAGGGTCATTTAAAGCTGATAAAAAGAAAAAGAGGAAAAAATCCTGTTGGGGATAATTCTTCAATAGGCAAGGCTTGGGACAATATGATCTAAAGACTTTAAGGACAGAGGAGATGATAATAATCAATTTATTATGCAGGAGGTCAGACAAGAGAATTATAATGGTCCCTTCTGGCCTTGTGCACGATGAATCTATGAAAGTGGAGTTGGACAAGAACTTCAGGAGAGGTCTCAAAACTGTTACTAAGGTAACATTCCCTTTGAGCCCATGGCAGACTGCTGTTTTATGTGGAATGGGAAGGAAGCATCCCAGAAATACTCCTCTTTTCCTCCTTACTCTGTGTACACAGGACCACATTTTGCTCTCTCAAACAAACAACAAGATTCAGTCATTGATTCATTTATAGTTAGCACAATATTTTTTGTATTAAGAACTGGAAGCTCCTTAGCAGTGAGTGAATCCAAAGGATCTGAGCTTAAATGACCTGGATTCTATACAGTGAAGTTGAACATGTTCTTTGTTTTCTTAAGTTCATGATTGCATTGACTCAACTTTAGCCTAAAGAACTGCCCTTCTACCCTACACAGTCAATCACAACAAACAGAACAGGAGCCCTGAAGCTGGGAATATTGGACACAGGGAAGAAAATACTATAAATTGTAAATCAAAGATGATGTCTAGTTTATGTGAATTTTGCCTGAAGATACATTTTTTATTCCCAAAAGCCTCTTTGCTAAAGCATTTATTACTGATCCTAATTCCTCTTGCAAATTTAGTTAATACTCATAGATATCTTTTGCATACAGAACAGCACACAGTGCAGTTACACTGCTGTGTCTCAGTTGCTGATGGAGGCCTGAATTGAGCACACTACAAAGTGGTTGGGCAGAGAGCTGACAGGAATATTCATCTTAAAGTAAAAATGTTGTTACTCATGGAAATAATGTTGCATTGAGTTAAACCTCTATTGTTCTAATTAGAAATGTCATGAAAGTAGCATAACCATAAAGGAATACTCAAATGTCATAGACCTAGCTGTAAAGTGGAAAGGTGTCCTATTAATGTCCCAAGGATATTGTTAGTAGAAGAATAAGGCATTGGCATGACTTTCATTTCCTGGTTTTAGCTAATGGCTTTACACAAAGGGCATTTCTGCTAACACCACCAGATTGAATGAATTGCTTCCTCCATAATCATCCTTGCAATTGTTTTTGCCCCTTTTTGTTTAGTAGAGAAACTTCACAGCTTTAGAATTCCCACAGCTCCTACCTACAGAGAGAATAGCCCAAGCTATTCTAAGCTCTCTGTTTTGCAAACTAGAGTAGTACTGAGCAGTAAGACTGAAATAATAGAAGGAATCTGATACAATCCCAAAGTTTGCATTCAGGAGCATGTTGTATCACAGTTCAGGAAGGCAGCACATCTAGATCAGTCCTGAAACTTTACCTGGGATAAGCTTTTATTCTTGATATGATCAAACTAAAAAAAGGTGCTGACAATATGCAAGAATTATTCCAAGAAGAATAATAAACAGATCAAAGCTGGGAAGGGCTGAATTGTTAGGAATGAGTACAAGGGTAGAAGAAATATAACTTTGCTCATAGATGGTTAACAGAAGCATAATAACAGTATGCAAATATTTGAAGAGTGTAAATGCCAAGGCTTGAACTGTGAGTATTTAGAAACTGACAAGAAGCTTTCTTGAGATGCTTGAGGACAAGTGGAGCTGAAAAGTTGGAATAGCATTGGCTTGGAGAACAACATAGCTGTGCCATAATGCCCAGTCAGAAATGATGGATGCTCCAGGTTAAAGGGAATTTTAAATCTCAGGGATATTAAAGCTCAAGTTAATCAAGTTACCCATATTAAGTCAGGACATGGGAATAGTATCTTGTTTGAAGAAAACAGATGTTTGAGAACCATATCCCTGAAAGAAAACCCTGCCTGTAGTCTCCAGCTAGTAAAGTGCTGCAGTGGTACTTGTTGCACTGGCAAAGGCAAGGTTTTAACTGCTCCTTTGGCTGATTTATGTGATTTCCAGAATTTTGGCTCAGTGATGACACTATTGTCTCTTTTAGATTAACCCATGTGAAGTGTATTTTTGTTCAGAGTCTGTGGGCTGAGAGAGAATGGAAATATTACCACCCAGACATCTTGTTTGAACAAGGTCAAAGATAAAAGAAAACTTTTTGAGATGCTATCTGACTCTGGAAAAGTATTAAATTTGTGTGGAGAAACATTGTGAGAGTTCACACCCTACTCATTAAATCCCTAAGCTTGGAGTCCTCCAGGAGAAGGAGTTGATGGGCACTTGGGCTTGTGCTTAGTGAGATGTTTCTCAAGTGCTGAGGTGTGTCCTATCAGGGCAGGACACAAAATGTACTCAAAGGAGGAGGAAGAAGTGGGAAAAAGAATAAGCTGGCTCCCAGTACTAAAATAATGTAATGCCTCAGTCAGGGAATGGTCTTTGGTGGTGAGGGAATGGATGTGCATATGACACTTAGCTTAAGTGGGACAAAATATCTTTGTAAATTGGTACTTATCAAGAACATTGCTTAAAAGGTGTTTTTTGAGCTCCTCCTCATATAGCATCCAGTGAAGAACACTGATAGCCCATAATGGCTAGGACTTTCTGTGGTGATCAAGAATCTGAAAAAAAAATCAGTTTGGTGTTGAGTAAAGCTATTTATAAATCTGCATCTAAGCCAACAATTGTTTTAGTGCAGGTATTTTATTCTGAAATTTTCAAAGCAATATGGCCTTGGAGATGCAACTTGATTTCTACATTTTAAGCAAAAAAAAAGGGGAAAGAAAATAATTTTTAGCACACAAGCATTAACTAACCAGAAGAAATGTTCCTGTCTTGGTCAAAATAAATATTAAGATCAGTCAATATGTTTCTTGTTTGTTTTTTTTTTTCTAAAAAATGAAGAAAAATTTAATTTGGGGATTAGTACTGGGTCTTGAGAAAAATCACCTAAGAAGTAGTCAGGCTGGAACCTATTCTAACATTGTTTGGATGGGGATGATTAGTTTCATCTACAGAAGGTCTCAATCAGAGAGAACAGGAAGTGGAATAACAGATTTTATGACAAGTTAAGGTCAGAAAAGACAAGACATCATGCCAAGTTCTTCACCAGCCTCTCCACTATACAGGCTGCAGAATTTCTTTCAGTGGTTTCTCCTGTATGAAGGACCAAGAACATCTTATCAGCTTCATGCTTTCTATAGTGGCGTGGGATGAAGCTATGTTGTGAAGCAGTCAAGGGGTACTACGGGGCTAGAAAGAGTAGCTGAGCTCCACAGCTTTACTTCTTCTTCTGACATGGACCTGTCCTGTAACAGGTGCCTTTCCTCCAGCTTCTTTCTCCCAGTTGTACTTTAGAGCACCAGGGAGAGAAATGGCCATGAGTTTATTTAGAGGGACCTTTCTCATGTCTACTTCAATGAGGGACTTAGCCAGAAAGAGGCAGCTAAAGAAATGTAAAGGTGTGAAACTTCAGCTAAAACTCAGCCTAGCAGGTGCTCCACCTGTTGCCTTCATTTTGCAAAGTTCCACTTTATGTTCTCTTTGTAGGTAACACTTTTACATATGATTTTCATTTTGCTCTTCTCCCTGCTTGCAGGTGAAATGTTTCCCTTTGCATGAGCTCACAGATCCTTATCACATAATTTCCTTGTGAGAAACAGAAGAGATTGAGTTTCTCCTTTTTACTTCAAGATATCATTTCAAGACCTCAGCTTATGGACATAGACCTGAGAAGAGTTTCCTGGCCATCATGTTGAGACTGCTGCAGTAAAGATTAGTCATGTCAGATGACTCCTCCTGAAACCTTTCAAACCCTGTCTTTAAACTTAGACTTTATTTGCTTTCCCTACTATCAGTAGTAATCTCTTCCGGTACCTAACGCTTTTCACGCTTACACACTTTTTATTGTATCATGCCCTCAGGGCCTAACAGGAATGAAGCAAATGCTTCATGTTAGATTGCATATAGGATGTATCCCTTTGCCAATGAGTCTAATTTTAGTGGTAACTTCTGTGAGACAACTGCTTTTAAGACATTCACAGCCTGGGGTATGCTGGGGATGAGAGTTACCCAAAGTTGGAATGCTGCCCACTCATTTTCCTTGTCTGAATCTCACTTTTTTTTTCTTTTCCAGAGTTTTAAAGCCAATTTTTAATATGACTTCTAACTCAATTATGATATTTAGGCCTGTACATATCTGCTTCAGCATTTTGGCTGTCAGGCTGTTCCACCTGGTTTCTAGACTCAGGTCTGTAGTATATCCTACATCACATAGGTAGGAGCAGCCTCAAGTTCACAAGCCCCGGTCTTTATGGGGGACTTCAACCACCCCAATATTTGTTGGAGGGTTAACACAGCAAAGCACAAGCAACCCAAGAGGTTCCTGGAATGCATTGATAATAACTATATATATTTATACTAGATAGAAGGACAATTTTTTTTCCAGAAAGGTTAGTGAGACACTGTCACAGGCTGTCCAGAGAGGTGGTAGATGTCCCATCCCTGGAACCATTCCAGTTCAGCATGTGTGTTTCACCCAAGGTATCTGACATAGGTCCTGAGAACCCAGTTCTGAGAGGTTCCACCTAATATTCCATCTAATGCATGTAACACAGGTCCTGAGAACCCAGTTTGCAGAGGTTCCACCTAATATATCTCATCATGTTAAAAATATAATTTTAAGGGGGAGGGAAGGCATGGGTTTTGCCAGACCCCACTCCATGCTGTTCTCACATTCCTCTACTAATGTACAATAACAGCACTGATCAAAGAACCAGAATGACTCAACAACAAACAGCAGAGCAGTTATGGGATCTTAACAACATTTATCTGTTACAATATCTTTTGGGAAAGTTTAGTCCTGGAGTGAAATTTTTACTGCTTGTTACATGTAGTTAAGGAGAAAAAAAAAAAACAACAAACCCTGCTGCTGCCTCAAAAACAACTTAGCCATATTCATTAGACTCACAAAGGCCATCTAAGCACAGAAAGGCTGTTTCTCCAGAGAAAAGGAGGGATCTAACATAGCCTCCAGGAGACTTTTAATTCGGAGGCACAAACAGTTTGATGGCCATTAAACATAACAGCTGGCAACACAAGGAGCCAACAAGGAATGTGGAGCCAAGGAGTAATATTTCTGCCTTGCTAGGATGAAGTGTGAGAGAGTTCACTGATACTCCTCACTGGATGTCCAACAGATACCAACAGCAACTGATATGCTCACACATGAGTCACCCTCTGTATCTTCAGCCTAACAGTGATGGAATGTGAACTTTTTGCGTTATCAACTGGCAGAGGTAATGCTGGCTGCGAAACAGTGATGCTGGGAGCATCAGCAAGGTTGGCAGAAGCAGCAAGAATTGAGTTTACATCCTTCACCAGCTCCTGTTTAGGGAGAAGGAAAGGAGATCCTGCTGTAACTTGTGATGGTTTGGTCATTTTAAACAAAGGTGTGGTTCTTGGGGATTAGGATGCTATTCTGTTGGAGTTTCTTTATCAGTCCAGCCTCTGGTTGTGGTGGCTACTCACCACTGTTTGGACCTTAAGTGTAGTATAATCCTTCACACACTGTCCTGTTGAGTTAAACAGAGTAAATAACTTGGATCTTATAGAAAGGCAGAGAAGATAGTAGCTTAGAAATGGCCCCAAGCTGGTGTCCAAGCATGGTCACCACCTATTCAGTTATAACTCAATGTCTGCCTTGAGACTATATATACAGAATTTCAGGTTTCAGTGCTAATGGTAACAAAAATAATGCAGGACTGCTGTTATTTTGTAGTCTTGCCCATAACATCATGAGATTCATTTCAGAGAGGGAAGATCTGGAAGCAAAGTTCAAGGTTCCTTCTGGGTCCACCCCTCATTTGGCATCTTAGCCTGCTTTACACCACTCAGGCAGCATAAAGGGAAGTTTAAAATAGGATAAATTATGTTTTTACTCACTTTAATGGCTTTTTGCACTACCAGAGAGATGTCAAGAGGCCTGAGTATAAATGTGAAGCAGTTCTATCTGCTTTTTTTTTTTCTTTAGATGCAACTATTAGGCCTGGAAAAGGAGAGATGAAGGTAGGTGCTGGTGGGGAGCTCTGCAACATTTGAAAACACTCTCTGCAGTAGAGTCTCTTAGAGTTTATCGCTTACAGTTAACCTCTTGATGGAGGAGGAGTTCTGCTGCTCCTGAGGGAGAAAAAAATAGCTGGGGAATGAAGTTCCCTACAAGTATGAGCGTGGGCACATATATGTGTGTGCATCTGAGTGTGTGTGTGCCCGTGGTGGATGTGTCTTGTGCTGAAACCTTCACACATAAAAAATGTAAAATGTGCCATCTCATAATATTTTCATATTGGGTAACTACAGAGAATATTTTGGCAAGGGTGCTTAATCTAAAATGTTCAATTTTAATCAGGTTGAACTATGGTCTGTCTTTCTGTGAACTGAAAACCACCAATCAATTTTCCTTTATCTTTTTTTCTGTTTTTCTTACCCAAGGCAATGCCTTTTGTAAAAGGGTATTTATTTTTAATGGATTTTTTAATGAATTTTTCAGTCAAGCTATTAATAATGCCATTAATTATAGGCAGCTTGCATTAAAGTGCATGCTGGCCTCTTAATCCTGACCCCCAGCTATTGGCTTGCAGCTAATCCAGCCCGGTGCTTGGCAGCGGTGCCGGCCACAGCCCATGGCTGCTTGGGAACAGGGGAAAGACAGGACTAAAGGATAAGGAGGGCTGGGGAGGAGAAGGAGGAGAGGGGGAGTGGAGCGGCATTTTGAGTATATACTTTGCCAGAGGGGGTGAAGTTTAAAGCCAGATGATATGTTAGTGCAGTGGGGATAATCCTGGAGATGTGGTGCCAGCACTTGGGAAGACCTTCCCCGGCGGAAGGCTTTGCTCTGCCTGAAAGCCCTGGCTGGGTTGATAACCCCCCAGGAGTCCCCGTGCCGGCTTACCTGGGGCGGTTGTGCGCGACGGCCGCCCCACTTCAATCTGCTTAAAAGATGGGGCAGACAGAAGGGCTTGGGCCACATAATGGATTCCTTTCCCTTCCTCAGGCTGCTCATCTGACAGGATTGTTACCAAAGTTGCTAATTACCGGCTGGCTGAAAGATAATGAAGGGGCCCCATCCTGTGCGGTCAGAGGAGAGAAACTCCTGTCATTAGGAGCGGGACCAGATCCAAAGAGTTTCCAGCCTTTGTGCATGGGGGCACAGCTCTGGCTGTTGATTTCTGAGGTGACTGGAGAGATCTTAGAATTCATCATTTTGTGCTCATGAAGTTTTAACAATTTCTTTTTTTGGAATGTACAAATGTTGTTTTCATTCCTGGACTGAGTTTTATTTGCTTTGCTTTGCTTTGTTTGCTTAAAAATGTCTGCCTACATCTTATGAAAAAACCCATGCAGAATCACAAAATCACAGAATCACTAAGGTTGGAAGAGACCTCTAAGATCATCAAGTCCAACCACCAACCTATCACCTGCATGCCATTAAATCATGTCCCTAAGTATCACATCTCTATGTTTTCTGAATACCTCCAGGGATGGTGACTCCACCACTGCCCTGGGCAGCCTGGGCCAAAGTCTAACAACTCTCCCCATGAAGAAAGTTTTCTTGATATCCAATCTAAACCTCCTTTGGTGCAACTTGAGGTTATTTCTTCTTGTCCTCTCACTGTTAACCCAGGAGAAGAGACCAACCCCCATTTAGCTACAACCTCCTTTCAGAGAGTTGTAGAGAAAGATAAGGTCTCCCCTGAGCCTCCTTTTCCTCAGACTGAAGACTAAATACAGATACATTATTCCCTTTTTTTAATGTTTGTGGAACAAAAGATGGTGTGTTTGCCCTGTTGCAGAGCTGTCTCTGGGCCACTCTCCACAGCTGAAGGATGCAAGTTTCTTATTGACAAGCTGAAAGAGGAAAAATCCCTTCTGGTGAAGATCAGGCACCCATAGAGATGTTAATCTGATATTTTAAGGCAATTAATTTCAGCATTTAAATAAGTGGTTTGGCCACTGGATTTGTTAATGGTTTTTAAAAGCCAAGAATGCAGTGCACAAGGCAGCAGGAAAAGGCAAATTCTATCCAAAAAAACCCAGAAAATTTGGACCTGAAGGAAGCTGGGGTCCTCTGGAGAGAAAATAAATTGAGGGTTTAGGTTCTTCAGGTTTTTAGATTTACTTTTTGTTTTTTTCTTTGCTTTTCTTCTTGCAGTTCTTACAGAGGTGTGTCTTAGTAGTATGCTTGAATATGTGTTTGGGGCCATACTCCTTTGAGGATTGGACTAGATGACCTTTGATGGTCTCTTCCAACCCAAATCATTCTGTGAATGTATGATTCTATGCTCAGCACAGACTTTGGAAATTTATGGAGCAAAGCAGTCTGTGCACTCTGAGACTAGTTTTTCCCATGTCTAGCACCAATTCCTCCCAAATCTAACACTCTTTCCAACCACTGAGGAAGTTTGTCAGCTGCAGCCCCAAAATGTGGAGTTTTCTCAGGAAAAAAACAATGGCAGGCTTGGGAAATATCTGCCTCCTCTGACACTGCATCTCTCAGCCTCCATTAATTCTCTGTCCCTATTTGCTTTCCAGCAGAAGAGCTTTAGGTCTCAGTGGTTATCTCTGGATCTAAGCATCAGCATTTAATAGTTTGGTTACAGGAATGATTTCAGTGACAGAATAAGGACTTATGCCTGGTACTGATTTGCTTTTACCACTGTTTTTTTCTGGTTTCTTTGCCTTTATTTTTTGTCAGCAGATTACCTTGGCTGTAGCAGAACAGAAGGAAAAAAGTATCAGCTTTTTCCCAGCAAAAACCCAGCACTGGCTTTTGTAACTTACATGATATTTCTCAGTTTCCTCAATGATTTACATCTTCTGGAGGTCTTCTTTTATTGACCAGTGCTGCTGTCACCATGTCCTGCTAGAGAGCAAACAGGTAAGAAGTGGAGAGGAAAGAAGGCTGGAGGACCACTATGAGTGGGTGCTGACCCTCACAAGTCATGTTCAGTAATAGTAGCATGGGGAAATGATTCACAGCACACACTCTCCTAGTTATTGTGCTGTGTCTCAGCTTTCTCCAGCTCCACCAGGAGCATTGACCATATCACAATAGCCTGTTGTAAACCACCAACAGATTAAGAACCTGCAAATGTGCCCTTGAGCCATAGCACACACTGGGTGAGGAACCCACATCACCAGAGACAAGGCTAATCCTGTGCAATGAAACCAAAAATACTAAGATGTTGTTGGGCCTTTTTTAATTAGTTCAGATTTGAATTTCAGGGCCTTTTTTTCCCAATTTGTGTGAGGATATTCAAGCCTTGCTTAGTGGAGGAAGAACTGAGATAAGTATATGGTTTTTTTTAAAGCTGGTTCAAAGAAAGCCAACAAATTATAGAAATTACTTATCATAGAATCATAGAATTGTCAGAGTTGGAAGGGACCTTAAAGATCATCTAGTTCCAACCCCCCTGCCTGGCACTCAACAGCACTGCCTATTTTTTGGGTCAATATTCTTACATAAAATACAATGTAAGGTACATGCAACTAACTTCTTCTTGTTATTTTAATATGATTTTTGTTTTCATGCTTGTTTCTTGTCCAAATCAGAACAGCAGATACACAAGCACAACATCCTAGGAAGGACCCTTTACAACTTCAAGGATCAATTTGCAAATCCAGGACAGCAGCTTGGATAGTTGGGATCATTTCAGCCATGCCTCCCTTCCCCTAGTTCATCCCTATATACATAGGTATATTGGCACTGGTGAACTCACTGATGGGTTTGTACCCACATTTTTTATATGACTTTGGTGGGTTTAAAGGCAGAATTAATTCTGTTCTAATCCAAACCATAACAATGACTCATGTGTTTTTGAACATTTACTCAAAAGAAGCTCTGAGACTGTTGAGGTTCACCTGCTGGAAGTATTCTTTCTGCTTGCCAGTTTAGAGGAAGGTTGGGGCTTTACAGCTCTGAATGAAAGGGATATTAGCCTCTTATTTCAAAGGTCAGATTGCAACTGGGTTTGATCAGACAAGAATGAATGAATAACCACATGTTCTGGGAAGATAACTGTAAACTTATCTAAGAGAAATGAGTATGCTGGTCTCAGCAAGCTTTCCTGAGCAATGTCATTTATTCTTTTTTTTTCTTTTTTATTGTCATCAGAAGGTTATGAAAGACTCAGAAATTTGTTGTGACTTAAAACTGTCCCAGCTTGGCTCCAACATTTGCTCTCTTTCACTAAATGTACATATCCACATACCTCTGGTTTAATGAAAGGCAGGACTCTGCTGATTATCAGTGGCTTGAAGAAGCTTCAGTTGGATTTCCTCACCACCACCACTACTGAAGGAGTAGTTTTACCAATTTTTATAGAAGAATAAAAGGGATAAGAGAGGACAAGACTGATTCACATGGATTTTGGGTATGATTTTGGACAATGGAACTGGAACTGTCACAGGATTTCTCTCAGTATGAGACTTTTTATTTTGAATTCAGACTAATTTAGTGAGCTATGTAAATGAGTGCCTAGCTTTAAGGGTAAAAGGAGTTACACAAGTGCTCAGCTCTTGCTAAATTGGGTCTTGATTAATTTTTGTAAATCTATCTTATTTCTGGCAGGAAAGCTGCCAGTCCCTGCCTGGAATGGGAACCTGAAAAGCTTTCAGCACATTAGAGAATTGTCTTTTCAGGTCAAGGCTGAAATATAGTGAAGGGGAGGGAGGATTTGTATTGTGCTTGCTTGACCTATGCAATATTTTATTTTTGGCCAAACAGAGCACTGCAGCTTCCAGTTCAGGGTTGTTTTTTTCTGATCCCTCAGTCTTCACAAAGGCTGCATTCAGCAAATAGGGCACAGTGTTTCAATATAAGCTCTGTTTCTCTTTCTATCCATCTCATTTTTTTTTTGTAAACCTCTTTGTGGGCTATATATATTTAATTGCAGATCTCATTTGATTCCTTTTTTTTTTTTTCCCCCCTTCCTGGTACATGAAATCATTATTGATTTTCCTCTACTTGACTCAGTGTGGGTCAAGGATTTATACCCTTATACCAAATATTGCCTTCTGAGAGGAGCTGTTTAGCTGAAATCAAGCAGCTGGATCATGTAAATCTGTGTAACTCTATTAGTTTAAACAGAACTGTTCAGATTTATACCAGCTGAGGACCTGGCTTAGAGGAAGAGCTTCTAAGAAGTCTCCTCTAGCTGTGATAAGCAGCTTGGCTCCTAACAACAAATTCATTGAAGGGGATACAGTGCAGTGTCCTGAGTTGCAAGATACTTTTCCCCTGGCATTTCAATGGGAGTCAACTTCCAGAGGACTGGATTACACAAGGGAAGAAAGCAACAAACACTGTGGGTTTTTTGCTGCTCTTGCATCATTCACACACTGATCCTGGTTCCTCAAAAATAAAATAAATAAAAGGATAAAAATAAAACATCCAATGTTTGCCAACCAGAAGGAATAAATGCTTTTCTCCCTGTGAATCATTTGCAGTCTGCTTGCTCTGACTGGCACAAGTGCTCATATCATGCATAAGGAGTTTTTCTCCTCTCTGACTGACTGATCTCTTCAAGACTAGATCCAAAAACCTGCAGAAAAAGATTTACTAGGGCTATAAATGATGTGACTTTTAAGTATGGAATCATTTTCACCTGCACATGCCATCATGCCACAGAATGTGCAAAAAACACCTAAGGAGACCCCATGAAGGGAAAGTCTGATGCCTGAAATGCACTGCTCTGTGCTGAAATGTCACAGCAATACCTCAGAGACAGAGCAGACATGGAGGGGAATGTGCCATGACAGCTTCTTTTGGGTTTATGAAGGTAAATGGAAACATTGATTCTGGCATTTGGGAGTTTCCATTTTAGCCACAGATGAAAAGCCTGGTGAGGCTCTTTCATCCTTCAAGAGGTACAAATTTTAGACTTTGTGTCCTGCTATGCTGCATTTCTGTGCATGCTCAAGAAGCTACTATCATACAAGATTGCAAGATGGTGCATGAAAAAACACCCTATTTTAGATATACACTTTCCTGTGAGGTACTGTTGCAATCTGCTTTTCCCCTTTAGATAGAGTGGGAATCTGTGGTTGTTCACTCATATATAAAAGATGCAGATCTATGTTGAAGATGCCTGAAAATACCCAAAAATAGATAAACCTGACTTTTATTTTCTGGGGTTTTTTTGGCAAGCTGTTGGCTTTTGCTGTGGCATAGAGTTCACATTTTTCAGGATGTCATTTTTCTCCTTTAGAAGATAAGATGTTTGTAAGTTATTATACATTTATGTTGCATGTTATACACTATGAATCTCTGCTCTTTAAAGTATATGATGTTATGGCTATTTGCAAGCTCAGAGTCAAATGATTCCATTCTGTAATTGTGAATAAATACTTAAATAAATAAAACTTGCTCTGAATAAAACTAAGCTTGGGGAAGAATGTCAAATATTGCACCTGAACAGCACTCACAATCTCTGTTCCTCTACCAGGACTGAAATAATTTGCAGGTTGAAAATCATTTCAGTTTTACAACAGATGGGAAAAATTCCTGATTTTTCTGTGCTGAATGAGCTGTTAAAAACCAAAAAGCTGTTGAAGAGATGAAAAAGATCAGAATAATTTGGTAAGCATTTTAACTCTGTGCACATCCAACCGAAGTCCTCTCCTTCTGGTGCAGAAGATAAATGGCAATGGATCAAGATCTGAGAGTGACTCAGTATTTGCTGAGCCTGTGACTGGAAATGACTCTTTCTGCAACTAAATTATCATGAAAAGGGGTTCAGCATAACAGAACATTTTGTCTCTTTGTTCTTTGACCATTTTCTTCTTCAGATCTCATTTTTCCCTTTCTTTTTCTAACAAATGACCAATAGAAGCCACAAAGCAATATTTAGCAGCATTAATATGCAGATGTGCAGAATGCACCACACTATTAAACTCTTTTCTTTCTTTTACCAGCCTGCACAATGATCACATCTCCTTTTGAGTGGGGATGGTGCTCCTGATACCCAGTCTTTTTGCAGAAGACAACTAAGTTAGAAGAACAAAAGGGCATGTCTCTTGCTTCTAGCACCATTAGAAATGAGGAATTGTATTTATTTTCAAGCTTTGCAAGGTCTCAGGTAACATAGTGATAGCTGCTGCTTGGGGATCTATTAGGAGACACTCCTTCTCCCATGGAAATTACAGCTTCCTGCAGGACATGAGAAGTTCTTTATTGGAGATTCTCTAATGACAGATTTTACTGTGGCTGCTTGTTTTCAACCAACATGAAATTCCTCTCATATAACCAATGCTCTGGAAGTAATTACATATTTTTATAGCCAAAAAAACCCCCTCCAACAACAAANCCCCCCCCCCCCCAAATTTGATTGCTGATTCCAATTTTCTGTGTAAAACAGATGATAAAGTTTTACCTATTAACATCTGTTTTGAGCTAATTATCCATTTCTGCCTAAACCATGTCCCTTAGTAAGCCAGTCTGTCTTTATATGAAAATATCAAAAATGGAGGCTTTCCTGCCACCTTTTTGATGTTTCCTCTCATGTCTTGGCTCTGCTAAGCATTGGTGCTCTCTTTTTGTTTCTCCCTTGTTTGCCTTCAGCCTCTCACTACCAGTATTTTTATACCACACTGTACAGTACTCCAGTATTTTTCTCTGTTAAGTGAAAGGTTTACTTATCATCTGACATTTTATTCAAGAAACATAGATTCTAAATGAAAATCCCTGCAATCTTCTTGGCAGATAATTAGCCAAAATGAATCTCTTAATTACCCCAGTGAAAGACTTTCCTCTGAACCATGTCCAATTTGTAACATCCTCTAAGAAGCAGACAGTGTGAGTACACCATGGTGGACTGATATTAGTCTTACCAAAGCAGTACTCAAAGGCAAGACTTGTCCCTTGATTGTCCACCATTTCTGGGATTCCTTGTCCAAAGTTTCCACCACCTGCTTGACACAGAACAATATTTGGCAATATCATCAAGATACTTGTGATCTTCTTTTGTGATCCCTCATTATTTTTGAGCCTTTCTCTATTGAGCCATGTCATTCAAGGAGGTCAGGGAATCTTTGACATCTAGTGTCTGTCCCTCCTCATGCCACATTTACTTAGCTCATCCTTATCAAAACAAGCTGATATGAAGGTTTGCTAGTAATGTGTAAATGTAGGGACAGGTAAGGTCCATGTACACTGGTATATGCACTTTCAGAGTGGTATTACTTCATCTAGTTTTAGTTGTCTACTCATCAGCTGATCAGCAAGGATCAGTCATTTAGGCTTCCTTCACGGTCTGTGAAGAAGCAAATGCCTCACAAATTGCCAAGCATCTTCATTTCCACTGAAGCCTGTCTTAGGGTGGGATGAATATGGGACTTTAACCACCCATTAGTGCTGAGGTAGCTGGACAAGGCCATTACAAGAACATTCTCACTTATCTTTGAAAGGTGACAAGGATTGGGGAAGGTTCCTGAGGATGATTAGAAAGTAAATGTTACTCCTATCTTCAAAACAAGGCAAGAAGGAGGATCCTATGCAGCTCTAAGGTTCCTCTTTCTAAGGAGAAATCTCCACCTTAGGTATTTGAAAGCATTGATTAGGTTCTTGTTTACCTTTCTCTTCTCCAAGCTAAACACAGTTCCCCCAACATGTCTTCATACAACTTTGCATGTTCCATCTCTGTAACTCTGTTAGCAGCCTTTCTTGGGCTTTCTCCAGTTTTCAATTTCTCTTTTCCACAAATAAGCCCCAAACAGAGCAGATTATTCAGATGTAGCTTGTGAGAGCCAAGCAGTGGGAAATAATCCCTTCTTCTGACCTATTGGCTTCAGTCTTTTTGTGGCAGCCTCTACTTTTTAGGTGGTGCAAGTAGATGAGCTACACCTGCAGAGACCTAGGGATGGGTCAAATTCTGTTTACTATGTCATATATAGAATGAAACTTGGATTGGGTCCATTTGGCTGCAGGGTTAGATGGAGGGGATGGCACATCAGCTTATCCATGTCAACTGTCTGTGGACATGTTCTTCAGCTGTGGCAACTGTGCAGGCAATTTGTGCCAGTTTGTGCTTATTGCATTGGAAGGTAACGTGATTCTCATTAGCTCACATATGTCATGGGCTAAGAATGTGCAGAGAAACTCCTACTGTGGCTCAGCTGACCTACAGCAACACTCTGTTCTGTGTCTGAGTCTTCAATCTTGGTTTTGTATTTCTTAAGCCCTGGCAAAACAAAAGAGATGAAAGAGGATCTCTCTGCTATGTCATGAACATTTCAGAGAGAAACTCTGAAAGAAGGTCAGACACAGATTTGGTTCTGAGCATCCTCGGTGGCCAACTGCTTTGATGAAGTCATCCAAAATCCTGACCCCAGACACAGAGGAAGTGTGGATTCTGTTCTGAACTGGACTCTGCCTGTAATGTGTAAATTCACATCTGTCTCAGCTATTAATATTTCAGGTTCTGAATGAAGTTTGGCCAGATTTTCTCTGATCTCTCTGCTTCATTGACATCTACTGAGGAAGAGCTTCATGCTCCCAAAAGCAACTTCTCTGGCTGAGACAAGGTCTCTTTGCATATGTTACTTTATGCAGCCATAAGAAAGCTTTCTATGGAAATTCATAAACTCCTCAGTGTGAAAATTTGGCTAACTTTTTTGGAGTAGAAGAGGTGAAAAAAAAAGGATTTAATGATTTTCCTCCTGACTGTCCTGAAAAGCAAATGTAATATGCAGAGGGAAAACCTGCTTGCTTAGAGAAGACATATTTCTGGGCATCTATGTAGTTAGCAGAGGGAGGATGTTCAATTAGTCTCTTTACCACAAGATCCCCAGTTAGTCTCCCTCTGGAAAATAGGTGAGAAATTCTTATATTCCTCTCAATATGTTAATCAGACAACTGGTATCACAGTTCTCTAACTGTGTAATACCAGTCCCCCTTGGCAGATATATTTTATTTGGATAATGATGTGAAATTTAAGATCTACGTTTCAATTGTAGAGAGCCATAGGCAGTTGTCAATTTTAGTGACAGACATGAACCTGGAGCTAAATTCCTGTGCACAAGCAAAAATTCCAACAGGCATAGCACAATTCTGGTCCCTTAATAGAAATACATTTTCTCCCATCGAGGGGCAGTATTTTTAAACTCTCTGCTGCTTCTCCTGGTGCTGGCAGGTCACAAGTGCTCTCCAATGCTTCCTTGCACTTGGACAGTTTGGTCACCTCAGCTATCCAGCAATCTGCTGCAAAATTGAAGGGTCACCTCCTTTTCTGGTATCAAAGCACTGTAGTATGAGTCTCCTGCTTTTCTTTCCCACCACTGAATATAATTCTGACTTATAGTACTCCCTGGAATCCCTGGTCTTCCTGAACAGATATGATATTTCATGCACATTACACTCTGTCTCTGCTGTTCACTTCAAAAGGTCTTAACTCTAAATTTGCTTCTGTGTCTGGTGCAAAGAAGAGTTTTCTTTAGTTAAAATATTGAAGAATTGTTCAGGGTGATTATTTAGACCTCTTTTTTCTTTTCTTTAGCAGCAATAGCTAATATCCTTGCCTTGTAAATACCAAATTGTAGGTGCAGTACTTTAGGTTTCCTTGTATTATTATTATTGTGGTTGTTATTATTATGTTGCATAATGTTAGAAGGGGAGAGTTTCAGTTAGTGAGAGAGAAATAGTCTTTAAAACTTGTGAGTGCATCAAAAGCCTGAGGAAAAGATGACCTGCATTCTATTAGTTTTATTATTTATTTTTGTTCCCCAAAGTAGATCTAACACCACTGAAAGCTGTCCCCAGAGCTACCAATCAAAAGAGGAACAATATGAATTGCAGCAGCAGTAGCTCAAAATTCCTCCATACTGTATCACAATAGGCAAGGCACAAGGGTAGTATCAGGTATCTCCAGGCACAGAGGCTCCACAACCTCTCTGAGCAACCTGTTCCAGTGCTCAGACACCCTGACAGTGAAAAGGTATTTTCTAATGTTTAAGCAGAGTTTTCTGTATTTCAGTTTGTGTCCATTGCTTCATGTCCTTTCACTGGATACCTCTATTTTACTCTGATTCATGCCCACATATTATGCAGCTGTATACACAGAGCTTTCTCTTCTCAAGGCTGAAATTAGTTGCTCCAAGTCTCCCTGCAGTCCTCACTGAGAGAAAACTCCACAGAAGAAGCATTTCTTCAAGAAGGTGAGTGCTAAACTCTGGGCAAATCCCTTAGCTTCTGCATAAACTCAAAGATCTACTAGCTAGGGGCACATTTAGGCATGTGTTCTCTACCCAAAGAGCACTCCTAGCAGGTCCTTTGGAAGAAGCCACACTCCTCTGGAGGGTAAGAGAATTTCATGGTGTGATCAGAGCTAGGTGGTGACCATTGGCTCAGGATTTAGAAGCATTTAGTTTACAAGTGTAACTGTAACCACTGACCACATGGGCTCTGCGTGGGTGTTACCTGTCACCTGAGCAGGCATTTATAGTTGACCTAACCATCTGAATTGCCTTCAGAGACATAGGAGGGAAAAAGATCCTTTTGGGATGCAATTCATCTCATCCTGAGGCACATTTCTAAAGCAGGTCAGATGGGTCAAGCCCTGGAAATGTCTGCTTCTCTCTGTGACTGTAAAGTGATTAAAGCAGACATATCTGCCTATGCTGTAGGCATCTGAACAAGCACAGCCCAGGTAAGTGTGGTTGCCTCTGTTTTCACTGTTTAAAGTCCCCAGGCACCTGCTACTGAGACATGCCCAGAACAAACTCAGCCTTGGTCATGATGGGTGAAACACTCAGTACCCAGGTCACAGGCAAGTGCCAGCCCTGAGCACATCTCCTTAGCTGGGTGCCATGCTCAGAGCTGACTTCTGCACCATGTCAGGGATGAGGATGTGGAGGATGTGTTGGGGTGAGATTGGCGTTGGTCTCTTCTCCTGGGTTACCAGTAAGAGGACAAGGGGAAATGGCCTCAAGGTGCACCAGGGAAGGTTTAGACTAGATATCAGGAAAAATTTCTTCACTGAAAGTGTTGTTAGGCATTAGCACAGGCTGCCCAGAATGCTGGTGGAGTCACAGTCCCTGGTGGGGTTTAAAAGCATCCAGACGTAGTAGTTAGGGACTTGGTTTAGTCTAAAGGGCATGGTTTTAGATGACAGTGAGAGGTTGATGGTTGGACTTGATGATCTTGGAGGTCTATTCCAACCTTGATAATTCTGGGATTCTGTGACTTGCCTTCACAATCCCTCTTGCTCCTGAAAAACCTCAAACCCTCCCTACCTTTATGTATGGAGAATGTCTTGGTAGCACCTGTGAGGGCAAGCAGCTTGTCTAGTGCAGGAGCACTTCAAACCCTTTGCAGATATTCAGATTTTCCAAACATATTTAAGTTCTGAAGATACAGAGCTCAGATTCTTTGGGGTCATATATAAGTCTGGCTGCCATAAGCTGCATTTCACAATGAAGGTTCCTCATTATGGGCACAATCCTGCCATGTCAACCTCTGCAGGTGTTTTGATACAGCATGAAAGCTGCAGTGGGACATATCATGGTAACTCCTCTTTCTGGCACTGAATCACTTGTCCTCTGAGCTGCTTCCTCACAATAAGCCCAGCACTTCAGAAGAACACAACATGTGCTAGAAAGGTTTCCATTTTCCACAAGAACCAAGGAAACTGTGGCCTTTAATCATATTTATGATTCTTTTAAACTGGATTAGTTGCTCCTGCTGTTAACAAGACCATGGTGCACTTTGTCACGTTGGAAGTGTGATGTGCTTTAGCATACTTGGATTTGAAAACAGAAGCTGACAGGTTTTTGTTCACAATTGTTTTGATAGTAGATTTTTTTGCTGCCTATTTTCTTTCTTTTGTTATTTTTTTTTTTTCACTCTTTCTTCTTCAGATTCCATCTCTATTGATCTTTAATGGCTTCCAGATGGGATCATGTTTGGCCATTTTATAGGCTGAGCTCTGAAAGACTAAGAAAATGCAGTGCAGGAAAGCAGCCCATTAGCTAATAAAAAATAAAAAGGCACTGCAAATATGCTAATAAAGTTTGTAATGTAGTAACATATTAAGGAGATGACAACTGCACAGGAAATGGGCCTGGCCTGGCTACATGGAATAATGAGGGAGTTTTAACAGCTTATGGCAGAGGTAACAGCTGTTGAGTAGGAGCAAAGCATTGCTTACAGTTTGCATTGTAGCTGAAACAATACATTAACTGGCCTTACTGGGAAGACCTCAACTGTCAGCTGACCCAGCAAATGCCTCTGTGGGAGAGAATATCTTCTCAACCTTCTGGTTTATATGAGATTGGGGATGCCAGCAGCAGAAATGAGTTGTTGAACATCATGGTGTCGTGCAACAGCCTGTTGGAGAGCCCTTTAATGGCTACCATACAGGGGACAGTATCTTGGTCCTGCTTCCCATGTGCAGCACACCTTGTGCAGCTATCAACACCAGTGTGAATGGAGTCTGAAACATTGCTAAACTTTGCCAGTTGCTTGCAGAAAGCAGAGATTTTACATGCACACTCTAGCATATGCACACACACACACATATTTTGTCCTTGTGCATAATATGTGTCATTAGGTAGTGCTTTTTACTGATTAAAGCCATTTGGACTCTTATTGTACATGCACCAAGCACAAGGCTACTTCAGCCCTCATTTCTGACTCTGATAACAAGTCCACCACGAGCCTGTGATGTGCTTTTGAGGCCAAGAAGGCTAATGGTATCCTGGGGTGCCCTGAGAAAAGTGTGATCAGACAGTCAAGGGAGGTTCACCTCCCCATCTACTCTGCCTTAGTGAGGCCACTTCTAGAGTATTGTGTCCAGTTCTGGGGTCCTCAGTCCAAGAGAGACAAGGAACTACTGGATCAATCAATATTATCAATCTTGTAACAGAAACTGTTGGTAGCAGTTCATGAAGATGCTGCGTGCATGCCTACTTTGCAGTCACTACTTTGCAGTAGTGCAGTCACTACTTTGAAAAACTTGCCATCTACATAAACAAAACTACCCAGGTCATATCCCTGTTTTACAAAAGGGGCAAAGAGAAGACATGTTTCAAAGTGAAGTCACCTGAGAACAGCTATTCCTGCAAAGAAAACCTGTGTGTGATACGTACAGTATCTTAGAAAAAGTGTTTTTCAGTTTCAGAAGTGCATAGGTGCATCAGCATGTGTGTGTGTGTGTGTTTGAATGTGTGTAGGGTAGGACAGTGTCTATCCCAGAGCTCTTGCTGTCTGCTTTGATGTGCTGGAGTGGGATGTATGTCATGGAGCATTCTTTGTAAGTCCAAGTACAAGGTAGGATTATAGATTACAATGGAAGGTCATAAAACTCAAGAGAAAGAAACCTCTTGCAGGCCAGGATAGGTAGGTACTCAGGGAAGAGCTGCCTGGATGTTTCAGGACCATATTCCCTCAGTTTAAATCCCAGGGCTGGGATTGTCCACAGTCTTACAGAGTGGGTCAGAAGTGGGAGCAAACCTCACATTTTACTCTACCAGTTCTTTACTCATAAATCTCAGATTTCTTTCCTTTGGGCTACCTGGAACTGTGGTCTTCTGTGTCGTTACTGTGTCAACCCTGGAGACTGATTTTAGGAAATATTAAAGATTTCTTGGCTATATGATGTTTTATTTCTTGAAAACAGTGTGCATTTGGTTTCCCAGTCACTTCTGGGCTCATAACTGCAGCCCTAATATGATGCATACAACAGGACTGGCTTTCTAGTTCTCTACAGAAAATGACAATAAGATTTAGGACATGGGCATGATTCTAAAGATGCCATGAAACTTTGGCATCAATCCCTCAGTGCACTCCACCCCTTCCTTGCACAAACAAATGGTGTCGCCGTTTGTTTTCTGCTGCAGAAATCTTCATTAAAGTTGAGGAATTAAATATAGCACTTTAGCTAATTAATTATGGTTTGATCATTTTGACACCTCCAAATGACTCAGCCACATACCTGGAAGCTTTGTCAACTCAATTGCATCTTTATTTTTGTTGCCTTTAACCAACAATGAAGACTAATGCCACTCTTTCTAGTTTTCAATCACCTCTACAGAAGTGCTCCCCTGGCAATGTGCAGGGACAGACCTAATTAATCCCTCATCTGCCCTACACTCTGTCTATACATCACACTGGCAGTTGGAACTGCTGCTTGTTTTAAGGCTATTGCTGGAATGAAATGCTCATCTGTTTTTCAATAATTTTACCACAGGTGGTGATTTGTAATTAGAAAGGGCAGAATCCAAATTTTGAGCTTTTTAGATTATTATCATTATGATTATTATCATCATCATCATTTAGGAGAAGTGGGAGGAGGGTAGGAAAAGATGTGAGAAGGATAAAGGATGG
Organism: Galbula dea; assembly: GCA_013399015.1. Classification (NCBI taxonomy): domain Eukaryota; kingdom Metazoa; phylum Chordata; class Aves; order Piciformes; family Galbulidae; genus Galbula; species Galbula dea. The sequence goes on along the minus strand of VWZX01000240.1, from coordinate 383,292 downwards.
TGATGATAAATAATAATAATAGTAATAATAATAGTAATGATAATATCTGCTCCACAGCAGGGATAAAGAACCATGAAAGATAGATTTTAAGCTCTTTGAAAAGAAACTACAAAGCACTGATGTGGCTGCACACAGGTTAAAGATCAAAGACTTGAAGAAGGTAACAGATTTTTGCTGAATACAGAGGAGCTTTGACAGCTCAGAACCTCCACAGAGCACTAAGATCCTAGAACCAACTGTTCCTTTTCTATCTCTTTTCCACCACCTGCCTCATCTGTTACTGCTCTCTGTATCAAAGCATCTCCTGGCTGATTCAGTCAGTGCACAGGTTCCTATTCTCTGACACCAAGTCTTGGCATTGTGATTTACCTAGCAGCAGGGCATGTGGCAAAAAAACCTGCTGGATAGATTTAGCAGAACATCTAATGTCATGGGAAGAGACCACAACTCCAAAAAGTCAGAGGTTTCACACTGAGCTGGGAAGTTTTGGTTGATACCCATGTGGTTTTGGTTGCTGTTCATTACCACTGAAGTCATAAGCCTAATCAAATATCACCTTAATATAATTTGGATCAGGTTCTCTGATGCTTTGACAGCTACACAAAGCAGCACCAACATTGTCTCTGGGTTGTGGCAATCATCAGTGCTAGATGGTGGGGTACCCTGGCCTTCCATAATCATTCCTGCAATATTTCAAAGCACTGTAGAAAAGGTGTGCAATGCTAAATGCTACAGGTGTGCTGGAAGTTGATTTTAAAACTCAAGTGGCTTGGCTATTAGCTTACACTCACCATACTCTGCTGTAATTTCATGGAGGCTACAAATATGGTCTTATGCAAGATGCTAAGTGATTGAGATTTTGAGACATATTGATATGTTTGTGAGTAGGTGCTGGTCTTTTGTAGTGTTTTCAAGAGAAAAAAGATTCTAACACTTTTTGATTTAAGCTCACGAGAACTTGAAATTCTTACTGAGGAACTATCTCTGTCTTTAGTACCCTCATGAACTCAGCATATTACCTTATGTTCCTCTAACTTTCTTGTTGATTCCTAGTTTCCTTTGAAAACCACATCAGGATACAGGTAAAGAATGAATGTTTAGATCCTACCACTTTCTGACTTGGCCCATGGTATCTTCTAATGAAGACTTCCTTCCATTTTCAGGGTGAGGCAGTTCAGCTGTTCATAAGGCAATGAAATATGAGTTAATCTAAGGAATATAAGGCAAGGAATAACCTTAGCACAGTCCTGTGAGAGACTTGGCTTCCAGGCCTTCTTTTGTTAACTGTTTTGTATGAACTGGAACAGCTTCAAAAGCAGAGGCACATCTTGCACTACCTCCTTATTCCTGGAACACTGCAGTCTTCAAGGAAGTAGGAAAACTAGGTGCAGTCCCAAGCTCCAAAACAGGCAGAGGTGAGACCTCTGTTTCTTGGTTATGTGGGGTGTACCACCCCTCTGAGAGGTTTTACTACCACGAAGGGATAAAGGGCTCACTAAAACCCTGTTTAGGGCTTCCTATTCCTGATGTGTTACTGGCAAGGGGAGGAGTAGGCTCATTTGCTGCTTCTGCTGCCACTAAGGATGGAATGTGCAAGACAGATAGATGAATTTTGGTCTAAGCAGACCCTTCCTCCATCTCAGCAGCAGTCAACCTGTTTTCTTTGTGACTGGATGTGACCTTGGCTGGCCTGTGTTGGTTACTTCGTGCTAGGAAGGGTTTCCCACCAGGTCCTCCAGGTGAGATGGGTTCCTTACCTGCAGTCACAATCCCTATTCTAGCCTGAAACCCACCAAGGTTCCTGTCCCTAGAGCCTGAAAAACACAATTCTGCTGTGCTATATGAGATAGCTCAGGGATTCCTAAAACTTAGACCTGCCTAAAACTCTTGGCTTTGGGTATTGTGTTTGTTTTAATTTTAACCAACTGAAAGAGAAGTAGCTTGAATTGGAAAAATAAAGAGGTCCAGTAGACAGGACATTGTACCTCCTCCTCTTCCCAACCCCCAAACCTAACACATGAACTGAGCCCCCAGACAAGTCGCAGGTTGTGGGAATTACCAGACAGACCCCATGCGTTTTTCTGGCTCAGATCTTCCAGAAGAATATTTCTTTTCTCTTTAACTCTCCTCCTTTCTTTCAGGGCACCTTGCCCATTTCCTGATGCCCTGAAATCTCTTTCTATGTGGCCAGGCATTTATGCTTTAATTTTTCTTAATGAATTCAGCTCAGCGCCCACACATCCCCTGCACGATGGATTTGTACGCTCAAGAGAAGACATGGAGAGATGTTGATGTTTTTGGCTAGTGTTCATGCCCTCAGTACCCATTTTTTTTAATTCTTCTTTTTTTCTCTCTCTTTTTTTATGAATATACATGTTTTCTTGGCTGTTTGTGCTGGAGCCCATCTGTTAGAATGGCACGGTTCCTGCTCACAAGTGGAATCAGACCCTAGCTGGAGGGGGATAGGTTTCAGGCAACGACGGGTTTTTAAGCAGAGCAGCAGGAGCCCTACAGGAAGGGGCTCCCCTGTGTCAGCTCTGGCACCACCTGCTTCCTTCCACATCCACACACCAGTTGACACCATTGCACTGAAGGCCAGCAAGGCCAAACAGGTCCAGGGAGGAAGGCAGAGGGTTTTAAGGGCTGCCAGGAATGCTGCTGGTGTGACAAGGGCGACCTCGAAAGAACATGGGATGCTTTAGCAAAACAGATGGATCTGGTAACTGAGAAGGAAATCAACCCTCATGTGAGACAGAGCAAGAGACATCAGTTCCTAGACAGTTTAGGGCGTTAGCTTAGACATGAGCAACTAATTTCTCAGGCTTTTGAATAAATGTCTGAGACAAATTGCTTAGGGCTGCCTTGGAGGAAGGGCTGCTTGCAGGCAGCTCACAATAAGTAGCCCGTGAGTCATCCTTAGTCACTTTAGACATCCAGAGCAACAACTCTGCTGAGCTAGGTGAAGCAGAAGGAATTTGAAGTGGAATGATGGCTTCATAATATTTAGTTTACACTTAAAAGCAAACTATTCCACCAGCCCCCATTTCATTGTAAAACTCTTTTCTCTCCAAAACCATCTCCATAAGAGACATTCTAACATACTCTAAAATTAGGTAACTTGCATCTACATGAGTAAGTTCAGATGAACTTCATAAAAGGCATGTTGGTGTGAAAACATCAATAAACAGCAACTTAACATTTAGTTCCCTTGCTTAGACTGCTTTATAGAGAAAGAGCAGAGGAGAGGACCCAGGACAGCTGGCTGTTGTTGGAAATCTTTAACATTAATTCTCAAATGATCTTTAGGCTTCCTGAGAGAAATTCAATGCTTTTCTTTATCTCTTAGTTGAAAATTTGGATTTGTGTGTGCTCCCAGCCCAGAAGCCAACTGTGTCCTGGGCTGCAGCCCCAACAATGTGGCCAGCAGGGCAGGGAGGGGACTGTGCCTCTGCTCTACTTTGGGGAGACCTCACCTGCAGTGCTGGGGCCAGCTCTGGAGTCCTCAGCACAGGAGAGACATAGACCTGGTGGAGCAGGGCCAGAGGAGGCCACAAAAATTGTCTGAGGACTGGAACCCCTCTGCTGTGAGGATCCATACTTCTCTTTCAGTTATCACTTAAACAGGGAATGGAAAATACATAATATATTTAAGTAAATATATAAACCACAAACACCCAAATCCTGGAAAAGCAAAGACACAGTGAGGAAAAAGGAAAGAAAAAAAAAAAGGGAAAAAAAATTTAAAAAAAAGGGAAAAAAAAGAAAAACTAGTGGAAACCCCCTGAGACAAAATGAATTATACTCCTATGGATCAAAATGAGAGAGAAATCAAAGATTGGAGAGAAGGAAGTTGTCTCTTTTAAAGAAAGAGAAGCTGAAAAAAATGCTTTTGGAAACTTTTTCCTGATTCCTCTACCTGGATAACAGGTATGCCTTGTGCTCTCTGTACAGCTGGGATTTCCTCTGACACTTCTGTGGACATTTGCCAGGGGAAGGTCCCTGGCAGAACTGGGCCACAGCCAGCTCTCAAAGTTTGATAATTTCTTAAGAGACAACTTGGCTCATGTCTTGGCTAGAGCAACAGCACAAATCCTTTTCCACTGATGCTAAAGATATCATTTTGCTTTCTGTCCCCAGTATTCATGAGTTTGAGTCTCTTCAGTCATAAATACTGTCAAGGGTTAGGGCTGGGCTGGCCACTAGACAAATGACACCAAAGGTATATGTGTGCTCTTTATTCAGTTAACTTGAAGATTTCTCTTTATTTTTCATTTTTATTTCAATTTTGGTTAAAAAAGCAGAAACAAAAATTACCTACAACCTAGTGAAGGTGGTGACTATGTTAAAATTAAAATCCATTGTTGGTTAGCTGTCTTGGTGGCCAGCAGACAAAAGATTAGGAAACTAAATCACTCCTTAGTCTCCAGACAATGGATGGTAGCATCCGCTCTGATGGTGGCCCTTGGAAACTTGCTCTTCAGCTGCTTAAGCTGTATTCATTTAGGCATCACCAGTGAATTTGAAGTCAGTCCTCCTGACTTTTTATGCTAATGAACCATGGATGTGAACATGGTATTAAGGGGAAAGGAATAAGGAAACTTAAATTTCTAGGTGGATTTTCTGGTCTGTCCCAACACCACCTCTGACTAGAAACCAGAATCCTGATTGTCTGTTGATCTGAAGGTCAGCAGCTTCTCAGATGATTAAGTAGCAGCTTTCTTTCCAGTTTAGCCTAGGTAAAAGGAACAACTACATCTATTCCAAAAAACACCAAACCCTCTTCTTCCTGCAGCTTTTTGCTTTTCTAACTTAAAGTTGATAAATATTAATTAAATACTTTGAGTCCAATGGATGCTCAATTTTTCTCAGCCTAAGAGTGGGAGACATCTGCTTAAGCATGTTCTTCAGCCAGGTCCTTGGGAAGCAGAGGAGCCTAGGAGCCTATTTTCTTCCCTCAGTGGATTGAGAGCATGGCTTCTCCATTAATTCAGGACACTGGTGGGACAAAGAAGGAATTGCTTGTTGGCAACTCACATTTCCTCTAGCCTCTGGATAAAGGATTTGAGTTTTGTGCATGCTGCCAATCCCTTAACGATCTTACACACCCTATAATCTCCCTAAAAATTTGGAATAAAAGGAGGGTAAAAAAAGGACTGAAAAGGAAAAGAAAAATCCTGTAGGGTCTCTTAGCCAAGTATGTTGGACTTGAGAGCTATTTGATCATTAGTCTAAGTATGGATAATCAGTGTAATGCTGAATAAAGAAATTATACACTGAAAAGGAAAATTTACTTGGTGAAAGCCCAAAGAATAATTTCTTTTCTGGGAGCTAACATTCCCAGTGAATGGCAAATGCCATTTCCCTCTCATTGTGAATTGCTCCTTGAGGTGTTTAGCTGTTATGTGTGTCTGTAGTTTGGGATTCCCCCCAAAAGTGTGGCTTCACACTCTGCCAAAGAGCATCAAGATGTCCCTCCCTGCTCAGGGCAGGAGGATTGGACCAAATGACCTTTAAAGGTCCCTTCCAGCCCAAACCTTTCTGTGATTTCATGATTCTATGATTCCATGGTTGCCTTGACAGTGTATATGAAACTGTGATACCACAGTCATATAGTTTGCATGATCTCATGTGACTGCTTTATACTGAGCCACATTTTCTCATATGATGGCAATAAAGCTGTAGACTCTCTACTTTTGCTTCCAGAGATTCAGTTTGCTGAAGGTGCCTGCCTGTATATTGAGCACAAAGGGCAGGGGCTCTTCCACCCCATAAACTGAGATCACAATCTACACAAGCAATATCCAACAACAAAAGTTTATTTGGTCCTCTGTGATCACACAGAAGTTAGTCATTTGACATTGAAAAGCTGGAATGTATATTTCTTTGTGGTAAAACAAGATATAACTCCATAACAGGGTAATTAATAACTGTGGTAGTCACAGTGCAGGAGATACCAAGAGACAAACTTTTTGCTTTAATAAAATATAGACAAAAGTGAAAAGGCTAAGTGGGTTATGGAAAGTCACACAGCAGGATGTTAAGGGCACACAAAGTCCTGGATCTTAGGTCTCTTCCATCCCCTCTAATTTGTTTACCTTCCACTGGTCCAAGAAATTACCAAGACCTGTTGCAGGATAAGATTAAAAATGGAGGTTGAGTAATGACAGAGACTTTCCAAGGGTAAGATCTGTAGGAGTAATTGAAAACCCAGTGGCATCCTCCATGCAGTTAAATGTGAGTGGACAGAGGACCAGAGGACAAAACCATTGAATGCCTGGAGAGAACAACCCTGAGTTGTCAGAAACGAAGAAAGCAGATGACTTCAGAGGCTTTTACCATCTCTAATTTGAATGAATCCTTGAGCTGCATGCCTTAGAAATGCAGGGACACATATTTAAATGATTCATGAGTTCTACACACCCAAGGAATGCTTTAACTGTCATGACATCTTGTAATAGGCTTGGCACAGACCAAGGCACGAAAAACAAGCCATCATCTTGGCATGACTTTGCCAAAGAAGTCTCTAGTTTCTTCCCATTGATGAAAGTTGTCTTTTTTCCTATAGATCCCAGTGCATGTCACTGGCAGAGGGAAAAAAAAATGAAGAAAGAAAAAAAGAAAAGAATAAAAATAAAGAAAGAAAACCTCAAATCCTAAAAAGTCAACCTAACAAACTTGCTGCTGAGGGAAGTTGCTGTTTGGCTGAGCGTGGTGACTGCTGTGCTGTGACAGATCCTGTCAGAGAAACACTGCCTCAGCTTGCAGGTGTAAGCATGACCTATCAAACTGAATGGGAGCTGACAGAAGGGATTGCTGCAACGTGAAAGGGAGAGCTGACATGGAAACAGTGACGTGGGAGGGACTGCATCACCGCAAGCACAACTGTCACAGATGATGTCCAGAGAAATGACAGGAGAATACTAACTTTACTTGATGTCAGTTTAGTTGTCCTTTGTGTTTGAAAGAGGAACTGCTAGGAAGAGGAAAAATTTACCAGCACATGGTGGGGGTGGGGGTGGGAACTAAAAAGAAGTCAACAAAACCCACCCAGGCACATCCATTTCAGCTCAGCAGCCAAAGCAGTTGTTGTGCCTGTTTGTAATATTATTAATATAGCCAGTTCTATTTGTTGGGTAATTTTGGCACACATTCCTCTGGCTAGAAGGGGAGGTTTGCATAAACTATTTTAAGACTGAGATTTTACTTATTCTACTGACAACACCAAAGAAGACATATTATGCCACTGATATCAGCTATTTACTCCTACAAGGAAGAACAGTCAGTTACTTTTTCACAACAAGGAGTGAGTATTTTCAAGGCATAATGATCTGAGGGTAAAAAATAAAACTACATATTATAACATACATATTACAACATCTGAGATGTGTCATGTCATGTTCTAGACTTACTGCTTCATATCTGTTACTACTCCTGCCTTAATTTTGTGTAGCTCACCAACTCTCTGAGTCAGTAGCAATCTCTTCCTTGCATTTTTCTAAGTGTAATCAAATCTCACCTAAAACAGGCACCTTCAGTTTGTCTTTGATGAAAATAGCCTAAGTGCAGTGTAAAAATGGGTTTATCATGTTGAGATTTCAATAAATAGATAAAAATCTTCATGTTGTCATGAATTATTAAGCAGTCACCATGACCAGGAGTAGAGATGTTGGACAGATACTAAAGACACCATCGTTCAAGAGGGAGCAGACTAATCATGATCTTCCTACTGCCTCTGCCTGAGCCAGTACCATCAACCTGGATGGCAGGTTGGCATGAAGGTAGTGAGATGTGAGGGGGATGACAGGCAGTTCTTGAGGCAGCACACAGGGCTCCCACTTCTCCTGTACTTCTGGGTTTAACTGAAGTACCAAGTTGTTTTCTCTAAGCTCTAAAGCAAAGTGGATTCTGAAGTCTTTCCTTTCTCTGTGACCTGAAGTAGATCCAACCTCATATTCTTCTTTCAGGTCAAGAATAGCTTATATATTGTTGCTTTTCTGAGCAAGAAGACAACCCCTAGGACAAATTACAGCTGAAGAGTGAAAGTATAGACCAAAGAGAGACCTAAATGGTAAATTGCTTATTCTTTTGACTTTGTTGCAATATCTAGTATAGTGTGGTTTAAAAAACAAACAAACAAACAAAAAAACCCCACCCTCAAACAACTTGAGTTAGGTCTGGATCATTTAATAAAAGAGCATAAACTATTAAAATTAATATTTCCAAATGAGGACAGGATTGGGATAGTAACCAAAAGTTGTTTTCTCTGACCTTGGGTAAGTTCTTTTTTTTTTCCTCTGCCTTCTCTCACTGTATATCAACTGCACACCAGGAGTTGTCCAGTGCCTCCTTTAGTTGTGGCACAAACACATTTGAAGTCTCCAAATGCTCCCACATTGTTAATAATAGTTAAGAGCTCATCAAATTAATTCAGCTGGCTATCAAATCAGGTAATGATTAGAGCTGATCAAACCCTGGAATTTATGTTCCTAAATGCTGTTTCTTTATTTTCATTTCTTTCAGTTGAGTGGGAAAAAGGCAAACATTCAGAAATGTCTTAGAAGGAAGAACTACCAGAACATTTCCTTGCAGAAAAATTAAACTAACCTTATTAAAACTTCCACAGCCTGAAAAGCCTTCCTTCAGGTAAATTACTTATTGAAGTAAGACAAACACAATTATGAACATTGAAACTATTGAAACAGAATGTATCATATTATTCTTAGTGTGTTGACTTTTTCTGAGTCATTGTGTTTTGACAGCATGTTAGAATTTAGTGAAACCACCATTTTCTGGCAGAAAAGTGTTTTATCTCAAACCAGTTCAGTCTTTCCTAACACAAATGAATTTGAATTATAGGACAAATCACCTAATAAATGGTAGTTTTTGAGAATGATCCACATACATGGCACCAGCCACAGGATGATAAAAGACTTGGAAGAAACTAAGTACATGTAAACATTTCCCATTCATTACCTTGGGTTTCTGCTACTGTGTGACAAATCATTAGTTATAGTGTAAGGCAAGCTTTAAAAATGTAATTACTTAATCATGCAGTTAGCTCCCCATCAATCCTACCAGCACTTGTTCTTAACTAGCTTTAAAGAACAAAATTAGGAGTAATTTGTAAGCAAAAGCAATTGAGGAAAGGCTGATATTGCCAAGGTGTTGACAGCACTGCACATGGTGTTTCTTTTCATTCCCTAACAAAGCAGTGGTCTGAAAACTTTGCTTGTGCAGCTCTGCTGGCTGGCTACTAGTGGAGCCTTAAAACAAACCTTGGTGTCCTGGCACTGAGGTCAGGAATGAGAAAGTTCTTCACTTTCTTCCATCTTCAAGGGTAGCAGGAAGGAGTTGTGGGGACACTTAGTGGGATGAAGAGAAGATGGATCCCTGACACCTGGGTACTAGGCTCATAATTAATCCTGTTAGGTTTCCAGAGGTCTCAGCATCAGGAACAGCACTGACCCAAAAAAACAAAGGAAAGGAAAAGGGATATGTTGAGAGCAATAACAGTCAGAGCCTGCAGTCAGGAGACATAGTACTTTCATTAAACTCCAGAGGGTTTGAATAAGGTAAAGGAGAAATGGGTGGTGAATGGGCATTTTTTAATGGGATCTGTTTAATTGGAGAATGTAGATTCATCAAAGCTTGAACTGTCACAAGGAAACAATTTTACACCTGTGAAAATTCTGAAGAATGTGTTTAGGTCATTCAAGAACCTGGTCTTGTCATTTCCCAGAATGAAAAGGTCTAGTGTTCTGATTTAAATCAACTTGTGATCCATCCATCCAACACAATCCTGAGATAGTTAACATCAAAATGAGTAATTTTAAAAATGTGAAAATAAAATACTCAAGAACTAGAAATGAGATTAATTAAGAAGGCCAGTGGTCTCCTGGAATGCAATGAACAGAACATGGCCAGCAGCTCAAGGGAGGTTCACCTCCCCATCTACTCTGCCTTACTGAGGCCACTTCTGGAGTATTATGTCCAGTTCTGTGGTCCTCTGTCCAAGAGAGACAAAGAACTACTGGAGAGAGTGCAGCAGATGATACAAAGATGTTGAAGGGACTGGAGCATCTCTGGGAGGAGGAAAGGCTGAGAGCCCTGGGGCTGGTTAGCCTGGAGAAGAGCAGACTGAGAGGGGATCTGCTCAATGCTTATCAATATCTAAAGGGCAGGGTGCAAGGGGCTGGGGCCAGACTCTGCTCAGTGGTGCCCAGGGACAGGCCAAGGGGCACTGGGCACAAACTGGAACCCAGGAGGTTCCACCTCACATCTTTCCTGTGAGGATGGCAGAGCCCTGGCCCACACTGCCCAGAGAGGTTGTGGAGTCTCCTCTGGAGAGATTTCAAAGGCACTTGCAGGTGATCCTGGGCAACCTGCTTTAACAGGGGGGTTGAACTAGATGGTCTCCAGAGGTCCCTTCCAACCCCTACCATGCTGAGATTCTGTGATTCTGAAATGCTAATATGCTTGTTCTTGAAATCACAGTTAGTGGAGCTGCCTGGGAATTAGGTTATCTCTTTTGAAAGCAAGTCAGTTAAAAACCAGTGATTTTTATGAAGCCAGAAAGGACAGAAACATAAGAGATATTTTCAGGGAAAAATAAAACAAACCAAAACAAAATAAAACAAAAATATGCTACTTGTGCAACATTAATATTTTGTATTCAGCAATACACATGACATTTGAGGGAAGATGAGCCAACTTCAGATACCCAAAATTTAGGAAAAAGCTTAAACAACAGACTAGATTGGGCAGGCAGAAACCATTTGCTCCTCGTGACCTCTCACTCTAAACAACAGACCTTCTAACCTCTGCCTCTAAGCATGGGTCTTGTTTAAAAACTGCATAATGTGGTAGCATCCAGTATTTAATAAAAGTACTGAAACTGCTACGTGGTGCCACAGATTCACTTGCTGAACCTGTCATGAGGCAACATTTTATAGGCATTGTAAAATCTTTTTACCACACACAGCTGCATTACCCAAAATTACTCAAATCTGCAGGGCATCTGAAACACACACTACAGCAATAATAGGCTTTGCTGCTTAAAATGTGATTAGGACTAATGCACAAAACCAATTATCACCAAGCTTAATTGCAAAGAATTAAGCATAGTGTGTATAGGTATGTAAGTGTGCACATACACATATGTATGTGCATATACATTGCATTCTAGATTTAGCTTCTCACTAGAAAGCAGGACCTAACAGAAGTAAAGATGAGGGAAATAGGAGTGTTTCTAGGGGAAAAAATATGAAAAAAGAAAATAAAACAAACCATAAAGAGCTTGTTCAACTGAAGATCTGGAAGTCAGCCAGAAAGCATACACAGCATTCTTAGTGTTAAGGGTAAAGAGTGTTAATAATAATAATAATTGAGTTAAAGATAAATGTCCATTGATAGCACAGTTATTTTGGAAGGGGCCTGCAATGGATCCTTACATCAAGATTACAAAACAGCAAAAAACTTAAATTCTATTTATTTCTTGATTGTATCTTCCCATCCATGGTCTGAAGAAAGCAAATACTTCTACTATACTGGATAAATTCTGGACAGCTTGTAGCATTTCCTGCCTGCCTACTACCCAGCCCTGCCAGATCATACAATCACAGAATCATTTTGGCCCAAACATTAACCCAGGTCACCACTAAACCATGTCCTTCAGCACCACATCTACAAGTTTAGCCACCTCTCTGGGCAGCCTGTTCCAGGGCTTGACAATCTTTTTAGTGAAGAAATTTTTCCTGATGTTCAACCTAAACCTTCCCTGGTGAAACTTGGGACCAGCCCCCAGCTTGCTCCAACCTCCTCTCAGGGAGTTGTAGAGAGTGAGAAGGTCTCCCCTGAGCCTCCTTTCCCCTGGGCTAAACAACCCCAGTTCCCTCAGCCAACCCTCACAAGACTTGTACTCTAGATCTTTCACCAGCTTTGCTGCCTTTCTTTGGACATGCTTCAACACCTCAATATCCTTCTTGGAGTGAGGGGCCCAAAATTGAATCCAGGATTGAAGGTGCAGCCTCAAGTCTATGCAGTGTTTGTATAAAGTCTTCTGAGAAACCAGTGAGCAGGTGCCAACTATTTTATTAGAATCACCGCTTGGAGAGATGATTGCTGTTTCTTGTGCAGCTTCCAGCTGTGGGGTTCCTTAAAAAAAGTCTGGAGTTGTGATTAAAGCAGAAATAATTAGGAAAAATGAGCTAAACCCTCAACTGTTTCTGGCTTCATTGACTTCAAGAAAAGCAGGTCAACTGATGTCAATTGAGGGCCCCACCAGTTGAGTTCGCTGTTTCTTCTGCTTCAGGCTTTTGCTGTGACCTTCAGTAATTACACCATACAGCAAGCACACAAGTGGAGTGACTGAGCTCTTTAAAATGAGGTGGATAAAACACCAGAAAAATACAACAATTACTATTAGTAGGAATTGCAGTAAGGCCCATAGGCTGGAAAAGGCAATATTTGTAGTGTGCACTGAAACATGGGTAGGATGATGCCTCCAAACATTCTGTTGCGCTGGCAAGGCTCTGTCAAGCAATCCTTTCACCCCTGGCTGTGGATCACGGTGTTAATAGCTGTGTCAAGGCTTCCTTGATTCTGCTGCTACAGATGAGTTGTTTGATGTTGCTTTAGACTCTCAGGCTGTCTTTGAACTAGTAAACCTGGAACTGCAGGTCAGTGGCGTGATGTAGTTCCCACCATTAAACTGTTAGCACAGCCACTGGATTGTGCCTAGCTATATTTGCACTGAAAACTCAAAGGGATGATTTTGGCAACAATATTGGAGCACTCCCCAACTGGTAGTTTGGATTTGAGGATGATGGGGAATGGCTGTATTGGTATCAGCACTGCTGTGCCAGGTAGTGAGAGTCCCACAGTTGTCCTTGGCTCAGTTTAAATATGTAGTCTGTAAGCTTGAAGAAAGTCCAGTGTACCCTTATGGTATCTACCTACCCTTTATTCATATATCTGGTTGAAAATTAAGGTTCTTGTATATATAATGAACACAAGAAGTAGGTACTGACATGAAACCACGGGCTTTCTGCTTGGCTGCTGTACAGGAGTGGATCTTGGGGGGAGGTTGGCTGGATTTTTTTTCTTAACAATATTTAAGAGGTCAAGGATTTGGGGCCCACAGTGATGCTGCAAAATTGCTATTATACTTAGGATTCATTTCACTTAATCTAATATTTAGTCATGTAGTGTTATCTCAGCAGCTGCTACAGTGAAAGGAGGGAGGCAGATATTAGCAGAGAAAAATATGACCCACATCTTTTAAATGTCTCTCTTCAGACAGGACAAATTGTCTCCCAGAGGAGCACATCCTCCTCTATCAACTATTAAAGGAGCCCAGATTACTTAATTAAAATGTGTGCTTGGTGTTTCCATGATCAAGTTAAGTCATGACTCCCATCCACTGACTTGGGGTTGAATCAGATGATCTGAGCTTGGACTAGATGGTCTCCAGAGGTCCTTTCCAGATCCTAACATTCTGTGATTCTTTAAAAAAGAGGACAAAATAAACAAAGCTCTGTGAAAATTAATGGAAATTACCTGGTCTAAAGCCAAACTTTGGGTAGATCAGTGCTCCTTACCAAATGGTTTATATGCACTAAGCTCTATCTTGTAGAAGGGTACACAGTCCTGGTTTCCCTCTCTGGTGCCAGGTAGTAGTTAAGCAGTAAACTTTGATGCATCTCAGCCAGGACCTCGTACTGAAAACTACTTAAATTTACCAGTAAAGCAAACCAAGCACTATTTGTCTTGTTTTATATTCAGTGGCCTCATTTTAGGAAGAATCAGAGGACTGCACTGCTTGAACAGGAGTCACCCTTCAAAATAAACCCACTGGGAAGAATTAACTAAAATGCACAAATTCTTCCTTTTCTCTTTGTTCTTTAATTTCTACCATATCACCTTTGTAACAGCTCACACAGATCACAGTGTTACTTCTGAGAACTCCATTAACATGTTAACAGTAGGAGAGCTTAAAGTCTTCAGACAGAAAGCAAGACTCCACATAACTAAGTGCTTCACACACATTCAGAGAGAAACAAGCCCTGCTCTTACAAGTAAGGCTTACAAAAAGAGATTCTTGTTGCATAGAACTTATGCTTTGAAATTTTGCAGTAAACTCTAAAAACTCAAATTCAGCTGTTTGAAAAGCAGAGAAAAAGTTATCCAAATCTCTTAGTATTTAGAATTGGTGACAATAATTTTCATAGAGATTGGAACACATTTGTATGAGCTTTTTCATCTCCATTCATTCACATTATAGTTGAAAACAAGAATTCTGTGTTCTTTACTGATGATAAACTGGAGCTTTCTTGTTGCAAATCTGGTGTCTTTTAAAAATTGTAAGTTTGAGGAAATGTCAGCAGAGAAATCTGATATTCTACACAAAGGCTGTTGTGTTTTGCATTTCTGATGGAAACAAAAAAAAGATCAGGAAAAAAATTATTAGCTCTCTAGGAGAACATCTGTTTGTGATTGACTTAAATCATTAGCCTGGTGTTTTCAGGGTTTTTTTTTGTTTTGCTTTGTTTTGTTTTAGTTTTTTTTTTCTCTTGAGAACCAATCTTCAAGCTTGTTTCTATCCTTTCTAATAAAAATCTAAGATTTTCTTCTATCACTTTCAAAGAGACCAAAATCCTCAATCTTCACCAAAGGGAGGAAATAATAGTGATTGAACTCTACACCTCCCAATAGAAAATAGATTTCTTTTTTTTTTCTTCTGGAAAGCAGCCCCAGCTGCACATAACAACATGCATTAGTGCATCTTGCAGGGAAATGAAATCGAACAGCAAGACACGATCATAAGCCTATCTTGGAGTGCAGTCAATTTGTCCAGTAAATATTGTGGCATTAACAGTTTTATTTGTTGATCATTTCTGATGTTAATGGTAATGGGCCCCTTTGGTATTGGGATATTTATGTCTGACAGTGTGGTGCAATTTACATTAATAAGACTCATTAATTTCAGATGGTTTCTACTAGGAAGGAAGAAAATATTAGAAGTGTTTTGTGCTTTTCTTTTTTTTCAACATTAGCCTCTCTCTCTCTCCACAGAGCACAGAGCCACTAAGCTACATTGCTGTACAACAATGAATGCTCCCTTGTTGTTGTTATTAATGATTTGCTTGCCTGCCAATATTGAGGGTGGGTAGCTGCCTCCTGGAGGGATTATCTTGCTTCCACATTTTACTTAGACTTTCCTTCTGTTTTTTCTTTTTTTTTTTCAGTCTGAGTAGAACTCATCATTCCAAACAAAACTGGAAGGATTTTTGATTCCTTCTCCCATTTCCTACATCCTCTTCATTTCCATGATGATGTCAATCCTGGCCATCAGTTAGAATCAGGATGCTGAAATTAAGCACAACTTTGTGGGAGGATCCATGACAGAGATGACAATTCCTGCCTTGAAAACGATACCAATGACTCAGTTCTTTAGTGTGTTCAATTTTTATAACAGGAAATAGAAAGCTAATTGCTGGTTATTAAAGGCTTTCTAAATCTCTCTCCCTTTTATTAGCTGGACAATGAACAGTTACTTTGTAGGAGATGGGAAAAGTCAAAGCAAATAATTTATTGGGACTGATTTCCATAATGGGTTTTCAGGCACAGACTCACGGCTCTGGCAGCTCACTTGGCTGCCACTGTCCTGCCTTAGCTTCAAAATATTTTTCATTGTTGACAAAAAAATGGAAGATTTGGCATTTTAGCTCTTTAAAACTCAGTTATACTGGAAAAATCACACAGCCTTGCAGTAGTGAACTCCACAATGGGAAGATTCTGGTTTGGTTTTTGGTTTCTTGGGGTTTTTTTTACAGCATTTTCTCTTGTTTGAATTTGTAAATGTGTTCTTTTTTCAGGGAACCCAGAGAACATGAGACCTTCTAAAGGAAAAGAGTCTGAGAAGCAATTAAGGGTGAAGGTAAAGCTGATGACTTGGGCTTGGGGGTTAAAATGTGAGTTTTTAGCCCTAGGGGAAAAATGAAGTGGGGTTTCACTTAGATCCCACTGAAAAGGTTCTCATTCTTAGTGGATTTAGTCCCTGATATGTCTTTATACCAAAAGTAGATGTTGTTGAGAAAGATGCATACTTTTCCAGTAATTCTTTGCTTTCCCTCCAATGACTCAGCATTAGAAGAAAACCAAACCTCTCAGATTTCTCTTAAAATCTAGATATGAAATGTGAAGGAATATGTTCAGAACTCACTGAAAAACATGTTAACAATGTCCAGTGAAAAAAACCACAGATGGAAAACTCACCATCTGATTCAGATAATTATTAAGGTATAAAAACTCTTGTGTAGGGTGTGATCTTGTGCACATTTATGCTGGTGCATGGCTTTTGGGTCATCCACTACTCCTGCTAAAACCAAGGTCAGCAAAATGGCCATGCAGCAAAATATCTGCTGAAGAGTTAAAATAAGTATTTAATAAATAGAGAATGGAAAACAACTACAGACTGGCAATTAGAAAAAGACAGGAAATTACTTAAGGAACAAAGTGAAGTTAAGGACAGTGAAAACCCAGGTTTAGTATATTAGGAATGAAAGAGAGGGCTCAATAACCAAATTGATAACTGGGTTATCTTTTCCCTCAAAGTATGAAAGAAAGAAAAAAAAGAGGTCATTAAAAACTCAGAGAGGTTCACAATCAATTTTAGACAGAACTGGCAAATGACTGAAGAAATAGCTTGCTGTGTTAATATATAAAAATTATAATTGGAAGATCAGGAGAACTACTCTAAGGGCCTCAATAAAATGGTGCAAAGGATTATTTAAGCTATAATTATTAACAGAAAGTAAGTGAAAATATATAAATGGAATTGCCAAATAAGAGAGAGGAAAATAAACATCACAAGCCAAACTTGGTGTACTTTTTTTGATGTAGTCACAGGTTTCATTTCTCAATGCAGTATATATTGGTATTCACTCATATACCTTCATATACTCTCAAAGTAACCTCTTCTTTTTCTAACAGATCTCCCTTTACTGATTGGATGAAGAGTTGAGGTTTGATGAGAACAAATAGCCCTGCTCAGATTTCCTCCATTTTCATTACTTGTTGACAGTTTGATTATTTCTGCTGAAATGAAGCAGAAGTGTAAATTCCTGCCCTGCCCTTTTGCCTGACCACAGGCAGACGCTTAAGAGGGGTGGGAAAAATAACTGTGTCCCCACCTTCCTGAAGCAAACCAAAACTGCTGCTCCTGGAGCTAAGTGAGATTTCAGGAGCAAGCTGAGAAATGTACATTTCTCCTGGTGATGCATTGATTCCACCTTCCACTCTGTGCATGCATCAAAGACAAAAGCAGCTCTTTCTGTAATGCACACTTCTCTTTGATGGGTGCTTTCTAAAGCTGTCAACAGAAAAGGCAATAAAACAATAAAGAGAGATATAAAATAAAAACAATGCAATGGAACAAGTTTACTGTGTAGAATTAATGTCCTTATGGCACTATCATATTAACTCCCCTCTTTTCATGTTTACAGAGTGACTGCAAATACAGATAAACTCTATTTACATCTCACATGCTTTGCAGCCACAAGATTGTCTTGCAGAGCAGCAGTTTATAGATGCCACCTACTAGTTCTCCAACACTACAACTTTACTAATACACTAGATAATATCAGAGTCAGTCCTATGCTATGGAATCCAGTTGTCTATAGGACAGGGTCACTTCTGGTCTTGGTCTCTCAGGGATCATCTAACACCCTTCCACTCTTCCAAAGATTTCCATCTACATTTTGAGTTAACAAGGGCTAAGAACCATTTCCAATAGGAAAACTGGATTCACCATTTCTGCTTTGATGAATAATGATAAAATGGACAGCTTACTAATTTAGAGTAGCCAAACTGCATTAAAAGGCATCTTAACTGCTGATGTTACTGTGACTAATCTTTAATGCAAAAGCCTGTGGAGTCAGATCCTGAAGGTCATCCCAAGAGCATGTTTCATGAACAAAGATGGTTTGAGTTTTTTTGGGTTTAGAAACATTATATCCAAACCTTCCAAATATATTGTAGTATTTCACACCCAATATAAGTGACATGTTTATCCTTTTGAGTCCTGAGTTTGATTCTATACACTTCAAAACCAGCTCTTGTGAATTCTTTCTCCTTGGAAGTCTCCTTGATTATTTCTTGAAGTCATTTCAGCCCTTAACAAAAATCTTAAGCAATATAGGGTCTGTCTCCTTGACCTAAGTCACAAAAAATTTCTTCACAGAAAGAGTTGTTAAACGTTGACACAGGCTGCCCAGGGCAGTGGTGGAGTCACCATCACTGGAGGGATTTAAAGGATGTGTAGATAGTGGTGAGGGACATGGCTAAGTGGTGACCTGGCAGTGTTGGGTTAATGGTTGAACTTGATGATCTTTGAGTTCTTTTCCAGCCAAAATGATTCTGTGGTTCTGTGGTTCTGTATTCTGGTAAGTGGAATTGCCGTTGGTTCTCTGCTGAAAGCAAGGTTCTGATTTTCAGTGGAGACATAGCTTAACATAAATCTACATGACTTAAAGAAACCCTAAAATCCCCCTTACAAGTAAATTCAAGCAGATAGGTTGTCTTTGCTCAGGTTACCTTTGCTCAGGTTGTCTTTGCTCAGGCAGAAGTGTGAATACACTGGAGCCTTTTCACAGCGGAAATGAATGACACCATCGGCTGTGCAACGGTAAAGCCAAGAGGAAACTGTAACAAAAAAAGTCAATGACTGAGTCTAAACTGTAAAGGATGCTGGCAAACATCCAGGAAAAGGTATGGCTGGTGCCAAACTTGCATAAAGGAATGGTTTAACAGTCAGTCCCGTTGCTATAACTGACTTTTTCTTTTTGGTTTTCTTAGTATGGTTTGTTGTTTTTTTTTTTCTTTTAGCTGTTTTTCCTATTGTAGCTAATCTGATTAAATAAGGTCCTTTTGTCTCTCCCCCTCAGACAATAGGCTTATTCAGGAGGGCTGTGCCATGCATTGAGATCCTTCAGCAGGATTTGCAAAGGACAAGAGCACATCATAAAAATACAGGACGGATGGAGTGTGTTCCTCCCTGAAAGGCAGGAAAAAAAGCCTTCACAACGTGTCTGAAATCCAGCACCATTTGAAGACATCTCTTGAAAAAAGCTTGTGTGAAATCCTATCAATGTTTAAGATTATTGGAAGGTGGGAGAGAGAAGTATTTTGGGCATGTCTGATGATTCCATAAACCTATGGCAGCATGACAAAAGGAGGGATCAGACACCAGGATTAGAGCAGGGGCTGTGGAAATTAAAATGCAGAGAAAGGTCAGGTTTAAGAATCTGATCCAACTCCCTCAGTGGTAATGGGAAGTTTCTCATTACATTATTAAAGAATTATAACTGTAGTTATAAAATACCTCTTGACTTATCTGCACCTTCCCTTTGGACACTCTTCTGTGTGACCTGGTCTAGGGAATCCTGCTGTGGCAGGGGGGTTGGACTAGATGATCTTTTGAGGTCCCTTCCAGCTCCTAATATTCTGTGATTCTGTGATTCTTACAAGTCTGCTTGGTTAAATGATTGATAGTCAAGAAAAATCTACTCAGGAGATCAAAGAAGTCACCCAAATCTTAGTGATAATAACATTGACATAGGTAAACAAAAATCATAATAATTATTACTGAGTAACCAGTATTTGCAACTTAAATTGGATTCAATGACCTTTAGGGTCTTTTCCAGCTTAAATGGTTCTCTGATTTCACTAGCTCAGGTGAGAAACATTTACTGTCAAGGCTTTTAAGCAGAATAGACCCTCAGAGTGAGTGAAGGAGAAGAAGAGTGTCACACTCAAATTAATTCTGATCTGGCTCGCTTGGGAGTCTGTGGAGAGCACACAAAGCCTGCAGATCTACCAGAGCTTGGTCAGGTACTACCAAGAGCATCACACTGTTAGTGTTGTCCTCTGTCTAGAAAAATAATTCCTGCTCTTCAGCAGAAGTAAATAACTTGATCAGAACACAGCTGATCCAGTTCCAGGAACCAAGGAAGCCGTCTACGAACCAGGGTAAGTGTCTCCATATTACCCTGTTTTGTACCTCCATGCCTGGTGTTTAAACAGACTCTTCTCATAGTTGACTAAAGGGAATAGTAAAAATGGTTTACTTCTGCAGCCTTAGCAGTTACTTTCTTTAAGAAAAAAATGTATTATTACTTTCAGTTACCAGATGAGGAAACTGAGGTACAATCTGCATGAAGTCCTTTGTGTATTTAGCAATAAAGGCAACAACTGCCTGGTCTTTTCAATCAGTTCTTCTGTCCATTTGTGGCCACCACCAAAACAAATTCCACCTGTTTGCTTTTGGGTTTACATTCCTCTGTCCTCTCTCTACATTGTTCTTCTCTTTGGTCTTTCCCTTCTGCCTTTTCCATTTCTTTCTTTTGCCCAAGCAAAGCACTCATGACTCTGTGCTGAGTCTATTCATAGAGTTCACTGGGCTCAGGTGAAAAGTAGCCCCAGAGAGACAAATTAAACAACTCCTTGTGTTTTTTCAAACTCTCATGCTCTTCTGTAGGCTCTTATAGAGAAAATCTTAGCTAGCAGACTACAGATTCTACTTTAAGGAAAGAAAATAGCAAAGAACTTGATTTAAAATTCCTTTTTTGGCTGAGCATCACCAATACCTTTCAATCTTACTGCAGAAAGTCAAGACCTTTTGGATTTTTGACCATCACTGAGCAGCACATGCTTGGGTTGCCCTCAGGAAAATTTCTCTGACTAGGAAAAAACAGCATTTGGATAGAAAGACAAATGTATGGGCAGATAATCCTCCTGCTTAAATAGTATTCTCAATGCAATGATAGTCACAACTTTCAGTTGAGTTTCCATTCATTGTTGCATCTATTGAGGACAATAAGTGTGATCCAGCTGAATTAATTAACTCCTATCCTGGAGAAGGAGGTTGTCACTAAGGAAATGCAGCACAAAGCAAAACTTCAGCATCTTAGACCCTGGCCTGTAGCAACAGGAACAAACCACAGATATTAAGTAGATTAAAAATAACTGTCATATTAGATCACAGCAGCTTTATCCCTCAGTCTTGGCACATCTCTACAGAGCAGTTATCATTAGTGGTTGCAGTTAAGAGCAGCAAGAATCTCTTCTTTTCATTTCCATTAATATCTTAAGAAACAGAGGCATTGTGGGCAAATCAAACTCAACTGGAACATGAAACAATTCTCTCAGCCTTAGCCAATTCAGATCTCATTTTCCACAGGGCTAATGTAGATTGAAACCTGATGAATTAGACTGGATTTGCAGACAAGTCAACAACAGCAGACTCAAATCATTATTATTAGGAGTAAGGCTCTGGATGTTCTTCTGGTGCTATCACCTCTGTATAGCACTGGAGTCAACTGTGGTATCCTGATTGATACCTAGTGATCTGCATCCCCACTGGTGTTAGAGCTTTATATCAAAGTTTTGTGCCTGGTTTGTTGCTGTGTGATATCACAGAATCACAGAATAGCCAGAGTTGGAAGGGACCCATTAGGATCATCTAGTCCAACTCATGTTTAGGCACAGGACAACTCCATAGAAATAGAAGTGTGATATGACTGTAAACAGCAGTTCAAACTATTTGCAGAGATAGGGAAAATAATTCTGAGTATTTTTAATATTTGGATTCTTTGGGAAAAGTTTTAAATTTAATAAAAGTACTATTTGTGTTTAATATATACTTTAGGAGTTACTATCCAATGTTGTTTGTGACACTGCATGCATAACGTACTAGTAAGTTTGAGTCAAAGAGTTATTTGATAACATCATGGACCTCTCTTCTATAATTTCATATAGGGTTAAATTTGGTGTTCTTTCATAATAAATTTGTGGTTGTGAAAATGTCTGGAAATTCCTCAGAGAAATTCTGAGACTTTTCCAGCAGCTACCATATTTGAATTGCAAGATAGATAATTTCCATGCATTGATGTTCTTTTAAATATTTACTGTGCTCTGTCTTCATTTAGAGAGTGTCTGTTTTGCTGGTGTTTTGTTTGATTTTTTTTGTTTGTTTGGTTGGTTGGGTTGGGTTTTTTTGTTGTTTTGGGGTTTTTTAAATAAAACCAGGTCATTCACTGTGAAATAGGACAATGAGAGTAAAAACTTCCCAGTTTATAGGGAAGTCAGGGTTATTTTGTTGCTTTTACATATAAGGAGCAAAAAGGAGCCCTTCCTGAATCACATCAGATCACCTATCCATAAGAAACAGTAGTAGGTCACCCCAGGGCACGCTACTAACACCAGCTCTTGCTTAAGCTCACACAGTCAGAGGAGACCATGCTGCTCATCACTTTTCATCCACTGCTACTGTTGGACAGCACTGCCATAGACATGTCCCACTGGGTTTCTGTGTAAGGTCAGGCTGCTCCAGAATCTCACCTCACCAAATCTTAGAACTTTCCTTGTATGTTACCAGCATAAATAATATTGTTTTGTTGACAATATTATTATTTCACTTAAGAAGTTCTCTCTCTCCATTCCTCATTTACAGGCAAATTTTCTGTTCCTTATATACATAGTCCAGATACATTTATCCATCATTTTACTTGGACAAGTATGCCATGAATTTCTGACCTTGTCTATTCCACCCACATGTGAATAGGATATGAGGGTATTTGGGACAGGAAAAGTGGGATGAAATTTAGCTAACTCCATTAGCCACAGAAATAGACTTTGATATCTTTGCTATTAGCCACAGGCTCCTTTTAACTTATTTCAAGTAGCAATTCTACACTGAGGGTGTTGGTTTCTAGCACCATAATTTTTATCACCTACAGGTGCCCCAGTCCTGTCAGTGGAGACTGAGGGCAGAGATCTGGCAGATTTTGGAGAGCAGTTCAGCTGTTTGAATGTATAATCTTCCTTCAGGGTTCATCACATCACTCTTCACACTTTATTGACTGAATTAATTCACTCTTAGACTGAAACTGGGATCTAAAATAATGTGGGCACCAAAACCATAGAGCTCTGGACTTAAGAGAGTTGCACCCCAACTCAATGATTAATTTGAATATCATTTTCTGTACTTGGTGTCACTATCCTGCCTAGGTTAGAAACATTTATTTATGTTATATATATATTAAATTTGTGTCTGGCACATCCTGGCACAACAGCTCCCAACTTTGCCTGCAGTTTGAACCAATTGTGTTAGAATTGTAGCACATTTGCAGTCCTGAGCCTTGCTTGCAGAATAAAGCTTCAAACCAAGAAGAAACTCTGATCTTTCCTACCCGTCTGAAGGCCAACCTCCTCTCTTTATTGAACTTCATACTCTCTTCTGGCACACTCTTCTTACAAACTGTTGCTGGTTATCTAATTCTTTTGGGCATATGAGCAATGTCAGAGTGTCAGGTCTGCATTAAAAGGATGCAGTTTAAAAAACAAAACCAAACCCTAAATACAGAAATGAGATAGGTGTTTAATTAGGACTTTAATCTTTCCTGAACTCATTAGAAAAAGAAAACAACAAAAAACAAGTGAAGGATGGATGCCCATAGGGTCTGATAATATTTTCCTAGAGTGAAAACTGTTCTTACAATATATATTAATAAACACTCATTTGTGTTAATAATTATTTTCAGTGTTTGGATACCTGTTTATTTCTCCTGATTTCATGTTCTGGTCCAGATGACTGTTAAATGAGCAGAACCATAATATCACTAACAAGTCTGTTTGGACAATTGTTTTTCAGTTTAATTTGAGACCTGGGTAATCTTTATCTGTCCTACAGTTGAGCTTGCAGTTCACTTGAGAGTTTTGCTGTTGGGGCAGATAAACTGGACACAGAAAGATTCTATAAACAATTTTGAGATTTTGAGGTTAGTGAACCCAAATTTCAGGATATCAAATCTCTCCAGGAAGAAAAACCAGGATTTTCATCAGGCTGTAATAACATTAAAAAACCCAAAAAACCAAATACAAACAAAAAAACCCCCATAATAAAACAAAACAAAAAACTAAACCAGAATCCCACAAAACAATACAGAGAAAAGATGCTCAAAATACAGACAAAGGCTTCTAATATGCAAACCTCTAGTCACAAACTGACCAGCAAAGCACAAGAGGCACAAAGAAACAAGTGAAAGACTTTCCTCCATTAAAGAAACTTGGTCAAAAATATCTGATAAAGCCAGAAATAAATAGACCTAATGCACAAATCTGGAGGAGAGAGGAAAATACATTGAGGGAGTAAGGATTACTGTGAAATTTCCAAATATTGACTTGAAAATCCCAGAGATCTTTTATAGCCCCAGAGGTGGAAAAGGTTAGAAAACATCTGAAGTAGAACAAGCATCATGCAAAGTGGAATTAAATCCTGAGACTGTATAAGAGTATCACTGGCAGGTGGTAAAGGTGTCTCAAAACAGGTGAAGGATTGAATGAAGGAAAGGAATATTATTCAGTGGTTCAGAAACAACTGAAATGCTGTACTGGTCCTGTAACTCAGGAGAGAAATAAATATGTTGACATTGTTCCTTAGAGTATCAAAATATGAGCATATGCACATGCCTATGTCCCATATTTGTCTAGGGATTTGTGGGTGTATTTACACAGAAATGCAGGGTTGTGTGTGTATTGTTTTAATGTAGCTAAATCCCACTTCTTTTCAGGCTTTGTATAAAAGAAATATTTCCTTTAAGTAGCTTATTAGGGAAAAATATTCACAAAATTGTGAAATTTTTTAAAATACCTTCTTAATGTGAATCAAGCTGGAACAGTTCAAAGCAGTTCCATACCCCCTCAAAAACAAAATCAAAAAAGGCAAAAAAAATAAAAAAAGAAAGAGAAAAAGAAAAAGAAATAAAAAAAATGGAGCAGGGAATATTTCCAACTCATCTTCTGCAGTCACAAATTTTTGTTTCAATCGATTTGTTTCAGTTTACATAAAGATGAAAACTGACATTGGGTAAAGATGTTTCAGGGCTCTCTTATCAGCATGCAGCATCCTAGTCTTTGTGTTCAGAGATAAGTCAATGAACTAGAGGGGTCCAGGGCTGTTTCTCTGCCCTGAAGCAGCAGAGCTGGCTCCCTCCCCAGAGCCAAGTCCATCTCATCTGCTGGGAATGGTCATTGCCTGTGTGAACTCTCAGACTGTGCCTGATCATTTTTTTTTGGTGACTATTGGGCAGATCTGTCCAAAACTTTGGCAGAGAACAAACCCAATAAGATCTATAGTAGATTTTGGGAAAATATCTTTGCCCATGCTCTGGCTCCAGCTAACTGCTATAGACAGAAAAAGGTAATGATAATATTCTGTGTAACACTGGCTAAGCCAATTAGGTTTTCAACCCTTTGTGCCTGAAGTTAAGCATATAAATTATTTTTTCAGGTATTTAAATAAAATTGGCTGGGTTTTCTGAGAAGCTGATGATCTTCTGAGTCAATTTTCTTTAGACTTCATTAAAACTTTAGTTGATCACTGTAGCAGCATCTTCCATGTGTGGATTAAACTGAGACTTCTTCTATTTTAAATCCCAATTTGGATTAAGAACTCAATTCTGAATTACGTCCTGAGCTTATTTCCAAACTTGCCAAGAGCAAAATTATTATAAAGCATCCAAGATAGATATCTTGTTCAGGACAGGGACTTAATCCATATAGGAAAACAAGAATTATCCTGCATATTTTAAAATGGAAATTCCAGCATGTGTTTTTATTTGAAACCAAAAGGTTTTTGCTTTTTTTCTCAGGGGAAAATAAGAGGCACTTCCTTTCTCTAATGCTTCATATGCTCCTCTGGGAAGTGGGAACCAGATGCATGCTTTTGCTCTCATTCAAGTAATCCAGGATGTCCCAGCTGACTTGGGTTATTGGAATTATTACTGAGATATTGATATTATTGGTATTGATGTTATTACTGGGACATTGTTATTATAACCTGAATACATTTTGACTGTTTAATTTGACCACTGGACTTGAGGAATTGTCTCAAAATCTGTACCATCACACCTGATATCTTTCTGTGGGAAATTTAGCTTTGATAACTGGTCTTTTCCAAGCACAATATTTTATCCAGACTTTTAGGCTCTTGAAACTGGCATTTTCTGACCTACCAGGATGACTGCTTGGTAAAGCCACACTCCTTGAAAGATCTGTCTTCAGCTGCAATGAGCTCTCCTTGTCCATTTGCAAAACAGAGAGAGGCAGATCAAGTTTATACAACTGCTGCAACCTTGTAATGTGATCCCATTTATATGTACATACCACACATAGCAAAGAAGAGCCTCGATTCCTTGTGACAATCCTTAAGTGCTATGGTAAAGTAAGTAACAGTGATCAGAAACAGACATAAGATGTATAACTGGTATTATCAAATCAGCCACAGCTTCACCTGAGATGGGATCCTGATTGCTTTAGGCACTGTATCTAGTAATAATATGTAGTTACTACCCCCAAAAGATACATCAACAGAAATTAATAGATGAACATGTAACACCCACAGTAGCTAGTCACTGAAAGAATTCAAATAAACTCACCATCAAGTGAAATCTGAAAGTCAAACATATCTGTGCCTTTCTGAAACCTGTGTCATACCTGAATGACAAGAGATAGACTTCTTGCAGGAACATGAAAATGCAAAGTATGAGACTCATCTTGCATCTTGTTGAAAAGGTGTGCACTTAAGACCAAACTTCTCCCATAACCTGTGGAGGTAACTCCTCTTGTCCTAACACCACTTTCTCAGGTGGGATGGATCACCTCAAACAGTGTGTCCTTCTCCTAACACTGAGGTGAGCAGTGAGAGAAGAACTGAATCCTCCCTCAGGATCATCCTTAAGGAGCCCTGATCCCTTCAGGATAATGGACATGCTTGGCCCCTGACAACAGTACTATTTATTTTGGTGGGATTTGTGTAGCAGCAAGGATCACTCCTCTTGGTGGTTATGCCCTTCACTAGTGAGACTGGCTGGAAGACAAGCCCTCAGAAAATGAGGCAGGGACATGTAATTTTATTTTTTTAAGGTAACTGCTATTTTATTGTGGCTTTCCTTAAGCAGGGATGGACTTTTGAAGTGATCTGAAAGTTGGAGCAAAAGCTTGTAAACATTGTTATTGCTATTTATATCACTGTTTAGTTAGCAGTACTGGAAGGTATTAATATCACTCTCTGCATTATTAGAGTGAAATAAATGTTCAGAAATATTAGTCATGACAGAATGAAAAAAAAAAAGAAAATAGAAAAGTGAAGAATTTTCTCCCTCCTTTTTTTTTTAATAACCAAAAAAATCTATAAACCAGTCAAAAGAATAAGAAATATCACATTAGAAACAAACATAGATATAAAAATAGTAAGAACAACCACCAAATCTCCTGTTCAGATGGCAAACAAGGTAATTAACTCTGCTCCCATCCTGATGGTCTCATTTGAATTCATGCAATTTCCTTTATTTTCCTCCTTTGTTTGTTCTATTTTCCTTTACCCATGTGCTTTTATCATTTCTGTTGTTTATTCATGGCAGAGCTGGCTGCAGCTTTCAATCAAAAAAAAGGATAAAAAAAAAAAGAACAGGGGAAAAAAAAACCAACTGCACCATCCTCCAACTGGCCAAGGTGGAGGTTGGAGACCACACGGGGATCAAAGCGATATGAGGACAACAGGGGTTTCATTAAAATGTTCTCCTCTCTGCCTGAGGAAAGAGCAGTGAAGACAGGGTGAGAGAGGGGAGGAGGGGGAAGGGAAATCATCTGGCCCAAACAAGTTTAACTAAAAAAAAAATCCAAGCAAACCACCTGTGGTCTCCTTGGAAACTGGCTTGCAACCCCTCCAGCCACCTTTTAATGAAACCCCAGAGCCCCTTTATTAATTTATTAAAGAATCTATTTTCTGAAGATTCATAAACCGCGCATAACTCATATTCCAACACAGCTCTGCTATGCTAATAGTGCCTGCTGCCATGAATAATTAATTCTTTAATTAGTAATAATTAGAGGTTGTTGTATAGGTCAAACCATTGGGCTGACAGCATGCTCCTGTCAAAATGTCATTCGAATTAACGGGACCGTGGCCCTTTCGACACAGAGCGATTCGTCATCTAGGGTTGGTTGCCCCCTCCTCTCCAAATCTTGTTGTTTTAATGGTGGGTGGTTTTGGAAGGTGTGGAATATGCAAAAAGAAACATTTAATGGCATTCATGGCATAAAAGAGAAGGGTGAAGACATTCAGCAGGTTCTTAGAGTGGTGGATCTTCATCTGGGCAGTATTTGTTCTGCCTGTGGGAAGACCAAGAAAGAGATGAAAGTATCTGCACTGACATTCTGCACTAAACCAAATCATGGTTTTCTTTTGGTCTATGGAGGTATTCAAAACCTGTCTGGATGTGCTTCTGTGTGACCTGATCTAGGGAATCCTGCTCTGGCAGGGGGGTTGGACTAGATGATCTTTCGAGGTCCCTTCCAACTCCTAACATTCTTTGATTCTGTGAAAATCACTCCCACTCTCTATATTCCTGCAAAGGCTATGGTTAAGGGTCTAGTTCTTCTAAACAAATGACCAGGGAAATGTAATCCTTGGAACTGATATACCAAAGTCTAGGTTCAGACCTTTGGCTCTTTAAACCCTAGGGAATTTTCAACCTTTGTTGTCCACTTTTTCAGGGGAATGCAGAAGCCACTGGTATGAACAGGCTTGGAGATTGGGTGTTAGTACTGCTCTCACCTACAGGAGACAAACCTTCTCCACCAAATAATAAACTGCCCTGAAAATTAAGACACTTGATAAGAAAGAAGAGATTGAGCAAAAAGACATTAAGAAGGGAAGTGAAATCAACAAATTCATGAGAGATTTGAGGATGTTCAGCCAGGAGAAGAGAAGTGGCCCAAAAGAAAGATGGGGACAGTTTTCTTAGCAGGGGCTGTTGTAACAGGACAAAGGGTGATGGTTTGAAACTACCAGAGAAGTGATTCAGAATAGATATAGAGAAGACATTTTTTACAATGAAGGTGCTAAAACACTAGCACAGTTAGCCCAGAGATGTGGCAGATGGCCCATCTCTGGAACCATTCCAGGTCAGGTTCTTTGTGGCTCTGATAAATCTGATCTAGTGGAAGATGCCCCTGCTTACTGCAGGGGGGTTAGACTAGATGACCTGGAAAGGTCCCTTCCAACCCAAACCATTCTGTGATTTTATGTTTCATTCAGGTAATTGCAACAATACCACAAGATAGAGGAACATGAGCCCATCAGACATGGTGAGGGAAATCACCTAGGCAGAGTCCCACACAATCATTATTTCACTGATATTAACTCAGCTCAGATACTCTGCATGTCACTGCTGTACCCAACAGACCCATATGTTAAACACTGATGGAGCAAGGGAGTTGATTCATGCATTGCATTTCATTTCACTTGAAAGACACTAACCTGAATGGTTTGGTGGAGTTGCAGTCATCATAGAAATACAAACATGCAGCCTTAATCATAACCAAAGTGAATGGAAGAAGTCCCCTAACTCACAGTAGAATGGATTGGAGCCCAAGAGCCCACTCTTTTCAATTCCTGCTCTGACTACAAAACACACATTCTTTCTTTATAGGAACAATGATAGCAGCCTTTTTATTCCTCTCCTTGCCTGCTAACAGAATTAGTAAGTAGAGGCTAAGCAAATGCAAAAAGGGTTTGAGTATGTTTTCCAGTTAAAAGGAGATTAAACCCAACCCTTTCTGTAAAGAGGGAAAAGAAGCAAAAAATGACAAGAAAATAAACCCATAATAATATAGGCAGTGGAGAGAAGTGGCAGCTATTTTGCTGCCAGTCAAAAAATTATGTTATCAGAAACCTTTTGGTATCATTACATATTGATGTTTAAAAGAAAAATAAAATGAAAAGAAAGTCACCAGAGATTGTACATGAAAGTTGTTTGCTGTTGACAATGCAACAAGGTCAAGCAGGATTTCAGAGGAAAGCTCTTTGAAATCTACATCAAGGGCTTTGGTTTGTAAAGAGAAACAAGCGTGTTGGAGGTGGTGAACATTGTTGCAGATCTGCTGCTTGCAATACAGGGGACAGTTTATGTTCTCCTTCCAAAAAGAAGTACAAAGGCTTATTGGTGTGCAAATGATTTAAATTGATATGTTAATCAGGTTTTCAGAGTTAACAACTGGTGTCTGTGTTGTCAAAATAACTCCACCATACATTTATAGCAATAATAAAAGAGTATTGGCAACAGTGTTCAAAGGGCAACAGAACTCAGTGGAGAAAGCATGATCTACTCAATGGTCATTGAACAGAGTTATCAGCCCAAAGTTAAACAGAGGTTGTTATGCTTCTCCCTCTAGCCTACTGCAAGACCAGCCACACATTAATTAATCTAATTACCTCATTTTAGCAGGCTGGAAAAGTAGAGTGCACAGGAACTTGCTGGGAAAGAGATAACTGGTGTAGTCTTCTCATCCAGTTTACTTTTTGCCCCATTTGTGCATTCTTCTGGTAGAAGAGTCTTTTCTTCTCTCTCCCCATTCTTGTAGTGGGTCTTACAGCTGTCCCCAGCAGAAGTCCCCAGCAGCCTCCATCTTTTTGGAGCTGCCAAGAACTCTGTGAAACACAATCTACCTCTTCTGTGCTTCCTCAGGTCCATAGAACGTTCCATGTTCTGTTCTCTCACAAACAACTGTACACCAGCATCTTTTCTTCTTGGGATTTTCTCCAGTGTCCCTGTATATTTTATTGCACAAAAGCAGAGAACACAAGTTCCAGCTTGGCACTGAACTTCTCTTCCAAACTTGGGATACTAAGTCACACAGCTGAGCTGGGCAAAAATTTAGTTAGTATGGGAAACAAACAAACAACAAAACAAAACCAAATAAACAAAACAACAACCAAATACCTCCAGAATAACAACACAAAACCTTGGAGTGACTTCTGACATTTGGATTTAAGCTACCCAAAGGTGCCTGAGCCAAATTTCAGTGTTGCACATCTCTGCTAGAGCCTGAAACCACTGTCTTGTGCTTAAGTGTTTCATGGGTTTTTCTGCAAGAAGTCTTTATATATTGTGCTTTTGACTTCTTTAGATTCCCATCCATGTCTAGCAGGTCTAAACAACTGATCCTAAAAATAATATCTAATACTAATATGCTTTCTTCCTTTTTTTCCTTTTTCTTCTTTTCTTCCTTTTTTTTCTTTCTCCTTTCTTTGTTCTTCTTCTTTCTCCTTTCTTCTTTCTCTTTTCTTATTGTTCCTTCTCTAACAGAAGTGATGCAGTGCTTCAGGTAGTTTATAAAAGAGACTGATCCCAAACAGACCAAAAAGGCCAAGAATCCAAAAATCTCAGTCCTCAATTCTAAAATTCAGAATTCAGAATTCTAAAAAATGTTTTTATTTTGTGTTTATTGGATCCTAAAAGAAGCTTCATCCTGGGCATAGGATGTGTCCTGGTTAGTATGATATCCCTTTGGCCTTGACAATTTTACTTTCTGGTTATTATGGGAGCTATTATGGATGCACAGGTTGATTAAAACATAAAAAGCAGTCAGTGCCCTGAGGTACCCATTTTATTTTTAGCTCAAAAGAGACACAATAGCCTTGCATAGCATCTGTGTGGCTTCTGTGGTTTCCTCTTATGGTTCAGGCCTCCAGGGGACAGGGCAGTCAGCTCAACCATCACTAGGACATTACTGAACATCTCAGCATTTTAGGAGACCTGGATATTTCTTGCTGAAGCTTTAGATGACAAAGGCATCCCAGGAACATAAAAAAGGGTTTCCTTACATTTCTCTCTTGAACAGAAATTCCTAAATGTTTTCTTTTGTTGGCAGCTACCTGCTGAGCCACAGTTCTGTCCTCCCCATTCATTCCATTTTCCCTAAAGACAGAGTAAAAGTACAGGAGCACTGTGAAGAGTTTTAAAAAACTCTGGTTTTGGCCATACTAGAGATTCTCCAGGTAGGAACCATAGAAAAGCAGAAATTCCTCAAAATAAAAAAAAAAAAAAAAGAAAAGGGAAGATTTAAATGCATTTACCTATTTATTTAAAGGTAAATTCCTTGAAAATGAAAGTGGTTCAACAGGCATTTGATAGCCATTATTCCACTTTGAATCCTCCCAGTGCCAGAACCATGATCACTGTGTTCTGCATTTTGAGTTCCAGTGGGAACAGGTAAAGTCAAAAATCTAAGCTACAAGCTGAAGAGCAAAAAAAAGAAATCAGTTTGAAGAGTGCATCTCTAGGTCTTAGAGATTTTTTGTGTCTGAATCACTCTTATTTTATTCCATAAAGAGTATGTAGATGACATGTAAATGTTATGTAAATTTGGTCCATAGTCCATTAAAGCACAATATTATAATCACTAATACCCTATAGGCATGGACAGATCAACCAGCCAAGTTTTATTTGATCTTTGTCAGAAGCAGTGAGCCTTTTTATGCAATATTTTGTGTACATGCCTTTATTGTGAAGATGATCACTTCAAAATGTGCTAGTGTGGGATAAATAGATGTTGTTGATGTGCATTTCTGCAGCAAAGTTCAGCAAGTGTAGTACTAGTACAGAGACATTTTATGGATTGACCAAAATGAAGGAATCCTGCCTTCCAGTGACAATTTCCATCTGAAGTGTTCACCTTATGAGTAGACTTGAACAACCTCAAATTGCATACAACACTCAGCCTCCAACACCTGCTTCTTTCACTCACCAAATTAAAAGAAAACAAGTGTAAATAAAAAAAAGACTGGAGGGTTGTTTGGCCCTTGCCTAGGAAAAATATATTCCTTACTAATTGGCACAACACTGTTAATAAATATTAACTGGTTTACAGAGCCCTCCTGTTTACTTAATGAAATGGTAGTTGAGGGGTTAATGGGTTAATTGGGAAAAGGAAATGAATCTTCAAATGTATCAAAATCTGAGAAGTGATTTAGCCTAATTAATAATTTACATGCCAAGACAACATTTTTCTAGGTGCCACATGCACTTTTGGAAGGTAAAGGTGTAAATAATAAAAAGCCAAAGTGAGGTAAAATCACAGTAAATGTAAAGATGACAGCTAGCAGAGATGGGATAATTAATCACTGCAACAACATAGTAAGTATTGTGATGGATTCTTTAGCACCAGAAGTTTTTAATCAAGGCTGTTTTGGTTTGTCTGAAATATGACTTTGAGAAACCCAATGAACCCCTGTAACACCAGAAACCAAACTCTGATACATTTTTTTCTTTACTCACATTGAACTCAAATGTTAGTCATTGTTTCCAGTTCTCCATCATCGTCATCTGCTAAACCTTACCTGGTAACTTTCAATGATCATAGAAAATAGAATCATTTTGGTTGCAAGAGATCTTTAAGACCAGTAAGTCCAACTGTAAACCAACACCTCCAGGGATGCACTTCCACTAGGCAGCTTGAAGGTGTAGATATACCTTGCTTATCCTTAACCTCATTTTCCACATCAAGATGACATTGTACTTGTTGTTATAGAGGTTGTTAATGCTGTCTTGTGAATTTTCATAATGGGAAGCACTATCTTACTCATACTGGAGCTGGGAATATAGAGTGAAAGTTTGAAGAGTGGATTCATCTGACCTGTGTGACCTGGTCTAGGGAATCCTGCTCTGGCAGGGGTTGGACTAATTGATCTTTTGAGTTCCCTTCCAGCTCCTAACATTCTGTGATTCTGTGACCCTGTAGTGCTCATTCAGCATTTATGTGTCTGTTCCTGACTGATCATCATTATACTACTATAAAATCATAGAATCATAGAAAAGTTTGGATGGAAAGGGACCTTTAAAGATCATCTAGCCCAACTCCCTTGCAGTCAGCAGGGACATCTTCAACTAGATCAGCTTGCTCAGAGCTCCAAACAACCTGACCTGGAATGGTTCTAAGGATGGGGCATCTAACACCTCCCTAGGCAACCTGGACCAGTGTTTCACCACACTCACTGTGAAAAAATTCTTCCTATATCTAGTCTAAATTGACCCTCAATATCACCATTTGGCACTTCAAATGCAAGACAATCTCCTATGCTGTGGAAGGGAGGAATAAGCAAAGCTTAAAAGGAGTGTGGAGTTGTGTACAGTGCAACCTCTTCCCCAGGGTTTTTACAGAATTGTTCTTGTCATAATCAATAGTATGTGTGAGGTGGTAAAGCATCTTCTACCCTTCTCTTGCATGCCAGTTGAAAGGACATGAGCAATTGGACCTCCACCAGTCTGAGCTGAATATATGGCATTTCTACTTTCAGTTCTGGAATATTAAAGACCTAAACTCATGAGCAGAGAATTGTCAAGTTGCATTCTCAGGTATATGACAATTATATGTGAACTAGAAATCAGACACTGAAGATTAGCAATATGGGGTGTTAGGAATAAGTGACATGATTAAATTAGAAAGGAACTAAGAGAGCAACCCATGCAAACTTGATCTTCTGCATGAAGTGGACTAATCTCATGCTGGATTTTCATCTCTCTTCATAGTATGCACTGTCTAAAACCAAAGTACCATAAAGCTTGCATACATGCATGAAAGTATATCCATCTCTTTAATTCTCCTTTAAAAATAATTAACCTCTAATAAATGTAACAACATTTCTGAGCTATATCTGAAAAAGAGAAAAGCAAGAGAAGATAACTACTGAACAACTTACTGATCTATAACTGATCCTGAAGCTTCTGTTAAATACAATATCATCTTTCTTGTGCAGATTTGTAATGTTAAAGAGTTTGGTCCCCTGTTGAAGAAAACTGGTTTATTTCAACCCAAGATAGCCATGTCTTAGTGTTGGAAGTAACAATCCTTCATGTATCCTTAAATAATTTATTGGAGTATGTGGGAGAGTGGCACAAAAAGATAAATAATTCAGTGTTAATAGTTGTTAAGAATTTTGGAGGCAGAAGTTACCATAGAAGTTCTTCCAGAGGGGGGAAATAAACACAAAACCAAAACAAAATTGGATTTATATGGACAGTTAGTAAATGAGTTTGTCTAAGATCTTCTTATTTTAAGGACTTCTAGCATGTCTGCTATGAAGTGTCTTCTTGGTTAAAGGATTATCAGGCATTTTGTTTATCTGAATAATGGGAGGACAGAAGATGCATTTCATTATCCTTAAACTATCCCTGACACCACCAGATGAATGTCAGGTCTAGTCAGGAGAAACAGAAATGATAGGCATTCCCCTGCCTCCTTGAACAGCTTACTCTATTGGAAATGACATTTACCCCTCATGAACGAGTCCTGTACAAAGGCTTTTGTACCACAGACATGACACAAACTTCTTTAAAGTTCTCCAGCAAGGCATCTCCCTTGTACACAAGAGTGAGTTTCACCTTGCAGAAACCTCCCACAGTTCCAGTTCAGGAAAGAATCTCAGGTACTCAGCCTAAAAGATGGATATTACACTAATCAATTCCACAAGTCAGGAAAATACTTGTATACACATACAACTTCCAGACTCTACCTTGTCCCACTGTATGATAGAATTTAGATTGGAGGTGCCTAAACTGGCTTTATACATATTTGTCACATGAAAATCATACATATTTTCACACTATAATAATACACCTGTTAGTAATGTTGAGAGCAAATTTCAAAGTTCTTATGATCTTTAACATATAGGGCACCTGAGACAGCAGTTAGTGAATTTATTACTTGTTTTATTATTTGCTTTATTGCTTGCTTGCCTACCTGCTTTTTCTATCTATCTATCCATCTATCTATTAATCTTCAAAACCAATTATGAAGTACAGATGAAAGCACAAAGCTTCTCATTCAGGACTTTATATAGGGAGAACCTAAGAGTTAGCTTAATACTTACATGTCTCTTGCACACAACTTTTCTTCCTTTTCTATAGAGTTTGACTGTGTGCCCTTGTCAGGACATGTGAGGTCACTGATGTTGTCAAAGATGATCTTTGTCAGTTATTGAAATGAGAACTAATTTGACCTAATCTAAGCTGACAGACAAAATGGTTCAGTGCTAAAACAAGCCAGTTCCAGAAACTGGTGGTAAAGAAGAATACAGGAGCAAAAAAAATGTGGGTTTACTCTCTCAGTTTAGGGTTGAAAACTGGACTTTATTATATTAATAAAGTTTAGCATAATGCAACTAGACAGAACTAGCAGTCAGAAGAATGTGTGATAACTTCCTTCTTACATTATATTTACACCTTGGATATGGTTTGGTGTAGCTTGTTCTTTTCCCATGCTCTATAGTTAATTCCACACCAATCAAATTATCATTGTGATTAGTGCTGTCAATGTAGAATCCAGCAGGCACTGGCATTGTGACCAGGAAATTAATCTAAAACATCTATATCCCAGTAAGTTCTACCAGGACATAAAATCACTGCTATGTGGATCACATAACCAGAAATGCTTGATCCTGACTGTGTAATAAATAAGCAAATAAATATTTTTCCTTTCTTGACTTTGAGCTTGTGCTAAATTTTGCTGAGCAGGAGACTGTGCTCTCTGCATCTAGTCACAGCTGTTCTGCCCCTGTGAGAAAAGTTAGATAAGAACTTTAGTACTTGTGGGATTAAGGCCAGGGTAGGAGGTCTAAAGCAGATTAAAGTGACTCTGAATGCTATGAAAATTAATCACTTATAATTATAGATCTTTTATCTCCTGCTGCCCCTTGATTGTTGTTATGACAGTGTCATAACTGGCATGTCCTGCTCATGGATATCTCTTAACAGCTAAACTGAGATCCTCTCTTTCTGCACAGTCCCTGCATGCATTGAAGTCAAATCTGCATGCACATTGCTTATATATGGCTGTGATTTATAACAAGAAAAGGGGGAAAAAAGCAAAGATAAAATAATATTAAACATGAGCACCTACTATTTTGTGAGCAGCTGCCTTTCCCAAGGATCCTGTAAAGCTTTATGAACGTGCCATCTCTTCAGCATTCGCTTCACCCACCAGTGAAACGCAGTCACCTAAGGCTGCTTAGACTGCTCTGAACATTTTCCCTTTAAACAGCTTTGAATGGAAATTGGCTCTTTGTTCAAAGTGAGAATGTTTGTGGAAAATACTCATCTCATTGAATAAAAATAAGTGTTCTTTTCCACTGTCAAAACAAGCTTGTTTTGTTGTTTAGGGTTTGTTGGTTTTGATTTGGTTTGGTGTGGTTTCTGTCTAAAACCAGACAATGCTTGAGAGTACATTTAGAAGTAAAAATCCTTTAATAAAGATTTACCAGGAAAAAAATGGCAAATTTCTGTTAATTGCTGGAACCTTTGGTGTTAATTGCAGAGACCTTGGTGTTAATTACTGAGACCTTCGTGTTAGTTGCTGAGATTACGCTGCAATAACTTGGTCTTCAAGGTGAAATGTGATCCACCTATGGGAAAGGACATTTCAAGAACCAAAACACTGAACACTCTACATCCTCTAATCTGCCAGGGAAGTCATTGGATCTTCAGGAATTCAGGATTAAGTTCAATAATTGACAAATATTGAAAATCACAGAATCATAGAATATTAGGAGTTGGAAGGGACCTCGAAAGATCATCTAGTCCAATAATCCAATCATTAAAATAATTCAATGAATAATTCAATAATTGAAAAGTATTGCAAAGTGGGAGAGTAAATATGTGAAGTCTAAAGTGGAAAATAGTTTAGTTAGGGCTGCACATAGAGATTTTTGCAGTTTGCTGATATATGTATAATGGATATATGCCTGAAGAAAATGATGTCCTGGCAAAATAAAAAGGTAAGGGCTTTTTACATTGACTTGAACAGAGTTGTTCAACTCAAGTAAGCAAACTTTAGTTTTACTTCTGACCAAGTATATTTGTTTTAAACTTGTAAAAAATGAATTTAGTATTTTAAATTGAAGGCTTTTCTAAATGGAAAATTAGAAGCTCATATATTTTCAATTTGTAGTTTCTGCCTTATCAATGTGCATAACAAAAAGCAAGTGTATGAAATATTTCATTCCCTAAGAGTCTTAAGTTTTTTCTAAGATGTTTTGATGAAAAACTTTCCTCAAGATCCAATTCTGAAAATCCTGAGAAAAGGTGCCATGTATGTTTTATAGAGACCATCCTAAGCCTGTTTGATATTTGAACCTAAAGTGTCTTCCCTGCCTTTAGAACATAAACTAACCCTGGGATTTCTTTGAAGTATTGTTGTTTTTCTGGCATCTTGGCCCAAAACAGAAAGGTCAGGGAGGTAGCATTAGATGCTAACCTTGGAATGGGAAGATTTCAGGGAGTTCCTGTATATCAACAGAAGCCATTCCTCTCCTTTTAGAATATATTATGGGCTGTGATAAAAAAGACAAGGGATGGCCTCTAATGCTGGCAAAGGAGGGATTAGGACAAATAGAAAGCCACAGTAATACATTTCCTTTCTTTTGATTCAAGAGACACCATGCAAAAATCTATCTGTTTTCCCTGAATCCATATGCCTATGAATTTGTCTGTATGTATTTACAGTTTGGGGTTGATATGCATTCCTCTCCAGGCAGGCTCCTGTATTATGCATCAGATCCATTCTTCTTACTGTTTTATGGTGTGTAATTTCCTGTTGCAGCACAACAAGTCAGATTGCAACAGTGATATATTTAATAAAAAATTAGATACACTTCCACTGCCTCTCTTTTTTCTTCTTCTTTTTTTTTCCCTTCATCTATCTGGGATACTGACCACATAAAGTTAGTATTTAAAATAAAATGACTCAATTCACTGCTGGATAAGTAAGATACTCTGCATGCTATGGGCTCTGTCTCAGCCATGAGGAATGAAGATGTTTTGGAAAGTGCTAATGCCTGGCACACTCTTGAGTTATGGGTCACCAAAGAAGCAAAACACTTACCCTAGGGACAAAGCTATCCCACATGTAATATATTTTCCAAAAGTGCAATGTGCTCACAATTTCTAGATGTCTGTAAACTCAGAGTTATTGCCACTGCTATAGTTTGGTTCAGGATTTCTGTTCAAACTCATAATGTTTCTGAGACATCTCTCTGTCTGTCTTTCTCACTGCAATTAGTGCACAGGTTAGAAGGTCAATCAAACAAATAAACCAGCAAAACATCCTTTCACTACCATAAAACCAGTGCTCTTGAGACAGTTTTCTTCTGGGGAGGAGTGAAAATGGACACCTCCTGTCATGCTCTAAAGATTAAAACCCTTGGGTTATTAAACATCCAGGCCTGAGAGTGCAGGGGCTGAAACTAGTGGCCTCACACACGGTGAAGCATGGTACCAGCCATCTCCTACCCACCACCTCCACTTTCTTTGTTGAGGGTCCAGTCTTCAAATTCATATATGCTCTAATTCATAGAATCATAGCAAGTCTTGGATTGGAAGAGACCTTTAAATGTCATCTAGTCCAAACTCCCTGCAGTCAGCAGGGACATCTTCAACTAGATCAGGTTGCTCAGAGCCCCAGACATCCTGACCTGGAATGCTTCCAGGATTAGGACATCTACTACCTGACTGGGCAACCTGGGACAGTGTCTTACTACCTTCACTGTGAAAAATGTCTTCCATCTAGTCTAAATATCTCCTTTTTTAGTTTAAAACTTAGTACATAAACATGGGGAAAGGATCTTAATCATTCTTGTTGTTAAAGTGGCAACATAGTGCCTGTTCTGCTTTTGGCCCAGGCTATTGATCTTCTGCTAAACCACTCCTGGGCACTATTTGGGAATTAACTGAAGAAAGGCATTCTATTCAGTAGGTCATATAGGTATGTGATCAGCTTCTTTTGGAGCTTAAAAGAAACTAGTAGTGTATATGGCTAAGAGGTAGCAGATGTATTCAGGGCCAAATAACTGGTCCTGGCACTAGTTAATTTACTAATTAATTTGCCATTAGATTACCCAATCAGTTTCATTCATTCTCAGAGAGGAACATGGACTGAGTTCCAGGAAAGGAGAGAGATCTCATCAAGGGATAATTGCCTCATTTATGTAGAAAGGGTAAAATAAGGCATGTAAAGTTGGGCAACTGGTCCAACCTATTCATCTTAATCAAGGGAGGAGGACAAGTACCTCCAGAAGGTGATAACATTTTTGTCCTCTATTTCCTGGTCCAGAAGTATGAAGTCTCCCCTAGTCCCAGCCTGTAGTTGCCAGCAGATGTTCTAAGGCATTCAAACAGTTGTTGACAATATACAAAGACCATAATTACTCATTAAATATGTTACATTTCCCTTTCCAACAGTGAGATGAATCTCATCTTCTCTGGCCTCAAGGAGTGGGGCACATTCTAAACTTTCACAGGTGCCAGTAGAAGACAAAAGTCATTTGGGGAATTTTTCAAGACAGAGGAATATTCACTTCAGCAGAATATGGGAAACTGGGACCTATAATTCATTTGGGCTGAGGAGATCAGGTCATTCATATTAGTCTGCTTAGCTTTTATCAAGCTCTTCAGGTAGGTCTGCCTGCAATGGACTAGGATAAAACTGGAGACTAAGGAGTCAGCACTTTTGGAAGTCAAGTGAGTCAATCCATTTAGATGGATCAGAGGCAGACAAATAAAATCAGTCAAGGAATTGAATCCCATACTTTTAGGAAAGGAAAGGACTTTAGGTAATCTCTGATCTGTAGGCATGCTGTCATGAGGTTTTGCAAAGGTCAAGAAGATCAGTATAGACTTGTCTTCATTAGGGGCTGTCTTTAAGGTGGGATAGAGCTGGGATTAAGAGGTTCATAACAGGGTAAGATGCTTTCCTTGTCACACTATAGGGACAGGGCTGATCTTATGGCAGAGGCTTCCTACCCATCTAGCTCATATCTACAGATATATCTGGTCTGTACAATTTATATGTGCATGAGTCTCTTCCTCTTGCCTGAGGGGGTGAAACAAAGACCACCTTGAGTCCATGGTAGGATTCCCTTCTCCATCCAGTGTGGCCACATCTCTGTGGCTCCCTGGGAACTGGAGGGACAGCTGCTTTTCCCTGAATGATGCTCTCATTGTTCAGTTTTGCTCCTTACTTCCATCACCTCTTCCTCTTATAAGCACTGTGCCAACACCTTTAGACCATCTCTTAGTGTGATTTTGCTTTTCCCAGGGAAAGGAGCAAGGTGCTGAGCAGAGCTCATGTCTGACATGACCTTGTAACTGCAAGAACAACTGAACATGAGGTGTGAGCTTCATCAAAAAATGCTCTTCAGATACAGCAATTTGTGACACTATCACAGCAGGGTTGTTGTCAGCTGCCTGTTATTCTGAAGCTTCTCCAGGTGCATCCCCTGTAGCTAAGGTGTGGGACCCTGATGAATACCAGATCCCTTTGTTGCATATTACCCTGTTAGCTAAGCTGTCATGAAAGTTGCCACTATATATGTAGAACACAGGGATTAATCCAATTAAACCTCCACTGACTCTTCCACATTCCTCCTGTTGCAGCCAATATCTTTTCCCAGGTAGGTGTTAGAGCATGGGTAAGGTTAATCAAATGATGCTTATGGAGTGGCAACCCAACAGAAAGCATGACATAATGAGAGAGTGATTAGCAGCTAAGCTTTAACCTACCATAACTGCTGGTGATCCTTAACCTTTCAGTGTCAATTTTAATTGTGAGGACAGACTTAAAAAGAAAAAAGGCATTAGGGTAAAAGCTTTGCACTCTCTGACCTGGTGTTTATGAATAACATAGGTTTCAGATTTTTTTCCAACAGTTGGAGAAGATCCCTAAAGAGACTCTAAAGTTTATACAATGCAAAAAAAGTATTTATTATTTATTAATTTGGAGTTTATACAAAAACTGATATGAATAACAGCTGCAGTGTGGGGAAAAAAATATATCTGGGAATTAAAACTAACAAATATGCTCAGATTGAAATTTATGTAGTCACATAATGACACAGATGGTAAATTTTACTGATATATATTTTTCCCTGGTGTAGAACACACAGTTGCAATCCAGCATGACAGATTGCATCCTAGGCTAAAACTGTGTCAGACACAAAAGTAATCATAAGATGCTATCATATAATTTGCACTGGGGCCAGCCTGAGTCTTGTAAGCATTCTTTGTTCAGCTGCATTGAGTTGGTTTTCAACTAGGTTTTCCTTCTGTTATAGAACTCTTGTTATTTTTTCTTCCATTATTAATCTTTCCACTAGTTTATGATCACCCTAATAATTTACTGGTTTTATAGAACACATAATTGTTGTTATAGAACACATAATAACACTAATGATTATTAATACCACTGGTCCTAATCAGTGAATGAATTCAGCCTGATGTGCAGCCCTCTATGAGGCCAAATCTGGAGATTTAAGTCACCATTGAATGTGAAGAGTTAGATATGAGATTCATTTCTGCTAGTTTAGCCATTTAGGCTTAATTAGACTCTCCAATTAGGCTTCTACTATTGATAAGGTAAAAAAATGTTTCTCCAGAGACTGTTTTACCTTATCCCTTCCAGAAATTTATTTTAGAATGGGAAAACAACCCTGTGAAGAGGTTCAGCTCATCTCCAGAAGACTGACTTAAGTAAAATCTCTAACATTTTTGTTGAAGTTAGAGAAAATTAATCCCTTCTGTGGTGGCAGTAGTGGCATATTTACACCCAAAGGCCAGAAGGAGCATCTACACTGACAAGCTGCACTGTGTCAGAGCCTGTTCTCTGACCTTCACACCTTCACCCTCTTTGAAATAGATGAAGTTGTTGAACTACATTCATTCACAATCTTTGGGAACTATTTGGGAATTATTTAGGTGCCCTGGATTAAGTGCATGTAAGAGGCCATATTTATGATTCAGTGGTCTGAAAAAGTGTATTTTAGTGTCTTGGTTCACACTCAGGACCTGTTCACTAATAGAGACATAATCAGATCATCAAAATAAGGCCCAGGTTGCAGTTGTAAACATCTTTTCATCATTAATTAGTAAGGTACTTGGATCTGGATTTTACAGATGTGTTGAAATTGGTATCAACAATTACTATTCTGCAAAAATGCATATGTGGGTTTTAATTCATGTGGTGTGAATAGTCCTTCCAAAGCTGAATTCTTCTCAGTGGTTGTCAACCAAAGTCCACAGCTAGCCATTTTTCCCATGAAATCTCCAAAACTTAGTTTCAAGCTTGCTACTTCCTCCTTCATTTCCCTTTATTTTAGGGGAAGGATGAGAAAGAGCTGACAGTAAAGGGACTTTCTCCCTCCACATGAGCCTTAAGAGAGAAGCTTTTCAAAAATATCTCAACTTTTTCTATCTGTGGTCTGTGTCTTCTGAGCAAAGGTTCAGAAAATGAAAGCTCTGCTCCCATGTCTGCAAGTGGCTTGCTGAGTCATTTTGGACAGAAATACTCTTTCTTCTCATGTTGGACCTGTGCTTTCATGGGTCTGACCTTACCATGGACTGATGGTGAAATGGTTTGTTTGTGAGCACTAGTGGTTGGCCAAAGAAAGTATCAGAAATGGGTGGTGTGGAGCAGGGGCAGCACCATGTATGGTGAGGAAACTGCTGCTTTGTCTTGCTCATCTATAAGAGCAAGATGCAGTGCAACAGCTGGGTTTACAACTAGAGAAGAACAGAACACACAATGCAGGGCATGCCTCAGAGCTTACACAGCTTGCTGACCCTCATAAAGTCATGCTGGAGCCACCAGCCACAGAATCACAGAATCATTAAGGTTGGAAGAGATCCTTAAGATCAAGTCCAACCATCAACCTATCATCGCTATGCCACTAAACCATGGCCCTAAGCACCACATCTAAACACTCTTTAAACCCCTCCAGAGATGGTGACATCACCACTGCCCTGGGCAGCCTGGGCCAATGCTTCACAACTCTTTCTGGGAAGAGATTTTGCTTCTCCTGTCTAGTGATATCCCACACCTGTGGCATGTCTTTGCAGTCATGTTTGTACCATCCTCAATGCATCCAGTTCTTACAGGGGGGTA
The DNA here is from genome assembly GCA_013399015.1 of Galbula dea. Lineage (NCBI taxonomy): Eukaryota > Metazoa > Chordata > Aves > Piciformes > Galbulidae > Galbula > Galbula dea. Next base: position 339,462 of record VWZX01000240.1, on the reverse strand, counting down.
ACTTATGAATCCACCATGGGTGTCTCTCCCTTCTGCTCCCCATTCATTACAGCTGGGGGGCCAGCCAGAACTGAAAACAGGATCTTTCTCTTTCCCATGCACAAATGCAGCAAAGCCCATTGAAGTCTGAGGTACAACAGCTCAGCCAGTGGGATCAGACCACTGCTTAACAACTGCTTTTCCTTGGATATTTTTGCTCAGCAAGTGGTATTCCAAGCCCCACTTTACACAAATGCTGCCTGTTATCACTGCATGTTCTTGGCAGTCATTGTAATGAGTTGGAGTCATAACTGGATAAGCTGTGAACTTGGAGCAATAATAGTAATAATACAGAAAACTCAGTCTATTTTTAATGTCCCCATACTTACTTCCTTTGTTCAATGGGGCTGTTAGTTTAAAGAAAAGAAATTAAACTGCAAGAGCTACAGCAGGCTGGAACAATTTGAAAAGACCAAAGACAGAATGACAACACATTACTAATGGCAGTGCAATAAGGTACATTTATAAGATGGCTTTCATCCAAAGCTCTCAAAGTGCTTAACAAACTTTGTAGGCAGAGAGCAAACTGAAGGCCATGTGCTTTCAGGGCTAAGCTACTGATGAGTTCAAGTGCACTTCTAGATATTTGGGTTGATTGACTCCTTTACTGCTCAAAGAGTGGTGGATGTTCTAAGAAGTAAACCCATTGAACAGAATTAGTTCTTTCCTAGCTCAAACTAGGACATACATTCATATAATTACCTACTTCAGCTGATTACTGGTTGGTAGCACCCATTAGCTATAGTCTTGTTCTTTCTTATTATGACCCAGGATGGTTTATCTGCAGAGGGTCATTGTGAGCATTTGACTCTATATTTTTTCTACCCTTGGTCACCTGAAAGAGAAGCTATGGGGAAGGAGTTCATATGGATGAAATAAGGGGAAGGGATGGAGATAGGAAACTTCTTTTCAGGTTCCCTTCTCTTGCTACTTAAAGACAAGTTGCTGTTTCTTCGAGTTCAATATATAGTATCCATTTAAGTATAATAATAATTAAAGATTCTACTTATCATTTTGTCTAACAGAAGGCTTGCAAGGAGTTGTTCAGTAGCCTGAGGCTAAAGCTAGCCCAGATATTAGCTGAACCAAGCAGGGCTGTCATTGTGAGCCAGCCTATACCCCTGCGATGTCTAAAGAGCAGAAGTTAAATTAGTGCCAAAAGACAAAAACCAGGGAAGCATCTGAGCTGTACAGGAGAACAAGGATTGCAGAAGACAGGGCCAAGTACCTCTATTTAGTCATCTACCACAGGACTGAAGGTGGGCTTAGATGGTGAGCTCTAAGAGAAAGAGTTCAGTGGTTTATTTAGCTTTCTTACTGTACCTGGTTACATGATCTTGACTCCCAAAGTAACAGGAAGAAGAAGGTCTTGTATTCAATACACTACTTTATAGATGTCCTTTAGCTGTTGCTTCTGGCTTTCCTGTCTGACTCTACAGGGAAACAGGACTTGGCTGCCTGAATAATAAGGGAAGTTAATTCTTCTTTTGGGCACCTACTCCATAGCAATTCTGTAAGTGCATTTCAGGCACCACAGAAAGCTGCTTCGTGCAGCCTAAGTAGTGAGCTTGTAACCTGAAGAGCTAGCAAGGAGAGGAGCAGGGAGGCCTGTTGCTGAGGGAAACTGTCACCAAACAGCCTGGCAGGAGCAGAGATGTCAGTGATGAGCAATGTGGCAGACCCTCCAGCTCAGAGAGACAGAGGTACTGCAATATGTCAAGCATGTCGCTGAGTTTCGGCTCAGTGGAGAGGACAACACATACACCTGGGAACTTGGGAACATCTGCTGGAAGAAGTCACTTGAAAAATAACCTTGCAATGGCTTGGGAGAAACATCTGTGCAGCAAATGACATCCCAGCAGTAATGGAAGGATGGAAAGACAGAAGTTGGGGAAAGCATAAGGAGCATCTTGTGTCAATCATGCAGGGAGCTGGTGACAGCACAAGGAGAATTTAGGTCAGCACAAACTTGTTTGGCTATCCAGACTTATGCATAGAGGTTGAAGCAGCAGCTGTCTAATTGAAACCACTGTGCAGCTGTTTTATCACTGGCCAATGTGAACAAGAGGGATCCAGACTTTCTCCCTGTGCCCCACTCTCCACTTTGAACCTCTTCCTCTGTTTTGTTTTTACCTTCTTATAGGAGTTCCTCAGATGTATTTCCTATTCTGTACATACATAACAGCAATCTCAGGGGGGTAGGAGTACTTTAAACCACATGGATGTTGCAACCTTCTGGGAGATGTGGAACCACAGAACCCCAGGATGGTAAGTCTTGGAAGGCACCTCTAAGGCATATTTTGTCCAGAACAAAGTTAGCTGATACACAGGATAGGGAGAAACTCCCAAATCTCTAATCCTTTCACATTTCTCTTATTTTACTCTGTATTTTGGACAACTCTGTTATTAAGGCAGAGCAAAGGTTCAAATGAAACATCTTCCAACAAAGTGGAATCCTGCTGCGGCAGGGGGGTTGGACTAGATGATCTTCTGAGGTCCCTTCCACCTCCTAACATTCTATGATTCTGTGAGGTCTCACCAAAAAATACACCATGACCATGTCTCCCCCTTGGTTTCTCTGTCAAGCATGTAGCAACCTGTGTCTGCACCACAGGAAAAGCTGCTTGAACAGATCATCCCCAGGACTTGACACCGAATGCGACACCGTGCTCAAGAATCTGTGTAGCACTTTCTGTTTGTGGCTCTGTTTATCATCCTACAAGTCTTGATTATTCTAATGACACTAGGCCCCTTCAGAAACACATTGTTTATACCCCCAAGGAGTTTGCTGCACACACACAAATATTCTTAATCTACTGTATAAACAAATGTGTTATTCAGCAGTCAGCTGCAGTTCTGCTGCTGATAACTGGAGAAGGGGCTGACAACAACAGAGCAAATAATGCCACCACCTCTAAGTAGTTTGCAGGTTTGTACAGGGACTGAGTTCATTCTTCATTAGTTCACTGGGCTCTGGATCTTGCATTGCTGTCTGCTTAAGGTCCTTGGTAGATGTAGTTGAAGATGTCCCTGCTTACTGCAGAGGGTTGGACTAGATGACCTTTAAAGGTCCCTTCCAACATAAACCATACAGTGATTCTATGATTTTGGTTTAAACCTAAAACCTTATCTCTTGATTCTGCATCTAAAACTTTTCTTTCTCCTATTTGAGCAAATGTTTGACCATAGCTTTCAGAACAGGAGTCAGTTATCAGACCCATAGCTTTGGGAATGCATCAAACACAGCTGCTGCTCTATGGAAAGCACACAAATTACAGGAAGATATGAGTTGATGAATAGTGAAGGTAGTTTTTCACTTAAATTATTGGTGATGCTGACCTTCCCTGATTCACAGAAGTCCTTTGTTTGGATACATGTTTTTGAAAGAGACCTTCTAAGGTGTTTAAAGTGTTTAAGTTTCTCTTGGAAGGAATGTATCTATGGAGAGAGAGGAAAACAAGGGATTAAAAAAGGAAGGGAAGTAAAGAAAAGAGTTTCTCCAGTCAACTGCACAATATTACATAAGGATAACTGAAATGATTCAAAGGAAATGACTCAGACAAATAGGCTAAATGCAGCACAGTTAAAACCATGTTCCAGCACAAGTTTCATATGGCTCTGGAGTTCTGGTATGGGGGTTTGTGGGAAAGAGTTAACTTTCCCACCATGGTAAGAAGACAGGTATTGATCCCTGCCATGAATGCCATCAGCACTGAAGCCTTCACAGAATTTGAGGCAGGAAGAAGAAGAACTGGGGTCAGGCCATAGCTGGATCTTTTCTGTTGCAGAAGGGGGAGAGAAAGAGGAAAATGCAGAGCTGAGACAGAGACATGGGGAAAAGTCCTCAGATTCAAACTGGTCTTGAGGGAATTTGAGCAGGGGCAGTGGCCAAAATTCAGTGAGGAGCTGCTTTGCAGCAGAGGCTCTGCTTTGCCAGGGCTCTGCCATAGATGAAGCAAATAAGGTGATATGATGAATTTATCACTTAAAGCAGCCTGCTCTCCTGGCACTTGTCTGCCTTTTACCAGATCATCATGGGCAAATGAATAACCAGAATGGAGTCACCCCATTTTATTCTCATTCGTTTTTATTAATAATGCCAGGACACCAGCACTGATGCTAGCTGAAAGTCTCTCAGCCCTGCTCAGTGCTTAGCCTCTGAAGTGCTGAGCACAGTGACACTGCAAAATGTCCATAAATGAACAGTAAAGGTGAGGTAGGAGCAACCCTTTCCTGGCAGAGGGATTGTGAACATAAAATAGATTAAAATTTCAAAGTACTCAAAGATGGCAGGGACAGAAGAAGGGATTCTTAAAAATCCCTCAGAGAGATTCTAAGAAGAAATGCTACAGATCCAGAAAAATATCTTCAGCCTGTGCTCTGTCTTAGGTCCTTTGTCCTTTCTTTTAGACTGATATTTCAGTAAGTAAATTTATCTTTTCATCATGGAGATATTTATAGTTTTACACTGTCTTTGCCTGGCTAGCTAAAGCCACTATCTTCTAATTATGGTCTCATAAATTTGAAGGCCAGAAGAGCCATTATTTTAATGTAGTTTGACTTTTTCCATACTACAAGATATAGGATTTAACCAGTGATGCCTCCATCAGGCCTGTAACTTCTGGTTGAACTAGGGAGTCTCTTTAGGAAAGATATCTAATCTTGATTTAAAGACTTCTTTAAAGACTACTTAACAACTCATCAAGCTTGTCTGGGGTTTCTTCTTTGGTTTATAGAAGTAATGAACCGAGTCCCCCATCCTCCCCTCCTGGAGATACTTCTTAATGGAAAGTAAAAATGCCACAATTACAACACACCATGTGTGGGACATAAAACCTCACTCTCACTCTAGTGTCTGTATAGTATTTAATAAAGTACCAACAGAGCAGCAATAATGTACACTGGGAATCAGGCATCATAAATAAAAGGGGGGAAATGTAATAATGGGAAGTTGGAGGAAAATATGAAAGCAGCTGTAAGAACAGAAACAGACAAGGAAATAAAAAGACCAAAAAAAACCCCAACTCCACCAAAAACCAAAAGCCTCAGAGCCAAGCATGGAAATAACACATTTTAAAGTAGATGTACTTTTAGAGGATTCTTCCTGAATAGAGGAAGAGATAGACAGGCATGAATGTACACACTCACACACACACATATATGCACATGACTTGCCAGATCTTACCAGATGATGTAGTTGAGGCTGGCTGAACTTAATTAACTTGGATGAGTGGTTTCACATTTTAACCTTCCTTGTTTATTTGCTTTCACTGTGCAGTGGTAAAGACTTTCAGACATGGTGGGAAGGGGTGGAAGAAAAGGAGGGGTGAAATGACTCTTGAAGAAAACAATAAGCTGCTTCATATTTGTCAAATTGTTTGTTTTAAAGGATGCAAGGGCAATTGCTTAGCTGCTGTAAACAGGAGAACTCTGATGTTGCTCTACACCATCTCAGAATCTGGCCATGGGAAGCATCTCCTCTTTGGATTCCAAAGATAGTTAATAGTTCCTTTTTCCTAAACCCACATCTTTGTTGCTAAAAAAATCACTGCAAGGACTTAAAGTCTGACACTAAATCCACCTGACGTAGTTTGATTACTTCCATAGTTCTCTTAGCTTCCAAAACAAACCAAAATTCATTTATGGGAATGATCCCTGGAACTTGAAATCTCCCAGACTGTCCCTGGGAATTGTTTGGGAAAGTGCCAATTGGTTTGGGCTAAAGACTTGGCTAATAACAGAGAAGTTTTGAAGAATAAGCTCCAAAGTGAAGGTCTGTGCCCTGACACTGGTTGATTCATTAATTTTGGCATTGCCTAAACATCTAGAACAAGGTGAGATCATATATGTATATATATATGTCCTAATTTAAGCACATTAAGACCTTCTGCTTCCCTAAATCATAGAATGTTTGGGGTTGGAGGAGACCTTTCAAGGTCATCTAGTCCAACCTCCTTGCAGTGAGCAGAGATATGTTTCACTACATCAGGTTGCATCCTTGTTAACCCTGGAGAAAATAGTAGAAGTCCTGAGGTCCTAAGTCCAAGGTGCAGCTGAGATCTAAGGTGGATGGAGGTTCTCAGCTGCCTGCCAGGGGATTCTTACAGCTCCTCTTCATCCTGTCTGTCAGGAAAAAAGCTGGCTTGAGCTAGACTACAATCTTCTGGCAATGCCCATCAAAGAAAATTAAAACGGCATCAGGAAGCAACAGACGGCTGCAAATGTTTGTCCATCTGTAATCTCAGACCTTTGTCCTGCCCTTTTGCTCCTGACTGAGAACCTCAGCTCACAGCTTCCAAGGAAGGTGGATAAGTGCCCTGCCAACTGGCCAAGGGAGGGGAGAAGCCCAAGCCTGACCTCAGCACTGACAGTCTGTGAGGAAGAGCAAGAACCTACATGAGGAGGGATTTCACATGACAGTGAAAAGACTGACAGCCAGACTTAAAAATGCAGTTTGGCCTTGAACAGTGATGTGTAAAAAATGGCACTTTGTGACTCAGCAGTTCATCTGCCTGGGCCTGAGCTGCTGCCCTAACCCTCAAAAATAATAAGAAAACTGCAGGGGGAAGATTTTTCTTGGGTCAGCCCTGTTGGAACACTATTCTTTTGCTTTCAGGTCAGCTGAGCTGTACACTGGAGTTCCTTGTTGTGGTCAGTGTTCAGTAGCAGAGCTCAAAAGGGTTCACATAGTCCTACCTGGCTTCTCAGATGCTGGTGGTGTAGGGGAACACAATGTGAAATCTAGAGAACAGTAACTGCAAATTTCCACTCATGGATGGGAAGAAGGGAAGGAAGGAAATGCAGAGCTAAGTGTCTATGTTTATCATGAAGTCAGTTGAGAAGAGGAAAATGTCTCAGAAACCTTGGAAAATTTCAAGGCTTCTCAAAATAACCATGCCTATGATGACTGCATGGGAAGCCAGCAGAAGTGAGGAAGGGCCAATGGCTGCTCAAAATCTTGCCTTCTTGGAAACAGCTCTAATGAGAAAGAATTCAAACCAAGTTTTAAAAATAATAATTAAAACCATATTTTGATGGCTTTTATCACTAAGTCCTAGAAGTTAGAGGACTCTGCTTGGTAAAAGACTGAAGTCCTAGGCCTTTCCAAGCCTGCAACTGCTTCAGCTACCAGACCTCACACACAAAGTCCCAGCTGCTCTCTGGAATGTGGATGTGTTTTACCTTAGATCAATCCTTGGATAAGAAACAGAAACAGTTTCTGGGCTGAGGATGAAAACACCAGGTGTCCCCTTCCCTCACCAAATGCTCCAGACAAGGCACAAGGCAGGTTGCCTCTTGCCTGATGTCTGCCTGATCCTATGATCTTACATTCCTGATCTTACATTCATCCAGAATGCTCTGTGAGATGATGGTTACAACATCCTCTTGGGATGTGCAAAAGGGTGGGTTGCAACCATGAAGGCTAAAGAAGTCTCTTGCTTCTTCAGTGCATGCTGTAAAACGTTACACTACCATGGCAGACATGGGTGGCCTCATCATTTAGGAGTAAGAGCCCTGTTTGGTATAAAGGTTAGTTGGTGCTCAGGGCCTGGATCATGATGAGGTCTGAGAGATTTGGTTGACTTATTTTTCTAACAGAATCACAGAATATCCCAAGTTGGAAGGAACTCCCAAGGATCATCAAGTCCAACTCCTTTTTAGGCATGGACAACCCCAGAGTCACATTATGTGCCTAAGTACATTGTCCAAGTGCTTCTTAAACTCCAGGAGAGTTGGTGCCATGACAGCTTCCCTGGGGAGCCTGTAACAAAGTAAACACTGCTTACCTTATGTGTCCAGCTGAAGGTTGACATTTGTATTAATAGTGCTGAAAGGCTGTGGCCTGGATTCCTGGTAGGTAGCTGGTAGATTTAAGTCCTAGCTCTGGGTCCACATGTTCTACCTCTTGCTAACTGTAAAATGAGTACATTACTCAAGGAAAACTAGATGGAAAACATGTGTATTCAAAGTCTCCTCCAGAAAGCCATCTCTCCTAAAACCTATGCTATGCTAGACAAGTTACCCCCAAAGTGTTTGCTCATGACAAGAAAGAAAAAAAAGAAGAAAGTAAATGGGAACTCCCACCACCACCAAAGAAGAATCATCAGGGGACTTACATTTTGTCAGTGACTGGTTTGCAGTCCAGCAGTTATCTAGAGCTGCATATTTGACTCTCACTTGGTCTCCAGCTATGATAACTCTTTCATGGATCCAGAAAAAGAATTGCAATAAGATGTTATCAATTCAACCACTAATTTTGCCTGATCAAAATTTCATCAGTCCAATGTCATACAAATCAAGCACGTGACTAGTCCTCTTTTCCCAAAACACAGGTTGGTTTTAGCTCATCAGGTGCTTGCAGGGCAATATTAGCCAGCTGTCAGTGGATCAGATGATATTAATGGCAACTGGCATGTCTATTCAGTGAGCTGAGCTCATCCCAGCAAAATCAGAAGAAGATCATTCCAAACAAAAAAAAGGAAATCAGAAGAAGCCACAGGAAATGGCAAAATTGCTCCCACCTGGAACAAGCAATTCATCACTTGAATGTCATTCTCATGAATGGAAGTCACAGACCAAGACTGGGTCCACAAAAAGTTTTCTCATTGCTTGTATGAAGTAATTTATTGAACCTCAGTCCTTGCCTAAGACTTTGAGCCTAAGACTTTAACAGTGCACTAAAATCCTGGCTGGCAATAACATTCAGTCTGTGTCTTGCCAGTCAAAAGGCATCCTGCATCCTGCCAGACTTGTGTGCTCCAGGGTAGCAAGCATTAGCCCTACCATTTACCCAAGGATATGCATACCTTAAAGTGTATGAGTACTCCTGTAGACTTGAGTGGGATTGCAAATGCATTTACACACCTTAGCAATTCCCTCATTAGTGCACCAAAAAACATATTATATTTCTGTCAAAAGGAAATTTGAAGTTCACTTTCCAAATGTCAAAGGCCTGTGCATTTACCAAGAACAACATTTAGCTTTTCCAGCCTCTGTTCCTCAAGGCCACAGAAGTTGTACAAAGGAGGAAAACCACCCCAAATGGACCTTTCTTGTACCACAAAGATGAAAGGAAAAATTCATTAGATAAAAAGGTGGTCTACATTTATGGTTAACTATTGGATGTGTAATTTAAATGAGAAAGCCAAGTTGAATGCAAAGCAATTACCGACACTTAATATTAGTCAGACTAATAAAGCAGCAATTAAACCTCATTATCCAGCCATAAAATTGATGTGTAATAGATTGATTGCACCAAATGCTCATACCAATGTTTGATGGCATATCACAGGCAAGGTGAACTTGTTCATTTAATTGGTGGATCAAAATCATTTCCTGCAATAGATTTAACCTTACCGGATTTCTGGGCTTCAGGTGACATCGGTGGCAGCACAAACAAATAAATAAACAGAATGAAAGAAGAGGGGGTTAAAAAAAAAGCCTACAGACTAGCTTTCTCTATGGCAAATACTCTCTATTCCATAGTATAATATTCCTTCTCCCAGGAGATCCATGGTTATTTGAGAATCTTCTTGCCAGCAGCACAATTTGGATCTTGCACAGCAGCGCTGCTTCATTGTTCACTCCTTGAATTGGCTGTGAGGAGCTAAAGGAAGCTTGCATGTAAATGTTCTGCTGCATGTTTGCAGCTGACATGGAATTCAGCATCTTGGAGTATATTAAGTCCAAAGATTAAAAGAAATTGTCATTGGAAACCTAAAAGGTAAGCAGTGAGGGGGTGATTAATAAAAATATTTTAAACTCCTCCAAAATCTCATCTGAATCTTTTTATTTTGGCAATAGGTTTAGAGCTGATCATTGTATTTAATCCTTGTCTAAGGGTCCAGTATATCTGCTTTGATAACACAAAATATGTGGCTTCAAGTGATGAATATATTTTTTTAAGAAAATCAGATGAAACTCTGTGATAGCTATAAATCAGAATATTTGCTGACGACAAAATTTGGTTCTTTGGTTCTTAGGGATTTTCACTTATCACTAAGGTCATATAAAGACCAATTATCCTTAGCTCCCATCTTTGCATTTCACAGCATCATTACTCAGTCTGAGCCACCATGCAACAATAAAGCCACATGAATGACCATGTTTTCTGCTCCAGCAGCATCTGCCTTGGTCAAGACAGCTTTATCTTCCTACATGGACATCATTTCTGCAGCAACTGAAGGGCTCACAAACTGCATCAGGAAATGTCAGAGGAACACTTTGTGGGGAAGAAATTATCTGAAAGACAAAAGTACTCTGACTTACCCCAGCATCATGTGATCAAGTAGGATTTTAAATCATGATCTTCTGTTCAGCTGGCTACCAAACAATAAGTATTTTCTTTAAGGGGAAAAAAAATCTATTCAAAAAATTCTAAGAAAACTGAGGCCAACAGAAAATTTACTGTTGACATCGGGGTTTTAAACAGTGTTACTGGATAAAATCCTGGCAAGGAAGGAGAGAAGAGGGCTATAACCCACCTCTCATTTCAGTGCTAGTGATTCAGCTAGCTAATTTTCCTCCACAAAACAAAAATCACAGAATCAGAAAAAATGTCATTTTTATAAGGCTTTGAGTTTCCAAGTAATTCTGTGAGAAAGTTGTCACCTGCAAAGCCCTGTTGCTCTTGTGAACCTTTCTCCTTCCTTGGTCTATGATGTGCTTTGGTTTATACTGATCAATAATTTAGATTAAAGTTTCAGAATTTCAATCATACCTCCTATTACTATATCAATTTTCCTGTAGTAGATTTTTACAGTTCCCCACCACCACCACTCCAGCTCCCTCAATGTGAAATCAACTGGAATGCACAAACTGTCAAAATGCAATATATTGATAGGGACATTTTCCAAACACTGTATCAAAAGTGTCCAAGATCATCCTCCTTCTGAGCACTTCCCTGTAAAAGCTCTTGCTGCCTTTTCAAAATCAATAAGGTGACCCCAGCTAGTATGTGTTTTGGGTCCTAAATGGCTTTTCTCCTTTGGTATGCAGCACTTTGTACATAATTCTCCTTGTTTCTTCCTTATCAATATCTCCAGTGTAGGCAGGGATGTTGTTTTGTGGGTTTTATTTAGTTTAAAATGGACAAAGATTTTATACAGAGGCATGGCAACTGTCTTTGAAGATGGAAAATCTTTGCTACAAAGGAGGGAAACTTACTGTTTCTGCTGTTTCTGGGGAGGGGAAAAGGAAGAGACTTAAAACACAGCTAAGGAGATTCAGGAGAGGTGTCAGGTAGATGTGCAAAGTGCAGCATCAATAGGGCCTGAAACAGCTCATTTGGAGGGACTGCTGAAACAACAAGGTTTTAAGAACAAGTTAGGTGAGCATCTAACAGGAATCACTGAACTGTAGCTGATCCTATTTTGGGACAAGGGAATGATCTAAGCAATATGCTGCAATTTCCTCCTCCTCTGATTTCTCTGAAAATAAACATTTTAAGAAGGAAGCCTTTCTACACTGGGCAGAAATCATCAACAGGCTGATAGAACTGAATCTTAGAGTTACTGGCAGGCAGGTCTGTTTTCCCCACCACAGTATTTACCTTATTTGAAGAAGGATTTGATGGGAAGCTAAAGGTGTTTTGCTTAAGGTTAGAGAAAGGATGATCATTTTGAGGAAACAGTAAATTCTCTGATAGAATGCTGAGGAAATTCTCTAATAGAACATGAAATTTAACAAATTAAACAATTCTGAGCCAGAACTAAAATTATTTGCAAAAGGTTTTGCAGTATGAGAAAAACAATTAGCTCTTGAAATTGAGATGAATTTACAAAACTTGTCATCCAATTTCTTAAGGCACTCAGTATCTATCTGCTTTTAAACTAGCTCTAAATTAGTGCAACAAACATCTCTTCAGCATCCTCAGCTCCCTTTTTGGCTCAGGGAGTTGAGGCTAGCTTAGACCTTCCAGCTTCCTTTTAAAAGGCTGAGGTCAATTGAGATGACTTCTCTCCTAAAATATCCACAAGGATCCCTGTGTGGTGCTTACAGATACATCTCTTTAGCAGCAAAAGACAGCTACACTCTATTAGCATCCATAGCCATACACTGGTTTAGCCCAGCTGTGTGCCCAGACATTGCATGCATGTGAATGCAAATGTGCATATGCCTTCAGCTGATGCCCCTTTTGCCTCCAGGGAGATGGAAGAAGAAAGATGGTGACTGCTGCTTCAGTGTGAGCCCTCTCTATAAACAGTAGCTGCAGCCTTCTGCTTGCTCATTCCTCCCTGTGTGGTGGCAGCAGCCAGCCAGGCTTTCCCCAAAATAAGGTGTGGAGCATAGGAGCTTGCTGTTTCCAGCAGACTGTTGGCCTAGGCTGTCATGTATATTGGACATAAAGAAGACCATCTGAACCCAAACCCCCATAAGAGGTATAATCCTTCCAGTTTTAGGGAATAATGGGGATAAATGTCCCTATTATATATGTGCAGAGAATCTGAGAACATATATTGTGGTTTTCATATCTGTATGTGGTGTCATTTTGAATTATCTGATGTCAGCAAGTATAGCAGCTTGAGTGCTGGCTAAGGTTGTCCTTGGGCTTTCAGGGACTCTGTGCTCCTGGTAGCTGAAATGATGCTTAAGTACAGTGAGATAGGGAGGACCAAGTTGTCTTGAACACAAGCAGTGACAGTGTCAAACTCTCCAGGTTGTTTTGCACTGAAAATCAGCCCAGTGACCTCAGCATGATTGAAATGAAAAAGGACATTTCAGCCCATATTAACAAAATGTGGTGGAGGCATTTGGAATAAATTTGTAAGCAGTGTGTAGCTTCTCTGGATGATCTCCAAAGAGAGAAAACTACATTAGTCTAGCCAAGATGTGAAGCAGTCATAGCTAAGTGATCTGATATCCTCCTTGGAGAGGCAGAAACAGTTTTATAGCATTCCCAAGATCAGGAAACTGAGCTGATCTCTTTTTCTAAAGGTAGTCAGGACACTTTGGTCACACAGAATCAGTTCTTCATTGCCACAGAGGTACAAAAAATTACACAGGAACAGGGGAAGAATGAGATAGGCAATGACCAGTGGAAACAACAGCAAAACCCCTTCTCACATGGCTTTTTTTGCCATTAATATTAGCAAACTTTAATGAGCCATCAATTTCTTTGAGCCTGGGCAAGCTTAAATCATTGTGTAGTGGCCAATAAGGACACCAATGCAAGTCAAGGTCTGACTATTCATATCTACTTTCACATTAGGGACTAGGTTTGATCTCCACTTTGTTGTCACATATGAAAGGTTCATTTTAGGAAGAGTATTAAGTTTGCATATTCAGTTGAACTTATTGATTTTCTGGTACATCAAAAGCTTTGACACTTCTTATTCATAAATATTTTTCCTGGAAAATCATCTTTGTATAAAAGGAAATTTAGGTAAAAGGGTTTTTTTCTAATTGTTTTGTGTTTAGATATATTATTATCCCTTTTTTTACCTCTTTTTTCCTTTCTTTTTTTGGTCAGTGTTTCCAGATTTCTTTGCAAGTGGGAGAATAAACAGAAATGAGGGAAAGGAAAAAAAAATGGAGAAAATGCTAAAAGGCTTCAGAGTGTTTTTATCCAACACTTGAGATTTTCAGATAGCTCAGGACAAGAATTCAAAATTATGTCAATGTACAAATATCACAAAATCATTAAATGTATGCTTTTAAATCTAGTCTACTTGTAGGATTACTAACAGAAAAATTCTACTTGTAGGATTACTAACAGAAAATTTTGGTGCCTTGGGGGACATTGTACTAGCAGTATTTGAGGACTGGCTGGAAATATGAACCAAGCAGACATGTCCTGAACAGAATCCATTCCCATAAGATTTTCCAGCCTAGGGCAGCATTCCTTGAAGGATATACATATATCTACTTAACTATACATATGATGCTGCATCCCTCTGAAACCAACAGGAGCATTTATTCTTCATCAAGTTAAGCATTTACATAAATCTTTGTGATAATGCAGTTTAATCGAAGACTCAAGTGCTTGGGATAAATCTTAGGTTATTCAAAGCAAACTTCAAAGCCTTTTAAATTCACTTAGCCCCAATTATTACCCAAACAAATCAAATGGACTGTATTGCATATGAAGTTTTAAATTCAGAGATGTACCATTACAGTGGCTTTCTCTATTCCTCTGCATCCTTTCTACCTCACTGAGAAATGATTCCTTATTAAAGCTGGGGGGAAAAAAAAAGAGCCAGAAAATGCCTGGAACAAAGTAACTGTAACTGTAAAATGTCCTTAAAGGCCAATTAGAAATTGCAATACTGGGAGTTTTATTACAACTAACTCCTCCTTAATTATCAATCAATGGATTCTGTTGGAAAAAAAAAAAATCTCAAATTCACAGCTGGGAAAATGATGCTAATTATTTTCTGTTAATTAAGGCTGTGCTGGGACTCAGCCTTGCCATCCTTCAAATAAAGGATTGACATATCAATGCTAACATAATGCTTAGGGTCTTTTCCAAAGGCTTTATTTCTAATGGTAATAAATTGGTGTCACGTTATTTTAAGTGTCTTAAGCTATCATACTATTACCTACTTTGATATATACTGAAAATTATGTATCTCTCTCAGTACTTATACTGACTTCTGATATAGAAGTTGAATATTCATCATTTTGCACTCTGGCTCTTCCATTGTAAGAGTGAAGGAACTTTAAATCATTTGGAGCTGAAAGGCTAAAAGAAACTAGAATGGCAGTAAGGTTCCCCAAATATCACAGAAATTAGAGAGAATAAAACACTTGAGTAAAATTTTGGCCACATGATATTCAATGGCACTGTTCTCATTGACTTTCAAACACCAAGATCTGGTTGCTATAGCCAAACCTCCAGTCCTCTTTCATTGCCTCCTTGCCTGTGGGGGTTCCCTAAACAACAGGCTGTGGAACTTCCACTTCGCTGTGGAAAAAGCAAAGAAACTTATTCTTTAGACATCTTCTTGCTTACCTGATGTCTGTTCTTCATTATCTGACACTTTTCTTATAGGCAAGGCTGATGAAAGTAAGAAATAAGGCAATGGAAACAGATAAGAGAAAAGAAAAACATAAATAAAAGTTAACATTCTGCCAGAGTCACTATGGTGTATATTTGAAATAAAGCTCCAGGTAAGCTAATGTACAATCTTAAGAACACTTGCCCAAAGATTTAGACACATTGTAAAGATCTGTTAACAGTTTAAGACAAAATGGGTAAGAGGGTGGAGTTTTGTTTTGGGTTTTGCTCATGATGAGAAATTATGGTGTCTGTTTCTGAAAGGCAGATGTCAGATAAACAGCTCTGAAAATATACACCAGCAGATTCTTGGAAACCATCATAATATTAAACATTTTAAAAGACCTCAGAGAGTTTAGACAGGAGCAGACATGAGAAGTAACCATGTTATCTTCCTCACCTTTCCTTCTCTCTAGCAAGGTGTTCCAGAGTGACCTGCTGTAAATGACACAGCAGGACAGTTCCTCCTTCCTCTGGTCTCCATATGGAGATCACCACCACCACTACTACACAGCTAAGTACTGTTTGCACTGGCATTTAGACTGCAAGGACTGAGATTGTTTGACAGATGCCATGAAAATGTCTGTAATGCCCAATTACAGTTACACCTAAAACACAGCATAAACAAATCAAGAGTTTGGTCAGTACCCATTGTACCTTGAGCATCTGCAGGTGCAAAGTGTGACCACCACCTTTCTTTCTAATAAGGAGAGAGAAACAGACACCTCCACAAGGTATTTTGTCTCCCTGAAGAATAACATCTAAGGGCAAAGGTATTTTCTCCTGATGGTGTGTATTTCTCCTCAGTGACCATAAAGTGATTATGTGTGGCTCTGACTTGGATGTTCACCCTTTAGTTGTCCACAACTAGCTGTTACACTATTTTGAGTCTGTAAGCCTGTAAAAACTCTCTTTAGCAATTTATTTGAAGTTCAGGACTGGGACAATGCAGTGTTTTCCAGTTCAGTTATTTTTCAGAAGTGAAACATTGTCTTCTAGTTGGGTATAACACCAGTGTGAGTGGATCCATGGTTTTACAGGCTGCTCCTGCTTCAGTGTCTGGCCACTTCAGATAAGAACCCATTTCTTCTAGGTGCTGTGCAAGGGACAGTAAAACAAACCCCAAACCCAGTGTGAGACAGTTATAAATCCATCAACAGCAGGAAGAGGAATCTAATGATTCACTACACAAACCCAAGGCCTTTAGTCATCATTTAGTCATCAGAAAAGTTGTTGTGAGCATTTTTGGTGGGTGAAGATTAAGGATGCTCTCCTTTGGGGTCTTTGTAAACCTAAAATCTCCTGGAGAAGTTGTGCAAGTAAGAGCCAGTTCAATGGCATAGTTGGTCCCATGCAGGCCTGTTTTCCTACAAACATGAACTTTCATTTCAAAACATATTAAAGTCATTTCTGAATGGCACAAAGAAATACACAGATGGATGGCAGGCAAGTTAGGACAATAGGTTTAACTCAACTTTTACCATTTCTTCAAAAAGCAAACCAAATGGAATCTGGAGTCTGTATCTTCACATTTAGCTAATCCTTATCTAACCCCAAATACAAAATATTTTACCTATGCTACGTGATTACAAAGCTTTCTCTCAGCTTTTGTAATTCATTTGTGCCTTCTAGCAGTCATGAGTCATGGGTCTTTTACACTTGTCAAGTACACCTAATCCCTACCCTTCATGGCCCAGAAATCCTAAAGATGGCTGAACATGTAATTGCCTTGAAGTGTAAAATATTTCCCACATTATTTATTATAACATTGCCTGCTAGCACCTCCATAGTTAAGGTTGTGTCAGCATTTTCATTATAAGCCCCTATTTTCAGCTGTAAAAATGTGCTTCAGGCTGGAACTAGGAATGCTAGTGATTTATTATTTTATTTTTTTAGTATTTTTTAAACATAAAATTACCTTGGACATCTTTGAAGTTATTCCTTCTGCAGACACAAACACATGTACACACGCATACACATGTCTATTTACACCTGCATGTGCACATGTGTTAAGGAATCTCTAGCATGTTATAACTATAGAATTAGATATCTCATAATAACACAATTATTTTTGTTTTCAGCTAGTGCTCAGAAAATTTGTGCCTCTGTGAGAGTAATTTAAGTGATAGAACAAGTTTTATTCTGAATTGCTGCAATGTCCTTTTCTTAATCATGCTGATAGATAGCAATAATAGAATACATATTTATTTTTTAATCTTTTACTTTAATTCTGCCTGGATCAAATTTTCTTCTAGAGTAATTCCAGGAAAAGCACTTAATTTCTGCTTTTGGATCATGAGCAAACAGATTGGCTACACTCAAGCATTACTGCACCAAGCAGATGTGTAGACTGAAAGATGATTCATTCTATCAGGTCAGGCTTCCACATAGATCCAAGAGTAAGATGTAAGCACTAGAACCAGGACTTGCAGATCTGCCTTTCAGCTACACCACTGCAGACCCCACTGCTCTTTCCCACACCTAACATGGATCATATTAGCAGAGCTAAGATTTAACATAAATTTGTATTGGTTTACATATCTCTAATGGAATGACTTGCTAGATCTAGTGGCACCTCACCATAGAGTCACTACTTACAAATATCCTTTGGTATAAACTCTCTATGTAGGATTGGTCATGAATTACATTGTCACTTTTGTATGCAATTTGGGATTTTATTTTGCTATTGTTGTTATTTTCCTTAGTCCTTGCAATAATAACAATACTATGACTAGACGAGAAGGTGGTTGGCAGAGGCAAAAGGAAGATTACAGTCTTTGAAACTAGTTTTGAACCATTCTGGACTCATCTTTGAGACAAATAATTGCTAAAGATATAATAGTTTGTGGAAGCTGTTCATAAGCACCTGGATTCCTGTGATCTTTGATTTGAAACCTGGTGTGAATATACTTTTGCCTGAGCATCATTGTGAAGTTTTAGGTTTGTTCAGGCCTTAGAGTCCATATTCTCTACAAGCATACAAACTAAAAAAAACCTGAAGAAAAGCTGAGTTTCATGCAGAACTGTCAGCAGCATCCTCAGCTGAGAAAGTATTATCTCAAACTATTATGTAGAGCTGCAACATGAAACACTGTTAGCATGTTCTAAATAGAGCTGATCCAAAAGGAAGAGAGACAGTTTTCAGCTATGCTAAAACTATTCAAAAGAAGTATAAAGGAAAAATAAATCAATGACAGAATTCCTTGTAAGTTATTCTTATACAGCCTGGCTGCTGGTGATTTATGTATATGTCTATGAAAGACCATTGAGGTTGTATGCCTTCTACTGAATGACATCTATTTGATATAATATTATTCAGACAGTTTTCAATACTCTTTTTAAATACAGTGAGGATATTAACTCTTATTATTTCTGGTCAAATCTAGATATCTGGTTGTCTACTTCTGAGTCCTACATCTGAACTCCCTTTTTATGCAGTTAAAATAAATAGTTGGGTTTAAGTGTGATTCATCTAACTTTAGTAATTTACCTTAGAATCACAAAATCATTAAGGTTGGAAGAGGCCTCTAAGGTAACCAAGACAAACTGTTTATGGAGACAAGGGCAATGTAGACATTTGCTTTAAGAGACATTTATATTAAAACATATGCAGCCCATCTTGGTTTCCTAAGTGTGTGTATGGAAGTCCTCTCAGACAAAGTCTATATGGTCAGTAACTTTTATTGGATGCTACAAATACCCACATAGATATTGATCAAACCATGCAAAGCTATAGATCAGTGGTTTTGTAGCTGCCAACTTTAAGATTATAATATGGAAGATGACAGTGGCTCAAAAGCAATGCTCTTGAACAAATGTGTTCCTTATTGTAACATAGAATAAATTCACAGCATAAGACCCAAACAAAGAACCCCCTGAAAACAATAAAGGCTTATACATCTGTTTGTGTCCATACTCTGTAAGAGACCTATTCTATCCTGATTCAAAATGCTGAGGCAGTTCCTGTTCATAAGTGAGAATTTGCATGGTAGACTAAGGAGGTGTTTGCTCTCCTCTTCCTGGGTTTTGATATTGTTGACAAAACTGGGTCAATTCACTCAGAAGCTGGATTTGGGGCACACAGTTCTCACCTAGTTGCTGAAACTACCCTGAAAATCATGCAGTAAGCTGCTGTACAGGTAACTCCTGCAACAGTTGAGCTCTTCATAAATGAAGTCCACTGTTCAGCTGAGGAACTGAACAAGCAATTTCACTTGGGGCTCCTAGGTCTCCAGCTCCAGCCATTACCTTGTGCAGTTTTATTTTGTTCACTGGAGAGTTCTTTGATATAGAAGGTGATATTTTATAACTAGCTTACCAGAGGATGACCTATGATCCTGTCCAGTCTGCAATAGTTTAATATCTTTTCCTGGCCTTAACTGTTGTTTCAGTGTCTGCAGGAACTCTGTGTCCCCAAGACAAAATGAAAGAAGAATTCTTAGTAGAAACAATTATCAGAAGCATGGTTGTTCCCAAGTCCCTTTTCCACTGCACACTGTCATGTGAGAAATAACAACAAGAATGGGACAGCTTACCTATTTCTTGTCATTGACTACAGAAGAAAATTGGGTGGTTAGCCTACTATAATTGGATAATATTTTGGTGGTGAAGTTGAGCCACAGTGTAGCTCAGACTTGGTGTTTTGTATTATTCAGTTCCAGTAGATGAAAAAGGAAAGAAATGGCACACACCTAGCAGTACATCATCTTTCTCTGAGTATCATTTCATTCTGATTTTCCTGGGGAACCAATATAATGGCTGAAGTTGCTGAAGTAATTTTCCTTGTAGTGTCAAAACAGTTTTCTCATTTCATTGAAGGCAATTGCTTTAATACATGGAACTAGATATGTTTTGTGATATGTGTCACACCAAGATTCTGAGAAAAATTTGGGGCTAGGGCTAGAACCACACCTTCCTCTGCCTCCTTCTTTTTAACAAAGGAAATAAAACTGCATTACTCTTGAGAACTGTATGTTTGGTTCAGTATTCTAAACTCTCTGGGGAGAGAATGATGCAAACCCACTGTATTTGACTGATTTCAAAATAGCTGGTAGATATGTACATCTCTGTGGATGTGTATCTCTTCAGTAGGGCTGGAAAAAGGTGTCATTGATATACACAGGAAATTATACTGGAAAAAAATATGAAATTAAAGCTGCAAAAAGGTATTCTGAATTCTGTGATGGGCTCTCTTATATGTGATTAATTTTCTTGGGTAATTTGTAGGTCTCTGGTCACAGGATCTAATCCAAAGCCACTTATATTCAACAGGGCTCTTTCCAGTAACTACTATTTTCAGACATACAAATTGGCACTGAAGGTTGTCTAAGCCCTACCTTGAAGACTGCTTTTTATGAACTCACTTTATTCTTTCCTTTCAACAAATGCAGCATCAGAATTAGAGCAGTGGATTCAGAACTCCCTCTGCACCCAAACTTCAGGGAGCTGAAATCTGGTGCTAGAGTTCTGACCTCGTTAACAAACAATAGGAATTTTGCTACTGGCTTGAATGAAATCAAGATTTCATTCTAGAAGGCTGAGATCTAGGACTTATCTCTTGGATCAAACAAGAACACTAGCCCTAAACATTTATCTTTGATGAGGAAGTGCAGTTTCAAGTCAGTTTGGGCTTTGAAATCTACGGTTCAGACTTATTTCAAAGATGAGTTCAGATGATTCAGTAAGCTTTGTAATCTGTGAATTTCATGCTTTAAAAAAAAATAGCTAGGAGCAGAATTAGTATGTACAGAATAATAACAGTCCAGTTCAATTGCTATTTAGTTTGGAATGGTTGCTTTGAGAGCTTGTTCGAAGAGGGGGAAAAAACGCCATGAGAAGAAATATTTACTGTGCAAACTTTGCATGCCAATAAAGAAATGATAGAGAGGCTATTGTTGGGCTTGACTCTGTAATTATAATTGAAGCACAAAGATGATCAAACACAAGATCATTTACAGTTAATCATTTTGACATTGCTTGATTTTTCCTATGAAGCATAGAATGGAAGAATCAAACAACATTATGTCACAAGAGCCTAAACCTTAGGTGGTGCAAATCAACTTAGCTCCTTCACTTTATACCATCAAGCCACTTTGCCTCAGCTGGTGGTTTGGCCTTGCATATCTTTGTTCCAGTTTGAATCAGCTTTACTGGAGGGAAAATAATAAGTTGGATGTCAACACCATCCAGCAAAGGACTTGCTATGCCACAGGATCTCTTTATAACTGTCTGGGTTATTTCTTATAAATTCCACAAGGAATTTAGAAACTTTTTTCCTATCAGCAACTGTTTAATTATTTAGGATAGATTTATACTTTTTTTTTTTGTAACTAAAGACAAAGATATTATCTGTGTTAGGAGGTAAATTCCTGATATTTTGGTTGTTGTTGTTATTACTACATTGAAATCACACTTACAGGCTCCTGGTGAGAGCAGTACCCAATGGTGCTGAACATATAAATCAAACTGTGAACAGATCTAATGATTATCATCTAGAAGGATGCTACCTAGTCTGTTTTTTGACTGTTTTTATTCATCAGCTAGGCTTTGTCAGAAAACTTTTCTCTTCAGATGGGAGGTGTGCTTTTGCAGCAAAAGGGAGCCTGGAAACAGCTTAGATGAGATATCTTGCCTTTGTAACTGTAGGTTCTTTCTTCACTGCCTCCAAAGATGTCAGGTAAAACATAATAAAAAGGAAGAAAAGGGTTAAATGCTTCACAGAGACAATAAAGTCCATTTATAAATTGTTCTTAAGTGCCCATGTCTACTTTGACTTAAAAAATATTTGTGGTCTTATTTTAGATTACTCAAAAAAAAGTCATCCTGGTCAAGGATTAGATCAGAGCTTGGACAGCAAAACTATTCTGCTTCTCTTTAGTGTTTGGATTTCAGACTTAATATTAAACTTCTAAACTGGTGTGTGGTGAGTTGATCAAATAAGATAGCAAATTATGAATAGCATTGTTCATCTGTGCAGATACTTGCCTGCCTATGAATTTCTGACATACTTCTCCAAAATATCTCTTCATGAAACCATTTATTGAATTATTTTTTTTAACTCATTAACTGTTTGGAATTTGAATGACTGATAGTTAGAGCTGCTTTTACCATTTTTGTACTGCTGCTGGTATAATCAATAACCCATATAGAAAGGTGTCATTATTCTTTCTGTCAATTTGTATTAGCAGGTTTCAGTTCCCTCTGTTCACTAACTGAACATTCATTCATTGCTGCTATATGTGTTCACTTCCTTCATAACAGCCTAAGACATTATTCTGACCTCATGGTTCTTGAAAGATGAGGCAAATTAATATGTTTCCAGGATTCATGGGGAACTGATTAGTTGTAAGGTAACACACTGCCATTGTGATTAAGAATCCCTAGGGGATGCTGGACATCATTGGCCATGAGGAAAAAATCAAAGCTACTTTTAGTATCTACAGATGGGGCCACCTTCTGCTTTCAGCAATTGGCCTAAATCAGGATTATCTCCATTGATTTCCATGGTGCTCATCAAGATTTATACCAGATGAAAAGATATAATATTTGCCTTTTTGGCAATAGAGAAGAGATTATGAACCTTATGAAATTTCACTGGATCAGATCTATTCCAAGAGAGCAGTTCAACCAACAGCTCCCAGGTATCAATCCCATTACTATGGCACTTAAACTCACTTCATTTTACTGTAGTTATCCCTTTCATTGCTTGGTGCTGAATACTCCTCCTGAATCTCTCTCTGGCTAGCAAATAGCTGTGATTTCTGACTCTTTACATCAGCTGGAGAAGCTTTGCCAACTGAATGACAGTTGGCAACATAACAGTAATCATCATTCATTATATTACAGGTATTGCAAAAGTTACCAGCAGTATTATCAGATGGGAAGGCTTATGGTTGCTGCATTGTCTTGGATTCCTAATCAGTTCATTTCTTTGCTCTTCTAGTCACCTATTCAGAAGAGAAAAAGGGTCTGGAAAATTTTATCTCCTTCTATCTTTGTAGCTTCTGGGCTACAGAGCACTCACTGAGGTTCCTACAGTCAAGAAAACAAGTGTGAATGGTGATAATCCTTATTGCTTAATTCTTTGGATAGCATAATTCTGGATTGCATCAGCTAGCATTGTTTTGATAATATTCAGGAAGGGCTTTTCTAACAAGCTTGGTAAGATGCTCATCATTTGGGAGGGATGAGAGTTGAACCATATAAGTGTCATCTACAAAGAGAAAAGGAGGGTCAGGAGAGACCTTGTCACTCTCTACAACTCCCTGAAAGGAGGTTGTAGTGAGGTGGGACTTGGTCTCTTCTCCTGGGTTACCAGTGATAGGATGAGAGGAAATGGCCTCAGGTTGCAACAGGGGAGGTTCAGGTTGGACATTAGGAAAAATTTCTTCACAGAGAGGGTTGTTAAGCATTGGAACAGGCTGCCCAGGGAAGTGGTTCTGTCATCATCCTTGGAGGTATTTACAAGATGTGCTGATGTGGTGCTTAGTGGCATGTTTTAGTGGTGACTCAACAGTGCTGGGTTAACCATTGGACTCAATGATCTAAGAGGTCTCTTCCAACATAAATGATTCAATGATTCTATACTTCTTGCCAGTAGAGTCATGGATGACTCCTTGTCTCATTTCATTTTGTCATTTAAACATAACCTGAGTTTCTTCTGAAGATGACAGGCATGTTAACTGGTGGCAGGGAGCCAGGGATCTTAGGGAAAGCTGTAGCAGCTTCCTTTGACTACTCAGTGCAGGTGTTGCATGGGCACTTTGTTGGAGACAGCCCTTGGCTGCAAAGCTTTCAAGCTAAGCAGGGTGGATGATGAGTAACTGGCCCCATCGTGATCAGACTTCAGGTCAGTGAAAGGGGAAAGGATTTGACTGTTGATCTGCTTTGCCCAAAGACTTACTAATCACTTTGGATAGCAGAGAAATTTTACTGCCATATGAAACAAAACAAGAATGATTGTCATTATTGCTGCAAAGGTTTCCACTCCTTGCACTATTTTAATTTGTTGCACATTCAGAGAAGAGAAAGGCAGTGCCATTACGAGTTGCTGAATCAAGGAAGGGTTAAATCTCCCAACTTCTAACTGCAGTGAGATCAATAGCATTAAGTTTCTTGGATCCTTTCTGAAGTCTGCTCCTCTCCTTTTTAGCCTGCCATCCTTTCTTCATCTTTTTTCCCTGTGACATTTAGGTCCTCACCCGAGAAAGGTAATGCGGTTTCTTTAAGAAAATACTTATAGTAATAAAAAAAAAAAGACTTTAACAGCAAAAACTAATAATTGCTAAGGAGCCAATTAAATTCTGAAAGCGAGATGAAACCCTTCTTATTTCCCCTGGTGATTTTATGCTTTAAACTCGCTTCCGTGTTGGAGGGGGGGGAAAGGGAGAAAAA